>OZ025293.1:339366631-339709139 GCA_964019185.1 Maratus speculifer
TATTTATATATTTTTCTTCAGGCTATAAATAAAAACTAGATAGTTTTTTTCCCCTTATTGTGAGTATCATTAAGTAAGAATTTAATGATAACATTTTAATTATTATTTTGATAAATTAAATCTTTAAAGTATATTTTTTATCATTCAAAACAATTTAAAAAGTTTGATTAAATATATCCCTGAAATAATTTATATATAAAAAACAATTTAATTAGAAATTCATTACTTTTTCAGATTAATAAAATCATATGCTAAACTATTGAAAAAAAAAAAATACTATATTATAGTACAGTGAAAAACCATGATCATCTCTTGATGACAAAAATAATAAACTATTCCAAATTGTTTTGAGAGCTTTAATATGTTTTATTTTGTTACATTTTGGTATTATTTTATGTTAATATGTTTAAAAATAATCTTACATGCAAGGTTCTGATTAAAGTAAAACAAAATCTAAATTAATATCCTATTTATATTCTTCAAGGAAAAAAAAAATTGCAGACTATATTGGATATGTTGTATTGTATGGTTATATGTTAGGTACTTCAAAATATATTTTATGGCTTATCAAATACATCTGTCCTCCCCACTTTACCCTTTGTTGTCATAAAAAAGTAGAATTACAATTTATACAATTATAAATAAATATGAGATTTATACTTTTTAAATATCAAGGTTATGTATGATTATGATTTGTTCTAATTATTACAAAACAGAAGTAATTTTATTTAAAAAAATATTTTCCTTTTTACAGTATTTATTATTATTAATCATCATTTAAAAGTTATAAGTATTTGTATTCAATTCTATCTTTTTTTTTAACATTACAAATTATTAAACTAATCTCGCATCTTACCTTCGGTTTAAAATTCAAGCCATTATTTATAGCTATTAAGATTTCAAATCAATAATAATTAACATTCAGTTATAAGCAATACAAATTTATATATTTTTTCCCCTGTCTGTCTGTTTGTAGTTTAGCAAACAAACTTTCATTAGTAAATAAATTATAATAAAAAAACAACACAAGTTGTTAAATGTTATTTAAATTTACATATCAAAAAATTAAAAATATATGGCGAAATTTGCTTTCAAAATTAAAAAAAAACTACGTGTTTGGATTAAATTTTTAAGAAATAAAATCGATCCAATTTTAGCCTTCTTAAAAAAAAAAAAAAAAAAAAAAAAACTTAATATTCACAACATTTATAATTTTCGCTATTTAAATAAGATTATTTTTCCAATATTTGCTGATATTTGATCAAAAATCGCCGCATTACGTGATATGCCGACATATTTTGTTTACGTTTTCCGGAGTTGTTACCGGCTTGAGACAGCTTGCTACGCGTCTCACGCTGTAACAAATTTTTATGACAACAATCACAACTTTGTGACGGCAGAAGCCGGTTGGCGTTTCATTTGTATCCCGTTTTGCAGGATTTGTGACTGTGTCGCAAGTTGTTACGGGAAACGTTTCATTTGTATCCACTCCTTATTCTGTTTACCAGCGCCTGACTTGACATGAGTAAAGTCCATTTTAAAGCTTTCCAGTGAGTGATAATGATATTTTAGGAAAAATTGGAAGTGCAGATTGCTGGGCTATGCAATCTACAGGGGTTGGACAAAAATATGGAAGCACCTTTTGAAATGCATCTTTGAAAAGAAAGATTGATTTTAATCAACTACGTAGATGGTGCTGGCGTTTTCGCATACTGATGCCACCTATACAACTTCGTAAAATCATTGTACCGTTCAGTCGTTGTTGGAGCACAGTTATGTGAGGTTTTTATTGCATTATGTCAGAGTTAACAGACTTTGAACATGGCCAAATTGTTGGCGCGTGTATGGTGGCTGCTTCCGTAAGCAAGATAGCCGAGGTTTTTAGTGTTTCAAGAGGTACTGTCGCGAAGATTTATTCCGCATATTTGAATGCGGAAAAATATCATCCGCTAAGTCACAGCGCGGACGAAAGTGTGTGCTGACAAGGAAGGTCTCCATTGGGGGCATACTCAGAATTTTTGAAAAAAAATACGAATTAACTACTCATGTAGGTAATAAAGGATCAGTGAAAATTAGCGGCGGAATTTCATTATTAGATATGTAAAAAAATAAAATAGTTTGGAATAATTGGCGTGAAAAGCTAAAAGCTACGCGGGATTTGGCGAGCAGTGCATTTCCTCGCCAAAAGCAGACGATTTTAACGAATCTGAAAATTGATTTTAATTGACTTCACTGTTAAAAATCTGCAGCATTTACTGCAACGTCACTCCCCTACTTTTATAGAATATCTCTCTTCTGACCAATGAGAATGCTCCATAGCACCGTGAATTGACCGTGTCATACACTGTTAAAAATCTGCTGCATTTTGTTGCAACGCACTCCACCGCTTGTATATAATATCTCTATTCCAACCAATGAGAAAGCTAAATTTCACGGCCAAGTAACCGTTTTCTATACAAGCAAGGGAGGGCGTTGCAACAAAATGCAGCAGATTTTTAACAGTGTATTTTTCAATTTGGAACAATTTTAATCAATTTAAATTGTGTTTTAAATGATAAAATTTATTAATTTAATTTTTTTATAAGTACATATAAACGTACATGACAAAATTACACTTAAAGTAAAGTAAAAATGCAAAACTAAAATTACTTAAACTAAACTTATTTAAATAAATTGAACATAGAAAGTTTTTTCTTTAAAAAGTATTCGAAGCGTAAAAGCGTATTTTTCAAAATTTCGTTTTTTCGCCAACCGGAGATAAATCGCCAAATAAACGAAATTATTATTATTTTTTTACGGACGTTATAAGGAGGTTCCGCCGAAATGTTTTTTATAAACATATATAACTATATGAGAAGAACATTCTGTAATTTTTTCAGATTTTTCTGAGTATGCCCGTATGGAGACCTTCCTTGTGAAAAGTGACAGACGATCATTAAGGAGGATTATCGCGAAAAGTAAGAAGACCACAGCTGCAAAAGTTACTGCTGAAATGAATGTCGTGTTACCAAACCCTGTGAGTGTCAAAACAATTAGAAAGGAGCGTCATAAACAGGGAATTGCTGGCCGTGCTGCAATTGAAAAGCCATTCATCAATGATGCTAATGCCCGTAACGGGAAAAAGTGGTGTTTATGTTAGAAAGCCTGGACTATAGAGCAGTGGAAGAGAGTAATATGGTCTGATGAGTCTTCTTTCACATTGCTTCCCACTTCTTGCCGAGTTTACGTCTGGAGAACGCCATCTCAAACCTATAATACAGATTGCTTGCTGCCAAGAGTGTAACATGGCAGGAGTTCGGTGATGACTTGGGCAGCCATATCGTGGTTCTCTTCTGGCCCCATGATAATTTTATCAGGGCGTATTACTGCTCAGACTTATGTGAACATTTTAACCGATAAAGTCCATCCAATGGTACAAACTTTGTTCCCCAATGGTGATGGTATCTTCCAAGATGAGAACGCACCCGTTCACACAGCTCACATTGTCCAGGACTGGTTTTCTGAGCATGAGGATGAATTGTCGCAACTCCCCTGGCCACCACAGTCACCAGACCTGAATATTATCGAAGCTTTGTTGTCTACATTATAGCGGAAAATTCGTTCTCGCTATCCACCGCCAACATCCTTATCTGAACTTGCCACCGTTTTGCAGGAAGAATGGTACAATATTCCCTTGGCAAACATACAAAAACTGTATTTATCCATTCCGAGAAGACTGCAAGCTGCTTTGAATAACAACAGGTACCCCACACCATATTAGGCAAGGAAACGTGTTTTTTTTATGGTATTTCCATATTTTTGTCCAACCCCTGTATAAGCATCTATGGGATAAGTTTACTAATACATTCTGTATAGGTAACATTTTGAATTAATGATGATGCCTGTAATTGTGATGTCAACTACTGCATGTGGAAACATTTGGAAGCAGCTCGACGTAAAAGAAGTTAGATGTTGTCAATTGCTGGATGTGTGATCTCAACTCTTTTAGATGTGGAAGGTTTAGATCCATTATCCTGTGATGTTTTAGAAATATTTATTGTTGTAGCTATGCAAATCTATGGCTGAGCAGACCTAGCTGTGCTGATCATTGACTTTTATGGGTTTCTCTCTTGTTCCCGTAAGAGCAAAAAACGTTATTATAGGGGGAAAATCCCGTTCTCTCAAACTCATGTATTTGCAATATTTGCAACTTCTGTAATCGAAATTGCAACTTTAAATAATCTTGCAGTTTGAAAAACTACTGCAAATCTCCCAGGATTCAAAAGTAACCACTTCCACGCTTCTTGTTTGTAGTATGAGTTTATGAATTTGCCATGAATGACACATCAAGGGCTGAAGACGATGTGTTGAGTGTTGAGGGAACCATAGGATAATTACATTGTTTTCTCTTATTAGATATATTATCTTAATGTTTTTATCATGCGCTGAATACCCAGCAAGGTTAAAAGAAAACAGGAATTCCAGAACCGGGATTGAAAAGATCTATAATTTTTTTGAACCGAAAAATGAAGGCCTTTTTCGTAATCCATCCACTCCTATTAGATACAGCAAATGAACCTGGAAAAGCATGGAAAATACTTCAACAGATGATTTTCACTTACTTGATTAATATATATGCGAAAAAAAAAAATCTTGTTATTGATTATGTAGTCTAGTTATATGGATTTGTGATTTTGTAGATTTATTTATCAATTAGAGTAGATTAATTCACAAAAGAGTAGATTAATTCCTTTCAGTTAAAAAAGTAATTTTCAAAATGAATTTTATGTAGGCTTATAATAAAAGTAATTATACCTCCGATTAGAGATTCATTAAATTCAATAAGCATAATATCAAAATATAGCGTAGACTATATCATTATTTTATTGAAAAATAATTAGAGTTTATTTAATTTCATAAATTTAAGCTATAAATTAATCACTTTTAACATAAAACAAAACCAAAATTAAAGTTTTAGATTAATTTAAAATTATAAGGTAATTTAAACAGCCTTAAAATTAAAAAATGTATTTTAAAGGTCCATGCTAATTTATAAACTGTATGAAATAATCATTTCACTAGTGTGGGAAAAACCGAGTATAAACAGTTTTGCCCCGCTCTTAAGTACCCGATTTTACCCCAACATGACACTCATTTAAAGATTTGTTGTCACTACTCTGAATCCTATATTAAAAGATCATTAAAATATTTAAAGACTAGCATGCAAACGAATAATTGAATATAATACCTGACAATATTTAAAATGCTGACCCGGTTAATATTTAATATACCTACCCGGTTTTGTACAACTATCCCCTAAGTAAAAATATCTCGATTATGAAACATTTTTAGTGCTATTATACCCCCAAAAATGTGGAGAATGAATTGTAATTTTTTAATGCATGAGAAAAACATAATGTATTCAAATTAATAGCTTATTTTATTTGTATACAGTTATTTATTTATGAAATTTATATTGATAAAGTAGGAGTACTCTGAAAATTTTTATTTTTATTTAAGTTTAAAAATAACTACTGCACTGAAAAAAAAATCTTTAATGTTAATAAGATTTTTCTTTTAAATTGGGCTTCATGGAACTCTTTATGTAACGACAAAAACAAAAATTCTTGTAACAGATAGACATTTGTACTGTAAATAAAAAAAGTCTCCAGATTACTTAGAATTATTTTAAAAACTGGGATAAATAGAACTTTTTATGTAACTTCAAACCGGGTTATAGATAGTATTTTAGTAATATTATTGAATGACAGATTTTATTTCACCGTGAAACGGTCAATGCTACACTAAATGCAAATTTTCCATACAGAATAAAAAAATCCATTGTATAACCAACTAAAAACTTTTCCAAACATTTCGTTACATATGATATGGATGATCCTACGATAAGAGGCAATTTGTACGGCAATCCGTATAAAACAGATTTTTTATTCTATATGTTGCTATTTTTTGCAATGAATCGCATCATCTTAATATACTTTATTAAATAACATCACGATAGAATGCCTAATTAAAACACATTTTTCTGAAATTTCTTACAAAGTCTAAAAAAGTCTCTACCCTGGCATGTCCCCTTGCTGGTTTCAATTTAACTTTCAAACAATACATATATTTTTTCCATCAGATGCTTAACTAAAGTATGTTTAATTGGAATTTAAGTAATTATACTTTCGTATTATAAAATAAAAAATAAAATAATTTTGTTAATTTCAAATAATTTTTAAAATTAACTTTTGTCCCGCTTTTTTGTGTATCTACCCTGTCAAATTTCGTTCTGCTAATACAAACATAAATTCAAGGACGGCTGTATCGGAAGTAACGTTCAAGGACATCTATAGCCGTGAAGTTAGCATTACTAAACGCGCAACCGTTTAAGTGCCGTTGTTTCTTAGTTGTTCCCACGCGACTGTGCAGTATAGTGGTTTCGTAAGGTGATCGTGTATCTCCCCTGGTAAGTCATAAAACTTATAATATTCATTTAATTCAATTGCATTTACTGCCCTAATTAAACAATGCAGTAATAATTAAAGTGAAATGTACAATTAACCCAAAAACTAATTCAGTCAGTTAAAAAATTTGAATTTATCGTGAAAATATCTCTCCCCTGCCGTATTTCCCCTGTCAAGATAAACTGCCAGGGGAGGGAGTCACTGACCAGAAAAAGTTATAAAATATGTATAAAGTGACTTGCTCTTATATGAAAAGGTAAAAAAACGGAACAAAAATAATAATTTAAAGGTTTTTTTTTTTATAAAATTCAAACTTTTCTTTTTGGCCATATCCTCTATGTACTTGAAACCTCTTATGGTAGAATCACCCATATAAAGCATGAGTAATCATGTTTTGAGATAACAAAAATATGATCCATCTACAGAATAAGAAGATCTTTTATTTAACCAACTTTAAATGTCTTCTCCAATTATTTCGTTACTTATCGTGAACATACATGAACAATCAATTCGATATAGATGTTATGAGATAACAATATTACATAAGTACAAAACTTCCGTGACACGACACAATTTAGAAGAATAACGTCCGAAAAACATGTTTTCTACTATTAATTCAACAAATTATTACTTTATGGAAGTGAACATTTATCATAAAAACTGCATGAAATATCCTACAAAAATATACAACTTGTGGGAAATTATTGTTTTGCATATATATCTAACCTAAAGAGTCGAATGATTAATATTGAAGAAAGTTATATCAAAATTTGTTACTTTTCTCGGAATTACAATATCAGAAACGAAATAAAATATTAAAGCGGAAAAAGAAGTACGAAAGTAAAAATACAGGGCGTATCTTAAAAAAAGAACAAATCTTTAAGGTGTGATAGATCCCAGCTATATGAGCAAATTTTGTCATAGAATGTATTTTCGGAACGCAAGTGGTGAGACGTTAAAAAATAGTTTTCATTGTCGCAGTTAAATAATTTACATAAGAATGACAGTAGATATTTCAGAAAAAATGTTATTAACAGGAAAGTAATTAATGTACATGCTCATAGAAATGACTGAAAAGATTTCTCGCCAGCTGTAAAACGCTTCATACTTGCGAGATAGGGACCGATGCACATTTGGAGCACACCAGGCTTTTCCCGAATATCTCCGGCAACACCTACAATCCTGGCGACTAGATCCATATCACTTTCAATAAGGCACTCGTAGATTAGGCTTTTCACATGGCCCCATAGGAAAAATGTCCAAACACGAGAGATCCGGGGATCTTGGTGGCGAAGCTATGGGACTACCTAGTTTCAATCCATCACCCCGGAACAGTGGAAAACTAACTCTTAACTTCTCCCCGCTTCCGTTTCGACCTTAAATTCTAAGATGAAATTTGCTTGTATATCTGCGTTCTATCACCCCGTAAAGTTTTGTCCAGTTTTTCAGATAAAAAATTTGCATTAATAATGTAAAACATTTAATGCTCAAGTACCCCAAAAAAGTCGAAAGTGCATTGTATAAATTTTTAATGCATGAAAAGAAGAGAATTTATGTAAAAGAAGCAATGCTTACTTTATTTATTGATAATGATAATTTAATTTTTATATTTATAATCCTAAAATAAAATGCTTCAGTTGTTGTGCATTGCTGTTTGAACTCTTGATTAAACTCAAAATCTTAAACTAGAAATGTTCAATGCTGCAGAAAAAGTTAATCTTTCTTATGGAACAAAGAGTGTCATCATTTAATCAGGCGAATAAGTCTATTCCAAATATTTCGTTAGTTATGTTCGAAAGCTGAATGTAATCAACTTTACGTGAGAATTTATTTGAAAGAAGCAATGCTTATTTTATTTATTTATAATGATAACTAATTTTATATAGTTATAATAATAAAGTAAAATTCTTCAGTTATTGTGCATTGCGTTTGAACTCCTGATTATGTGAATTCAAAAAATTACAATTGGAATGATGAAGGCTGCAGTAAAATTTCGTTTATAGAACAAATAATTTCGTTTATAGAACAAACTAGTTGTTGAGGGCTACCGTAATACTTACCCATCATGGATATACATACTATAAAATATGGAAATAAAACATGTGATAACTACTTATAAAATGCATTGCAGTTCCAAAATAAAATTTAAAAGCATATTTACATATTTTTAATACATAGTAATACTCTATTACGAAACTGAAGGTACTACTTGAATATCTCGTCAACCAATTTCGACAGATAATATAAATATCCAAACTATTAGTAAATTAAAAAGATTGGCACAATTTTTATTTTTAATAAAGAAACAACAAATAAATTACTAAATGATTAATAATACGACAAATAAAACATCGAATTAAAAATCGTTTGATGACGTAATAAACACATGTAACGTGTTTAATGGCAAGTGAATGTGAACTTTACGATAAGCCAATTATTAGCATTTAATATGATAACGGAACGCATGTTAACTGGAACTGTTTGGCAATAAGTTTTTTGATCGACGGATAATCAAGTAATATCGAATTGCGTAAAAGAAGCATCTTTATAATTCCAAAAATGTTAATTATATTAACTAACAGTTTACTACGTTGGATTAAGCGTCTCATTTCCAATTAAAATATATCTTGGAATTGAAATTTGAATAAAATACAGGGTTATGAAAAATCGAAGAATGTGGAAAATAGGATTACAAATATCTCGGCAACTTATTATCCGATCGACTTCATTCTTTATGCAAAATTTATCTCTCATTTATTGTCTTTCACATCCACTTCTTAAAATAATGTACCTTTCATCAGAACGAATGTTTCGAGAGTCCGAAAAAAGTAGTTCTGGATGTTCGAGGATACTGATATTCAATAGGCTTCTTCCCATTCTTACATAGTAAGTACATAAAAATCTCAAGTCTCTATCTCAATTTGTTCGGAAGACAGAGCGTTTACAGACACACAGAAAGACAGACAGACAGACATACAGACCGACGGATGGCAAATTTTTATTCTAAATATATGTTTTTCAGAATCTGCAGTGTCTGAAACGCGTAAATCCGTCAAAACGTTTTTTCGATTTTCAAAATGATTACAAGACTCAACCTATACTACGCATGATAGATAATTAAAAATACCATCATTTAATCACTTAAAGAAGTTTATTCCAAGTATTTTGTTGCTTATGTTTGAAAGCTAGCCATAATTGATTCGATAAAGATGTTTCAAGTTAACGAAAATGACACCCATATAAGTAGAAAAACTTCCGTGACTGGATACCATTTAGAACCGCAACATCTGAAAAATGAGATCTTTTGCTACTAATTCAACGAATTCGCTTCATCGAATGCTTATGCTTCATCGAAAAGAACATTAATCATGTAAACAGAATAAAATATCCCCCGAGCAGAAATTATTTGTAGGGTATATTATTTTTTTGCATTTCGAATAAAGACTGTACTGAATTTACTCATAATGAAAGCTGCAAGTGAAAATGTCCTTTTTTGTAGAAAATCAGAAATGAAAGAAAATTAAAGGTGAAAAAGAACGGTGAAACTAGAAACATATTAGTCTTGTAATTCTGTGAAAATTTTAATCTTCGAATTTCTAAACAAAAGGGGAAAGTTCGAAATTTGTTAGACATGCGAAGAGAAATTATGTAAATGATGAAATGTTTATTTTATGTTTATTATATTTATTTATGTTATTTATTTCTGAATTTAAAACAATAAGGTATAATTGAGGACGCGAGTTTCAAAATTCGCTTTAATGTTGAATCAGTGATCATATAGGGTGGATCGAAAAGTATAGGAAAAATATTTTTTTTAGAAATCACTATCGGCGCGGCGCGCAAAAGCTGCCTTTTATGCATACTAGTTTACAGTGTTTTTTTTTTAATTAAAATCCATTCATATTTTCCGGTGCCCCAAGTGCCCCAAAAATAAATAAAAATTGAATTTTTTTATGATTTTTTAAATTTTTTTTGTTTATTTATTTTTTTTCTAAATTACTTTTGGCACGGGGTGCAAAAGCTATCTTTTATCTTTCTTAGGTTACATGTTTTTTTTAAAAATATAATTCATTCATATCTTCTGGTGCCCCAAGCACCCCAAAAATAGTTTAAAATTAAAATTTTCTTTAACAAAATTTTTTTTTGTTTTATTTTATTTTATTATACTTTATTAGTATACTATCGCACTATTAGTTTGTTATTAGTATACTACATAACTCTGCAGTTCCCATATATATTTTTAACAAAATTCCATTCACATCTTTAATGCACCAAGTATAACTAAAAACTGAAATTTTTACAAAAGTGTATTAAGAATTATAATTTACGAAAAATATTTACAAATTTTGAAAAACAGTATAATTAATAACGTATAAAGTTATAAATGACATTTATTTTACAATAATAAGTTACATATAAATTTAAAAATCAAAGCATTAAATCATAAAAATTGAACTTACATAGAGAAAAGTTTTACATCCTTCATCTTGGAGATTTACATAGTTTTAAAGTTTGTAATCTTTTTTTGGTATCAAAGTGTTTTATATGGCTTCTTGATTTTATTCTATTCAATATGAAACCGTGTCTCTTTTCTTGTCCAGATACAGTTTCTGACGCATCTTTCAACCGCTTGAGTACGGCACAGATATTTTGACCATTCATTCGTTTTTACTACTTTTATCTTCGCAAGGCACATTTATAAAAAGAGTGGCTCAAAACGTCCAACTCGTTGCCAGCCAATAAGTTCAAAATAATCCCTCGCTTTGAAATTTATTTGGGGTACTTGAAAAATTCTTACTTCTGGTGATTTTCTATTTTTATTTCTAGCATAAATTAGATTTCGCATTGCTAAAGATCTGATATGCTCTCTGTTATCTGTTAACATTGACAATAGCAAATTTTCAGGATGGTATACCAAATAATAAAGTATAAAAAGTTAATTTTATACATTTAAGAACATTCGATAAACGATTTCTCATCCTCTCGATCTACGTTTTACGTTAGATAAATCATTCTTTAAATGTTAATTTTACTTGTATTTTTTTAGATCTAAATTTGGATGAAAATCGATTTTCGGCAAATACTTAAGAGTTTTGGGGCACTGGAAGAAGTTTATCAAAGTCGAAAATTATTTGGATGCATGCTAATGTACTAAAAAGGTATCTTTTGTATCCCTCTGATAAATTAATTTAAAAGAAATTAAAAAAACAAAAATTATAAATTTTTATAAAAATTTCAATATTTTTAATATTTTGGGGGCGCTTGGGGCACCTGAAGATATGAATAGATTTAAATTTAAAAAAATGTGTGAACTAATATATATATAAGGCAACTTTCGCAACCCACGCCAAAACTATTTTTTAAAAAATTAAAAAACATAAAAAATTATAAAAAATATATAAATTTCAATTTTAACTATTTTTGAGGCGCTTGGGGCACCGGAAAATATAATTGGATTTCAATTAAAAAAAATATGTGAACTAGGATGCATAAAAGGCAACTTTTGCACCCCGCGCCGATTCGATTATCCAAATTTCGATTTTTCGATCCACCCTAGTGATCAATAATGATCAACCAGAAAATTAAGTTTTGGAAATCGCGAAAAATCTTCGGATGTGTTCATTGGTTGTCATTGTAAACCAACATTGCACAATACCGAAAAAATGGGATAAAACTAATTTTTTAAAAAATTGTTGTGTTTGTTTAACAACAGAAGAGATTGTTAAAGAAAATAAGATTTTTTAAAATTTCTAATAAGGTGAGTTTTGAAAGTGACGTCCTCAATTATTCTGTTATAATTCATTGCATTTAGAATTGTGATTAAACTTGGACAAGAAGGAAAAACATGAGTCAGACATTTAATAACAAAACACTTTCCAACATTAACAGAATATTATTGAGAAATCTCATTATTTTTTCACGTAGTAAAATAATATATCTAAATAAGCAATTTAAATAAAATGTACAGCTTACGATTTCCTCCATAGACTGTAATGCAACGCAATTCTTTTGTGTGACTCTACAAATGAATTATAAATGCGACACTTCCTTTTTAATACTGAATATGCTATGATATGCCTGAATAACCTATATCAATTACATGACATACATCAATTACTTTCATTTATTCGAGTTAGACTCGGCCAGACGAAGAGGCATCAGACAGGTAAACCAAATTGTTGTTGTTGTTGTGTGTATATGACGGCCAATTATCAAGGGATATTGGTCCTAAGGGGTGGAATGATTTCCGTGGGGATCTTTCTAAGGGAACCTAACCCATATTCAGGCAAGGAAATCCAAGGTTCAAAGAAACCACGGAAAACGCCGAACAATTAGGCCAACGGGTGAGTTTGGATTCAAACACAGCTCCTCCTGCCTATGAGCTTAGAGAGTAGAATCTCTCGTCCACTGTTGGGGCTGACAACCAAATTCCTAACAGTGTCACTGCAATCAAAATGCTCAAGGCCAGAGGACACGAGGTGTGATGTCATCACTAATTGACCGACTTTTCAGTAATGTTATGATCCATGAAAATTTTGACTAGTAATTTTCATTTATTTTATTTATGGAATATTAATAATATAATATAACAACAATAATAAATATTTAAATTTACTGGTGAGAATTCGGAAATCACTAATTTAAAATTCAACCAGATGTGGAGTGCTACAACGTTACCGCATCTGACTGAATTTTTATTGGGAGATTCCAAATTCTCACTAGTAAGTTTAAATAATTATTATTATTTTATAATATGATATATATTCGACAAAAAATGCTATTCAGAATTTTCCAGTGTGGATTCCAACGCTAGTGTGAAGTCGGTCGATTAGTGATGACGATACATCTCGTACCTAAAGTATTTCGATGACAGCGCCAGTATCCTGTTGTATCACTTTCATATCACAGACCAATGGTTCAAATTTTCAACCATTACTATGTAGTGAAAAACGTGAAGGGTTTACGTCATGGTCGCTGATTACTGAAATGAGAGGGCATATGCAGCATTCATCCTAAAGGCCAAGGGGTTAAGTAAATTTATTAACAAGTACAATTTAAAAATTACATTACAATGCTACAGTAGTATTATAAAAAACACAATAAACATATTTAAATGTAAATTTTATGTGTAAAACAAGAAAGAAATAATCACACTTTAAATAGACTACGAAACACTTTCCATCACAGCCAGAATAATGTAACAAAACTGCGCCATTTAACATGTTAAAATACTATGTCTAATTCAACCATACTGAAACGCATAATCCAATTTAAGAATTAAAAAAAAATAAATTTCATCTATTCCCATCTGCAATCGGGAAATTATCGCAATTGTTTGTGCAACCATTGTATAGGATATATATATTTGTATCGATAAACTACATAAATGAAAAATTCTGCTCAGTTAGGATTTGCATAAGACAGTTGAAAATGTCACTTGACCACTTGTCCAGTAATAAGGTGAATGGCACGTGAAATCTTTTGTGCAGCCCTGTACATAAGGTATAGAATTTATATACGATTAGTAAAAGGCACAAAAAATAGTTAAATTTAAAAGCGCACATAAATTTGTATCTTTAAACTGTATGCATCAAAAATTCTGCTCTGTTAGGAAATACATAAGACAGTTGAAAATGCCCCTTCAGCAAATTCCACAGTCAGGAGAATGGCACGTGAAATCTTTTGTTCAGCCCTGTATTTGAGGTATAGAATTTATACGCGACTTGTAAAAGGAAAAAAAAGTTACATTTAAAAGGGCATGCCGTAAATGAAAACACTCTTCAAGCAATTATCACTCAAAGACAGTACTGTAATAGATTTATTTTGTGTGTCTCTGTAAATGAACAATAAATGCTATGAATGCCCTATTCTATAATAATCATTTTGTAGTGAAAATTTCAGCGATTCATATCAGTTTCAATACATTTGAAATATTGTAATGTTATTAAAATACTCTGCAAACGATTTTTCGTAACATATCATATTGTAATAGAATTCTTTTCAGTGCCGCTGTAAATGAACTATTAATTCCACATAAATCATATACAATACCAAACATGCCAAGTGCCTCTAAATAACATTTGTCAATTGTATGAAAATCCGAGAACATTTACTTGAGCGTGGACAGATGGACAGACAAACCGAATGTGCTTATGATTTTGGTTTGCCTGGCCGTCTGTCCGCGCTCTAACTCTCGTAAATATACTCGGATTGTCATGAAATTTTTGGAAGTTATTGTGAATTTGCTCTAGCATGAGCCCTATTGCGAATGAAGTTTTTACCAAGATAAGTTTATTTACAGGGACAGTCAAAAGTTTTCCATTACATTATGGCCTATCGGAAAAAATCTTTTCAAATGAATTTTAAAGCTATTACACCTTGTCAAGCATATTCGAATTTATATGCATTTATGAAATGCACTAAAATATGCATTCTGTAAAGTATGCAGCGACAATAATAGTTATTATTCATTTACAGGGCCACACAACAGAATTCCACTACATAATAATAAAGGGGGGAAATTGTTTGCGACATATTTCTATTATGTTAAACAATTTCATGAATTATGAAATTGATAGACGTCGCTGAGACTTAATATGAGTTATTTCATGCATAATAGGAAGTGCATAGCATTTACAGGTTTACAAACAAATGATTTAAAATAGTATAATCTATCCGAAGTACTGTATATTATCGATGATGGCTGTTGGATGAATGAAATGGATTTTTAATTATGATATGCGTTTTTAAGTTTCTCTAAATGTATGCATATTATACGATGTGCATAAATACTATAGTTACACAATTATGAGCTTAATTTACGTAAAGGTATTTTCTTTTATAAAAGTTATGCATTTTTACGCTGAACTGCATTCACTTTACTAAGAAATGTCTGTAGAATATAGATAAAGTCATGTACAGGACCATGCAAAGAATTTGATACGTGGTCGCCTTATGGATGATAATTTCTGGAAATGTGATTTTTAGTATTTCTAAGAATATTTTAGTTTGAACTAAATTTTATCTAAATACTGACATTTAATAAAGGTACTAAGTAAAGTACAGGTCTGAACAAAGTATTCGAGTATGTTTCCGTCTATCAGTATAAATTGCTGAAAGAAAAATTTCAGCCCGTTGGGCGTTTTCTTGCTAAGTTAAATTTCTCTTTTATATAGCATGCATCAATCGACAGATCAAATACAGGGTGCTCAAAAGTATTGGAATACATATTTGGCTATGGGCAGTAACACCTTATTTTCGTATATAACGAAGTTTTGATAAAGATTTCAGGAAGTGTTGGAAAGTGCTTCATAATCTATGTTTAACGCATGATTTTTATTGCTTGTTATATTCATACAACATGAATATTATTTTTTTTTTGCATTTTCCCAAACAAACACACTAATATATAGAAATATATTTTTTTTAATTACTGAAATGTCGTTTTCATACTGTCCATGTTTTCTGGACTATGAATTTAAAACAGAATGCCTTCCGGAAGGTATGAGTTTTCAGTAAGTTCACTACATGAGCGTACTGGAAGCGAGTGGCAGTCCTTTTTATATTCATACGACGTGAATTATTTTTTCTTGCATTTTACTACCAAAGTAATCTTGAACAACGTTGGGCGGAACCATGAAACTATTTAGAAAGAGGAACTGACATATCATCAAATTGTTAGTGAATTTTTAAGTGTAATTGCTTTCGCACAGAATCATTAACGCCGGGGTAATCACCCAACAGTAAATTTATATAGAAATTATTTCTTTATTTTGACATCTTATTAACGAAAACTATCAGTCAAAAATAATGACAAAAATTTATGTTCATTTTTACTGGTATAACTTTACTTCAGCTGTGGTAATTCTGTCATATTTTGACAACCAAAGCAACCTCAGTGTCAGTGATAAGATTATAATATATGGGCAAACTGACACTAGTAAAAAGGAAAAAAATAACCTGTTTCTGAGAGAAATTTATCATGATTGAGGCGCTTAATAAGACAAAATGTTCTATTCAAGTTTTTTGGTGGAAGTTTTCGCGGACGGTAATGAGAAACTGTCCAATTTAAAAATAATAAAAGCTGTTATTTAGTTGTAGCCTCCTCAGTTACTTTTCTCACAGCTGCTGGCTAATGCACCATATGTCTCCTCTTTATCCGTAACTTTAGTGCAGAACGAAACTTCTAGTACAGGCGAAACTTCTAGTACAGAATAAACATATCCACTATTTAGCTAACCTCAAAAGTCGTGTTCTAATATTTCTTTACTTTTGCTCGAAATCTAGATATAATCATTTTGGTTATACTATAGGTTATGTTATAAGTTAACGAAAACGACATCCTTATAAGAACAAAAACTTCGTGACTGGATGTCATTTAAAAGCGAAACATCCGAAAAACAAGATCCCTACTGCTAAATCAACACTTTTTTTTTTCCATGGAAACGAACTTTTAGCATGTAAATAGCATGCAATTTCCGCAACTAGAAATTTATTTCTTTGTATTCTTATTTTTTCGTGTGTAATAAAAAGAAACAATTTATTAACAATTAAAAAAAGGGTATAGAAAAAATGGTCATTTTTTTAGAAATTCATATGCTATGAATAAAGAGAAAAAAAGAAAGCTGAAAAAGAAACATGAACATAAAAAGCTATGGATGTAAAAATTTTAATTTTAATTTTATATTCCTGAAAAAAGCGTGGGGAGTATGTAAAATATTTTATGTAGGTGAGAAAATATGTAAATAAATCAATATTTACTTTATTTTTAAATTTTTAATATTTAAATAGATTTTTTTTTTGTCGTCATTCATTGCTTTTGAATCCTAATTAAGTTAAAAAAAAATACTATAGAAATGGCCAATATAATATACAAAAACATATTATTTATACTTAAAAGAATTGGGAAAAATAAAAATAGTTGATATATTAGTTTCTTTTCATCAAATTTTCCGAAATTCTCAATTTGATATCCAAAATTCCTATATTAACTATGCTTCTAATTTCCAGATTTTTGTATTTCAATCTCGATTCATTTAGTTATTAAAAATTTAATGATAATGTAAACTATTGAATGTGATTTGACATGAAATTAATGTTAAGTAGGCGATTATTTGTATAAACGGCGATGAAGTACAAAACTATAATATAACTGTTAGTCCCCTATTAATAATTCACATTATCTTCGACATTCTACTTAATCCTTTATCTACCGAATTATGAATTCATGAAAATTTTACATTCTAAAGCATTTTACGTAAATTGTTTAAACTAAATTAAAAGATTTACATAATCATGTAATAAATTTTTGAAGGATTGAAGGATTTCGAAGGATTAATTAAATTTGAATTTAGAGGGATTTTGTGCAATATTTATAGCCCCACTCAAATCTTTTATTTTAAATTGTTTTCTTTGTATTTTGTAGAATTATAAATAGTACAATTATGATGTTCTTCTATCTATCTTCTGATGTTCTATCTCCCCCCCCTTTGCGCCAAGAAAGTTGGAAAGATACAAAGGCAAAAGAAATCACCTTTTTAAAAATATTTTTGTTTTGTCTAACCAATAATGCTTTTGGAACAAAATAATTCTATCTGTAACTCATTCTAAACAGCATTACAACTAATCGACGTATTGAAAGAATTGTATAACAAGTAATTTGTATGGTACTTATAAGTACCGTCGGTAGATAAAGGGTTAAAGGTTTAATAAGTGTCAAGGCTGCCACAAGTGACAATTTTTTAATTCTAATTGGCATCACTTTTTCAAAACAGAAATCCTTCAAAATTTTTATTTGAAAAATACTGGCAGTGCGAACAGAATATAAAAATACTCCTCTATAGCACCTGTGAGATATGGTTGTTTAGCGAACCTGACAATGCTGGCACAATAAAGCACAGACAGAATTTTTATTTTTGTTTAGAACACTTTTTAACCCATTAACCGATGGAACTATAACATAGGGACGTTCTACTGTTTTGCAGAAAAATGTTCTCCACCACAAATGTGAAAATCTTTGGTTTTTATTTAATGGTCAAATTTTGTGTTATTAAATAAGGTAATTTTTTTAATTCAAGAATAGCGGTACCTTGATGATAAATGGACATTTAATGTTATTTTTGCATCAACGCAACACCAGCGGGTAATGGGTTAAAGCCGGATTAGGAAGGGCTGTGATGGAATTTATTTAATTTTAGCCTAACACTGTCCTGCACTTAGCTATGATTTGAAATCAATATTCGGCAATACGATAAAATGCAAGACTAATTTACAATTCATTTTTGCACAGAAAGTAGCTCATAAGCTATTAGTAAGTGTCGCGCTCACGCGACACTTACCAATATCTTCAAGATTCAAGCACCGCAATTGCTGGGGAAAAAAAAGGATTTTTTTTTTAAATTTCAAATCTAACAAATATACCTAAACTAGAAACACGTGACTTTTGGTCATTTTCAGCTCTAATTATATTTGGTTGGCCTCATGAACTTTCAAAATATAGGACTCGATCCAAGATTGCTGATACGAAATTTCGATCCTGTTTTAGGTAGATTTCGTATGAAATACTACCTATTGCATTGTCTCCCATGTTGGAATTTCTGAAAAATTTTTGCGGATCTACACGAATCATGACTCCTAGACCCCAAAACTACCATCAGTAAAAAAGTTTATCTATCTATCTATCTATCTATCTATCTATCTATCGGTGTATATCACTTTCTTCTAGACACGATAACTTCCATAATTATGCTCAGATCTTCATCAAACTTTTACATAAAATCAAGGGACATAAAATCTCGGTTAAGTTCGTTAATGGGCAAAATCGGACCAAGGGGGTGGAAGTTAGGAGGGTTTTTGTGAAAACAGAAAAAACGCGATAACTTTTTAATTAAAATAGATATCGAATCGGTTTAAAGTTTATATTACTTCTAAAAAATGAGGAAAAAGTTTATGCGTGACAGATTTTTGATAAAGTTAAAAATGGGCTCAAGGGGCGAAAAAAACTTGGTTTTTGGGAGAAAAAAATTCATAACTTCGTCAATTCTCAAGATATCAAATCCAACTAAATTTTATATAAATGTACTCAATATTATCTAAAACTTTTGTATTTACAAGTTTTTGATAGGACAAATTTTTACCGATGAAAAAAATTAAAAACGAAAAGAAAAAGGGGGGAGGAAAAAGAAAAAAAACCATAACTTACTCAATTCTTAAGCAATTAAATCTAATTAAATTTATTTTACATCTTCACAATAATATCTACAACTTTTATACTGACAAGTTTTTCATAGAACCAATTCTTATAGCAAAAATAAATTAAACAAAAATAGGAGTTGGAGAAAAAACCTCAAATCCAAACTGCTTATATTCTGACTCATTTTAAAATTCATTTTTGATTTTAAACGCATCCAAATGACAGATCCTCTTATTTAGCAACTATATAATGCGACTTATTGGCCAATTTTTTGATAAAGGCAGAATATATTTTTAAAAAGGCTGCCAAAAAAGGTATTTTGAACAGATTTCCCGAAGTTTTCATCATTAAAAAATTCATTAAGTATAACAAATTGCGTTTTTCATGAGTCATTTTTAAATTCATTTTTGTTCTCAAACCCATCCAATTTACAGGTCCTATTATTTAGGAACTATATAACTTGACGTATTGGCCAGTTTTTTGATAAAGGCAGAATATATTTTTTTTAAAGGCTGCCAAAAAGGGTATTTTGAACAGAATTTCACGAAGTTATCGTGATTAAAATTTGAGGAAATTTAAGAAATTGCGTTTTTACCGAGTCATTTTTAAATCTTTTTTTGTTCTCAAACGCATCCAATTTACAAGTTCTCTTATTTAGGAACTATATAATGTGACGAAGTGGCCAGTTTTTTGATAAAGGCAGAATATATTTCAAAAAAGGCTGCCAAAATAGGCACTTCATACAAAATTTCCCAAAGCGAGATGATTAATGAACTGTAGGTATTCAAATAACAAATTGGTTATTTTATGACTCATTTTTAAATCCAATTTTGCTCTGACACGCATTCAATTGACAGTTTTTTGTTACTTAGGAACTATGAACTATATAATGTGCGTATTCGTCGATTTTTTGATAAAGGGTGAATATGTATATTTTAAAAGCTGTCAAAGTAAGCACTTCGCAAAAAAATTTCCCACAGCGATCGTGATAAAAGAATTGAGGTTGTATTCAAATAATAAATTGTTTATTTTATGACTCATTTTTAAATTCAATTTTGCTCTCAAACGCATTCAATTGACAGTTATTTGTTATTTAGGAACTGTGTAATGTGCCGTATTGGTCAGATTTTTGATAAATGCTAAATATATATTTAAAAAAATCTGTCAAAGTGGGCACTTCGCACAAAATTTCTCAAAGCGATCTTGATTAAAGAATTGTGGATGTATTAAAATAATAAATTGGTTATTTTATGACTCATTTTTAAATTCAATTTTGCTGTCAAACGAATTTAATTAACAGTTTTTTGTTATTTAGGAACTATATTATGAGCATATTGGTCAATTTTTTAAATAACATAATTCAAAATATATTGCCAAAATGGGCATTTAAGTAGAGATAGGCATTTTTTTTTTTTTTTTTTTTTTTTGAGATGAAAACTTTTCGAAATCTACCTCCGCCTATAGGCCATGCCGAAAGGGATTTTTATATTCACAAGGAGAGGGCCAACTTTGATAGTCACAGATTATGATTATTTTTATATATGTTGTAGGGTAGAGGCCCCTTAGATTCAGGTTCCACGGATTTTATACAATGTTCTTTAGTTCTCGAGAAACGGGGTGTGGGGATCTACTATTATAATACAACTTAAGTATTTAGTTTGTAAAACGAATTTTATATTGGCGTAGCTCTTTGGATAGAGCGTTCGCATTTTGATCCACGGGTGTCAGGTTAGATCCGGGAGCATGCTACTTTTTTTGTTGCTGTTGTTTTATAAAAACACTTTAATTATAATTTGATAAACGCATTGTTAATTAAAATTTATGTATTTGTTATAATTTTAATGCACTTACTTTTAATTGTAACTAAATCGCTGCATAAAACAATATCAAATTGTTATTTTTTTATGACTTTTAAAATATATTTCATGTATTCTTTAAACTTTAAATTTTTTTAAAATTACTTATAAAATACAATTTACATATTCTTTGTCGATGTAATGATATCTAACAATTGTGCTAATTCGTGAATTTAAAGAAACACCATTTATACAGGGTGATTCATAAAAGATGGGCAGAACTTTAAGGGGTTATAGTACACTTAAAGACAAATAATATTAAATAGGAGACTAAGGGTCCCAGACGTATTCCCAAGGAGATAGGGGGCATTAAAGTTTAGGGTCCAAAATTTCAAATGATTATAAAAAATGGAAAAATTGGTCGATTCGTTTGCGGTTTTTGCAAAAAATTTTCTTTATGCCAGTATTTTCTTGAAATAAAATTTTAAAGTTCAATTTCAAAAAATGCCGATAGGGGGCGCTTTAGACTTTGGAGTAACAAACAACTATTTTTTAACGTTATTTTTTGTATTTCTTTAAATGATTTCGAAAGCTTAGACATAAACTTAAATTTTGATCTAAAAATCTGAGTCCTAACGAGTAGTTAAGTAGCGTAAACTGAAATTTGAAATTTGAAACCCTTCTCCCCCCAGAACAAAAATCAGTTATTCCCGATCTTTGTGTCGTAGATTAGGCTCTAACTACTGCCGCGTTTTGCTAAAATTATTCTTTATGTCAGTATTTTCTTGAAAATAAATTTTAAAGACAATTTTCAAAAAATTCCGATAGAGGGCGCTTTAGACTTTGGTGTAACGAACAACTATTTTATACCGTTATTTTTTGTGTCTCATTAAATGCTTTCTAAAGCTTAGACTTAAATTTTCAGCCCAAAATCTGAATCGTTAGACGTGGTTAAGTTTCTGGGGAGAGGGGTTTGAAATTTCTACTCCTGAGCACAGTTCAGTTTACCATGTCCACACATTGTGTGCTGTGATACGAGGTAAAAAGACACAAATTAGGATTATGTTACCAAAGCATATTTATTAACATGTAATTACAATAAATGTTCAAAATTGTGACCACCAGAGGTTATGCACGCAGAACAACGGCGAAGAATGGAACGGCGAACATTCGCGAAAACATCAGGCTTTTCGAGCACTTCCCCTACAGCGGCGGAAAGTCTGGCGACCAGTTCCTCGGGGGATTCAATGGGTGTCTCATACATAAGAGCCTTCAATTGTCCCCAAAAAAAGAAATCGAGGGGTGAAAGATCTGGCGAGCGAGCAGGCCAAGCAACAGGAGCACCTCGACCAATTCATCTGTTCGGAAATGTGATGTCCAGATAGTTGCGGACGTCTCGTACGTAATGGGCTGGCGCTCCATCGTGCTGGAACCACATGACCCGCCGGATGCGTGGAGGAACAACGTTTAACAGGTCTGGCAGCACATGTTGCAGAAATGTGAGGTATGTTTTACCGTTGAGGCGTTCAGGAAGAAGGTACGGTCCGATTAGGTGGTCTCCGAGGATTCCTGCCCAAACATTGATGGAAAAGCGTCTCTGATGAGCATGTGGATACGTAGCATGTGGATTGACATCCGCCCATACATGTGCATTGTGTGTGTTAAATGTACCTTCACGTGTGAAGGTACATTCATCGGTGAAAAGCAGAGTTCGTCCAAAATGTGGATTTAGCGCGTTCTGGTGTAGAAACCAGCGGGCGAATTCAATACGATTTGGATAATCCCCTGGATACAGTTTCTGGACTCGTTGCACATGAAACGGGAGCAAATGTTCATCCTTCAGTACCCTCCAAGTCATGGACTGTGAGGTATCCACCTGCCTAGCCACTGTTCGTGTACTTGTACTTGGCTTCTGCAACAACTACTGATTCGTCCTTTTTTGCACGACCTGCATTCGACCGGGAAGCGAGAAATGATCCCGTCTCACACAACTGTCTGTGCAAGCGCTCGAAAGTTTTGCGGTTAGGCAACCGCCTGTTGGGAAATCGCTCTCCGTACATTCGTTGTGCCTCTGCACCATTTCCATCTGCCGCAGCGTAAATTAAATGCATCTGAGCCTTTTCCTTATTCGTGAAGGGCACCATCTTCCGATTCATTACTACAGCGACTTACACTTGACTCACCGTTCAGTGGTTTTTATGCCTGAATCGTGTCGAAATTTTGCATACGTGTTTTTCTTCTTCCCCATTTGACATTTGCATACTTTCTCCCTCCTTCTTCACCCGGTGACTAGCGTCAGGAATGGAGCTTTAACGTTTGCATGAGCGACGTTTCCAACTGTGCCAGTGCCTTTATGAGTGAATTCCGACTATGCAGTCCTTGACGAAAGTTGTATTTTTGCCTCGTATCACAGCACAGAATCGTTGGGCATGGTTAAGTAGTGCAAACTGAACTATGTTCAGAAGTTGAAATTTGAACCCCCTCCCCTTGCTACTGAACCACGCTCAGCGATTCAGATTTTGAGCTGAAAGTTTAAGTTTAAGTCTAAGCTTTAGAAAGCATTTAATGAGACACAAAAAATAACGGTATAAAATAGTTGTTCGTTACTCCAAAGTCTAAAGCGCCCTCTATCGGAATTTTTTGAAAATTTTCTTTAAAATTTATTTTCAAGAAAATACTGACATAAAGAATAATTTTAGCAAAACGCGGCAGTAGTTAGAGCCTAATCTACGACACAAAGATCGGGAATAACTGATTTTTGTTCTGGGGGGAGAAGGGTTTCAAATTTCAAATTTCAGTTTACGCTACTTAACTACTCGTTAGGACTCAGATTTTTAGATCAAAATTTAAGTTTAAGTCTAAGCTTTCGAAATCATTTAAAGAAATACAAAAAATAACGTTAAAAAATAGTTGTTTGTTACTCCAAAGTCTAAAGCCCCCCCTATCGGCATTTTTTGAAATTGAACTTTAAAATTTTATTTCAAGAAAATACTGGCATAAAGAAAATTTTTTGCAAAAACCGCAAACGAATCGACCAATTTTTCCATTTCTTATAATCATTTGAAATTTCGGACCCTAAACTTTAATGCCCCCTATCTCCTTGGGAATACGTCTGGGACCCTTAGTCTCCTATTTAATATTATTTGTCTTTAAGTGTACTATAACCCCTTAAAGTTCTGCCCATCTTTTATGAATCACCCTGTATTTATAAAACAATTAAGGAAAAAACAATTGTAGTGCATTTCGATCATCCTGTAATTTCATCTTATTAATTTCCTTTATTAAGGCAAAACATACAGAATGCTTCTTTAAAATCACGAATTGACACAATTATTCAATATCATTATATCGGTAAAAAATAAATGAAAAAAATTAACCGTTTTTATATAGGTGATTCTCAAAATAGGGGACAATTTCAAAAGTGAAATCTTAAAAAAATTACTGTTAGCAAAATTTCTGAAAAAAATAGGTGTTGTTAATATAGTATTAGGTATACTTTACATGTAGTCAGCAGAGCTAAATATTTAAAAATTAACTTAAAAAAATAAGTATTTTTTGAACCATGCTAATGACAAAATAAATTGCATGGAATAAATATATTAAGAAATTTTTATTTTCTTCCTGTTTAAATAATTTTTTCTATATTTATTAGCCTTCCTTTTCAGCTAATGGTTTCCATTTTTACATATATATGCATAAGGAGAATAAAAACATAACCAAAGAGCAAACTTTGTTTACATGAGCAACATGCTGACACTAACAATGTAAGAAGCTGTCTTAGTGATTTTCTGACAGATTTTATGCATATTTTAGAAATAATAAATGTAATATCGAAATTTATATGTAAAATTAAACTTTATAAAGGATACGATATAAGCACTGGTTGCATTTATGCACATAGGAGTCTTTAGCATGGACAGAAAAACCATGCTAATGACACTGATATTTGTCCATGCTAATGACAAATTTTAATTTAAATAAGATTATGAGCCATAATATAATCACAATGCAATAGTCCTTTCTGGGGCTTTTTAAAACACAAAAGTTCTATGCAAATAAGTAAAATAAAAATTTTAACTATAAAATAAATATGAAAATTATTATCCATTCTAATGACATACAATTGATGTACGCCCCTAATATTCCACTTATATTCTTAAAATACAATACATGCTTCAATTTTCAGGCTGGGATAAAATGGCTACTTGTTGCCATGGAGAAACTTTATATTTTCAAACTATTGTCATATGTGAAAATGAAATTTTGATTAATAACCATCTGTTATAGTATGATCTTGTTTTGAAAATAGAATATGGAGGACAAACTTTAATTCTTTTTTTATATACTATAATTATATTTTTAAAAAGAAATTTATTGGATAAATCCTCTCCTTGATTAATTTAAAGAAAGAATAACATTTGTTTTATTTTATAAACATGATATTAACTCTTGAAAAATGCTAATATACACAAGGCACAGCTGCTGTGGACATCCATGCTAATGACATTTTGAACATTTATTCTGCTATTTTAATGTGTTTTTAACTAAAAAATGAGTAATTCTTGAGTGCAAATAATGAATAATATTAAGACAAACATATCTAAATATAAAAACATGACAGAAAACCTCTCAAATTTTTTTGTATGCCGAAAGACATAAATTGTCCCCTATTTTGAGAATCACCCATATAACGATTTAGTTACAAATAAAAAAAATAATGCATTCCAATTATCATTCATACACATTTTTTAATTGACAATGCATAGCTGCCAACATTCAACTAAACTTCCGTAATACCTGGATTAGTTTGATCCAGGTTAACGTCATTTCAAACCAGAAAATATATGTCATGAATCTTCATTTATTTAATTTCAGGACTGTTAGTGGAGCATTGATTCATTTTATTTCTTTGAAAAAATTCTGGTTCGAAACTCATTGAACCAGGGTTAAATTAACACACGTATTACGGATAATCGATGTCAGGTTGGCAGCTATGACAATGTGTTCTTAAATTTCAATTACAAGTATATTTATAAAACAACAACAAAAAAAGGTAGCATGCTTCGGGATCGAACCTGACACCCGTGGATCAAAATGTTAAAGCTCTATCCAATGAGCCACGCCAATACGATAGCAGCTTTACAAATTAAATACTTAAGTTGTATTATAATATTAAACCCCCTGTTTCCCGAGAACTAAGGAGCATTGTATAAAATCCGCTGAACCTAAGACTAAGGGGACTCAACCCTACAACATATATAAAAATAATCAAAATCTGTGATTGCCCTCTTCTTGTCAGATTGAACAGGGTAGCTTACTTTGTATAAAACGATAGCGAAAACCACTAACCACAGATTCCGAGAGTCACAAACTTCGGAAAGGTAAAGTAAAACAAAAGATAGATGTCGCTTTTGCGCACACAGATTCTTATCAACAGAACGCTCTCATTTTGAAAACTAAACTCTTTTTATAAGAGAGTTTATAATGCACTAAAAATGTAAATATGTAAAGAAGGCAATCGTAGAATACGAACTGCCTACAGGAACGTTTTCTTCATAAACTCAAACTGTGTTCGTAAACAGGTCTACAAAAGCAATCTAATTTTCAAAGTACCGACTGAGTGGCGTGAAAAGGGGTCTTTTAACCATTTCCGGCACGGGCAAATTCTGTTAATAAAATAAGAAATTATCGACTGTTACCGGGATTTACAAATGATTTTTTAGAAATTGAGAATCCCTTAATCTAAGCATTCATCGTAGAAGCAAAATTCTATTAAAATATTATTAGTGCCGTTTGCAAGTTTGGAATTAAAATTAGGTATTCCGGACTGGACACAGTGTGCCGGAAAGGGATTACAAAGACATTAATGCAAATCTATAGTCGGCGCTCGCTGTTCGCAGAGGAATTGGAAAAAAAAAAAATGAAATATTGATTTTTTTTTTCATTACTCATTTTACAACTTCATAAATGATAATCTTTATATAAATGGCATGCTTTTTTAAAAAATGGCTTCATAAAAAACGATAATTGGCAATTATAACAGACTAACCGTCATGCTTTGCGATTCACTTTTGTTCAAAATATTCGAACCAGTCAGATTTTGTATCTTGTAATTTTGTCATTCGCATATAGATGCATCCTAATCAAGGCCATATATAGCTTGGTGTTAAGGGAAAGTAAGCAGAGATGCTTTGTGTTTCATTTTTGTCCAGACATTCTGGATCAATTAAATTTTATTTGCCATAGGTTGACAATCTGTCATAGCAGTACAATCTATATATGATAAAACACAATGTAACGCATAGCGCGCCAAACCGGTTTTCCCCTCCAAAAACATTCATTGGAATTGACGTTCCCACGAGACCGGTGGGGCGTCTGTGGGCATCCGAAGCTTGACAGAAAATACTTATATTTGCAAAAAAAAAAAAAAAAAAAAAAAAAAAAAAAAAAGTGACAATCTTTTTTTTTGGCGGGATGGGGGGGAAAAAAATACAATTTCAATAAGCTATAGAATAAACGGTCAAGTGCGAGTAATACTCGCGCTCAGAGGGTTCCGTACTATAAATATAAAAATGACTAACTATATTATGTTATTGAAAAAAAAAAAAATCTTTCCTAAAAAAATAAGATTTTGTAGAAAACTATACAACGTAGGGTTGAGTATAGCATAGATACCAACATCTCTTAATTATTATGGGTCTTATACAAGCCAAAAAAGTTTAAAACCGGAAAGTGTTTCTAAAAAAATGCGTTCCCTTTCAACATGGTACGCACTAGATTTTATTTTAAAACCGTTTATTAAATAAAATTTCCTGTTGAAAACACGTTTCTTTCCGATCAGACTCCGAAATAATTAAAAGATGTTGGCATTTATGGGTATAGCAGTATGTACTAGAAAGGTATGTAATGTATGTCTATGTAATAAAATTTCAAAGTTCTTTCGTGCAAGTACTTCCGTATCTTCTTAAATCATAGCTCCTGTCATGCATAAAGTTCTTCAATTGCTTAAAATGGTTTGCTATGTTACTTGTCATTCAATAGAGAGACTTGGCAAGTTTTCTCTTATTCAAATGTCTCCATTTAGTTGGTCAGAACTTAAAGTTAATCACTTCCTTAACTTATCAGTACTTTAACTTCGATATACTTATTCGAATACCTGATTGACTAGATCTTTGCCAATGACATACTAGACTAAAGTATACTCAGACGCAAAGATTAAAGTAGGGGGTTCAAAACTTGCGAAGTCGCTCAATTGAATAGCAAGTAACATAACACATCGTTTTAAGCAATTGAAGAATACTATGAGCAATGATTTAAGGAGCTTCGAATAACTTGGCTTGCAGTTAGATCTCACTTCTTTTATTAGCGAAACCATTAAGGCCCCTGTCTCTGCCCGCGAAGACACTCACGAGCTAATACTATTCCTTTGGGAAGGCATTTTTCTAATAACTCTTTCATATTTTGACATTTTTAAATAATTTTTTTTGCATTGGATAGCTGAGGTCCCTCTCAAGATCGCCCCTTGAATATTTTTTCGATTTTGGTCGCAGATACTTTTACTTTCACTTTCAAAATCGGTTCTGAAAGTGAAAGTAACATTATAAAAATATCTGCGACCAAAATCGAAAAAGGAATCAAGGAGCAATTTTGAGAGGGACCTCAGCTATCCAATACAAAAATATATACATATATATATATTTCAAAATGTCAAAATGCGAAAGAGTGATTAGAAAAATGCCTCCCCATAGGAATAGCATTAGCTCGCGAGTGTTTTCACGGGCAAGGACAGGGGCCTTAACGAACATGGCATTCTTTCACATTTATGTTTTTGATGGGATCATGTTACTTTTTGTTGGTTAAATGAGAACTTAACTTCGAAATCTACTTGCGGCAGTAGTCCGAGCCAACAGGAATTTCTTTACATTCTGTTCGTAAATATTAAAAATAATAGGATGTTGTCAATTAATTTCTAAAATTTAAGATCTGTTTTTGTATGTAGATGAATACTGCAGATAGAATAAAACATATATAAATATAACGTTCCAGGAATTAAAAGATTTCCGTTTTCTTGAATCATCAAAAATTGAAATTATAGCCTATGCATCGGCGGGATTTTTTAAAAATATGCTGTAGAGTAGTCTAAAGTTTCAGAGAGGGCACATGTTTTACAAGAGTGGGCTCACGCCGTATTTTTTACAAGTTTTCTGTCACTATGCTACAAGACGTGTCATAATACTAAGAGGTACGAAAGAAAAGCAATTATACATATCAATAATAAAAATTTTAATTTAATAGAATTTACAAGCGCTAAAACAATTCAAGAAATATATATTTATAGACGGTAAGAATTATTTAATAGTGGTGAAGTAATAAAATTTTCATTATTTTAATCTTGCAATGCTCGCGCGGTGTCCCACAGACGCTAAGAATGTTTCCTTTAATATATATTAGTACAGCACCTAAATATACATTATAACAGCATACGTATACACTAGTACAGCATATGTATATAATACCTAAGTATATATTATTACAAAAAAATATACCTGCCGTCTGTCAGACGCCTGCGACCTTTAACGTAACAATATGCCACGCAAGCACTGTAGGGTAGAAGGAAAAGTATTAATTTAACAGTTTGATTAAAAAAAATGCCAAAAAGGAATTTCAAAATGCACAACATTTTCGATTTTGAGATCTTAGTGTAATTTTTAAACAGTTTTGTGATTTTATCTTTACCATTATTTTTTTACTTATTTGTCTAGATTACAATATAGATTAAAATTATAATTCAATTTCATTAGTTTTACATATACATTTCAATTTTATTAGTTTTTATGTAATAACTTCAAAAATTCCAAAAATTGAACCAAGTATTTTCGTTTGAATTACGTAAAACAAAATAATAACTCAGCGTATTACATATCACTTACTTATTATCACATCGCATATTTACATGAATAAATTTGTAAATGTGAAACATTTAATAATTATGTCTATTGTCTTTTGTCTAGATCCTCGTTACAAAACAAGTTTGATCAATAACTGTATTAAATATTGCATTGCAAATCACATAACCGGTTTTAATTAAACAGAAGAGTTCAATTGCGGATTATTAATTATTTTCAGATTATTTTGGCGCCGTATTTGAGAATGATTTGAGAAACGTAAACTTTATGTAGCTTTTTTACACCACTACTTTTGATCAGAAAAATATTCCTAATTTAACATATGTTTTCGATGATTAACTAAGACAAATTTCGCGGTTAAAAATAGAGGTAGGAAGAAAGCGTAAAACTTTGCAGCTATGCCTTTATCATAAAATTGTCGTCCATGCATCTGGCTGAAAAGTTAAAAAAGTGATTTTCAATAAAGCTTGACAAACTTTTTTGTATCACAGAAGATTGTTTGGTATGATGTGGATTTACTTATAATTTTTCAACACTGTAAAAAATACGTAAAATTGACGACAAAAAAGTGCATCTGAAGCAACAACAAAAAATTGCATATTTCCGTCGAACAATTCTGTTTTTAAATAGACGGTTCGTAAAAAAATTTTCTTTGATACTTTTTGTTTCAATTGACACCTTTTTCCTGTCATTTAAACCTGATTTGATTAGTCATATTCATTTAAGATAGATAGGTAAGACTCAAATTATTAAATACAATATGTTATACATAAAAATGTACAAGATCTCAACTAACAAAATCTTAGTTCTATTCTGAAATATCGATCGTTTAATCGTTAGAACTATTATTTTTTTTTCATTCCACACATGGAAGCAAGTGATCCGGAAGTTAATTTCTAGGAGAGTTTTAAAATTGGATATTTTATAAAATTTCTTTTGGGCACTTTAATGTTTAACTAGGCACTAAAGGATCTCGTTTGAAATATAAAAGGCAGAAGTTTCGTATTTTGTCTTTTATGTCATTTTCAGCAGACATTTGTGTTGCTTCCTCTTCCATTTTATTGCAAATTTTAGTGCGATCAAACTCAAATTTTCTTCTGCATGAGAGATTTCTGAACGCTTTTATGTGAATATATTCTAAGAGTTATTTTCGTTTGGGATACGATACAGGTTTTAATAGATGTTTATTCAAAAGTTTCAATTAAATCATTATGGTTGCAATGATAAACAAAATGAATGTTGATAAAAATCAATAGTTTAAGGTATGACATGAAGTATGGTTACGAAACTTCTATTTTTCCTTAACAAATGTATTACATCTAATATTTATTATTCTTTTTACAGGTTTTTTTATAGCTTCACATATAGTGGGACAAGCCTCCCATATGTGAGGAGTCTTGTCCCATTATTTACACATGATTAAAATCAATCATTTTTCATGTTTCTTATATATTAAGTTTATGTCGCAACTGCATTTTGATAATTGACTATATTCCGTATAAAAGGATACAAAAAACTTTATTCTGGGTTCAATGTTAAATAAATAATAATAATAATAATAAGAACTATGTAAAAAAATGAGTTAAAGCTCCCCAGTCACCCCTATGTCTTACCAAATAGTTGACTAACCGTTCATTAGAAATGTCAGTTTTTCATTCATAGAAATGAAGAGAGAACAAACTTTTGCTTACCTATGTATGTCATTTATGTTAAGTTAGACATTTTTCCAAGTGGGAGGGCGGCAATAATACTGCTAGAAGACAAAAAAAAAAAAAAAAAAAAAAAAAAAAAAAAAAAAAAAAAAAAAGGCATACTGAACTTCAAACAAATCACGGATTTTATAAGTTTCAAGATTTCAGATCGTAATACATTTTTTGCACCATTTTTAGTCAGTTTGAAATTTTCGTAACAAATTCTCTCTGGGTCTGCAAAAGAACTTGTACAAAATACAGCTTCAGGGAATTGCGGAACTAAATGCTAGAAGTAGAAATGATTTCAGAAATACAGTGGTGGTCAAAAGTTTCCGGCCAGTTAGTTTCTTCGATTTATTTGCCAAAGGTTTCAGCAAAGAAAAAGCACAATTTCTTCAAAAGTTAGGAATATGTGAATGACCTCTGACCACGTTATCATTTTGATTGGATACTGAAGATGCTTCATGCAAAGGGATAGAATTCGAAGTTCGCGTGCTCAAAAGTTTCCGGCCACTTATCATTCTTTAGTTTTTTCTATCGGTAAAGTGTTTTTGATTGTGTTTATGAATGGATCAACGTGTATAGCATAGTTTGAACTCACAATTGAAAGTTCAACAATTATTGTTCATAAATGAGTGATTAGTTTGTCGCTAAAAGGACAATCTTCTTGAGATATTGCGGCAAAGTTATCGATCGGTAAAATCGACTGTAAACGATATTTAAAAATTATATAAAGATGGACATGGCCTTTAGGACTTTCAGAGGTCCGGGAGACCCCGGAAAATTACTATTCCTGTGGACAAGATTATCAGGAGAAAAACAATTGATAATCCGCATGAAAATTCCGTTGCAATATACTGCAATTTACGGAATGAAAATATTGCTGAAATAAGATGATTTACCGTGTCATAATGCTGACGTGATACAGAACGCTATGGAAGAGTCGGCGTTCAAAAAATTTTCATAGGTAAAAAAAAAAATCAACGTACCCGACTGGCGTTTTCCAAAAAACACTAAGTCTGGTCAAGTGAAAACGGGACAAAAGTTCTATTTTTCAATATCAATCGAATTCGAAACAGATTTGGAAGTAACGGCAGACACAACGTCCGATGATCTAACAACAAAAGATATGATTCGACCTATGTTATTCCTACAATGAAGCATGGCGGAGGGCACATTATGCCGTGGGGAGTATTTTCTTCAAAAAGTGTCGGTCCGTAATTTGAAATCCACAGCCAGATGAATGATACAATGAATAAGGATATCTTGCAAGACCATTTTCTTCCGTATTAGAGAAAAAAATTGGTCGCAACTGTTTTTCTTAACATGATGACGACATAAATAATGTATGCAAGCCTCGATAAGCAATGGTTTTCACACAAAAAATTTCGTTTTTCAAATGGTCAGCCCAAACGCCCAACATGAATCCAATACAAAATCGTTGGAAAGAAGTTGGCAAAAATCTGCCGAACTATAAATATTCCAACTCAGCCGAAATGTCTCCAAAATTGCAAGAAATGTGGAAAAAAAGGTACCTTGGACAATCTTTAACCATTGATTGTATGAATGTCATGTTGCTGCGCCGCATTACTTATTACTAAAGCTAATAAAATAATAATACGATAAAATACTAATTGTAAATGTTGTTGATCACTGTAATTTTCTATTACAATACCACTTTTTTACAAACGTGTGAAGGTGGCCGGAAACTTTTGAGAACATGCGTTTTCCTTTATACTTAATTTTGTCAATTAAATTTATTGATATTTACACGTTCTTCTATAAGTAAGTTACTAACTATTATGTCTATAAAATGTATAAGTATTACAATGCGATTCCTCTTCATATGGGTATACTTACAAATTAACTGAAAAATTTTTGCTGGCCGGAAACTTTGATCGCCACTGTATCTCTGAGATTTCCTGAGATATCAACAAAACAAAATAACAATTTCTGGGTAAATTCACATCGCTTTTCAACAAAATCTATCGTTGATTAAATTCGACGTCACCATAGAAACTAGTACTAAAATTGTTGAAGAACTTATGGTATTACGAACAAAGCCAATCTCCCTTCATCTTACAGTCATATCTAGCGAATAGCTAATCGAACAGTTATGAACAAATCAGCATACAATTATGCATCAGCAAATATAAATATTTTGATAACTCAGACGACTTTTTGTGGTTGTTTAGACCGTTTTTCTTTTATTTAGGAAATCGTGAATGAGGTCTGATCAAGCTGTCAAACCAAACAATTCAATTGTAAGATGTATTTGAGGCCCAAATTTTAAGTCTTCAGCTTCCCCCATTCTGCAGTTATTAATTTTTAAGACCTTTTTGAGATTTTACCCCTTCCACTGTTCAAAATTTGTCTCATATTTTCTTGTGATTTGCCCATTTTTAAAGATAACGGTTACTCAACTATATCGATACCTCTTGACCGTATCAATATATTTGATTATATTATTTCCCATATTATGAGGATCCACCGTGGATGAGTAATTAAGGCACCACACCGCTAATGGGAGACGGTCGTTACATCAACTGAGAGTTACAAAGTTGGCGCATGCGTATTTGAGCTGTGGTTTGTCGTCTGCTCGAAAATCGAGATCGAATCTAAACAGCGCTACATTTTATAATCGGATAAAGTTCATTCGTTGCCAAGCGGCTATGTAGCATGGAACAGATCAAGATTACACGAAGACCATTGGGTTAGGTAACATGTTCGAGAAATTCGGTTAGTGGGTCATTTTTGGGGTCATTGTGGATCATGGTATTTTTATCTAGAGATTTTCTCACGCAATTTTGACTAAAAATTGCATTCTATGGTTTTCGGGCACGAGAAAAACATTGGACTAGGTTACATGTTCGAGAAAAAATTTTAATGGGGCATATTGGGTCTGGGTCTGGGTCAAGTTATTTGTATTTAAAGAGCGGCGTGATCGATTATAATGAAATTTTGTATGTAATAGTTTTTTGACATGAGAAAACTAATGGGCTAAATCACATGTTTGAGAGATTTCGACTGTAAGGGTCATTTGTGGGTCATGATGGGTCATAATGGATAATGTCAAGCTATATCTAAAGAACAGGTGGATCGATTTTAACGAAATTTTGTATATAACATCATTTTGGCACGAGAAAATCATTGGACTAGGTCACACGTTCGAGAAATTTCGATTAATGGGTCATAAAGGGTCTGGGTCAAGCTATTTACATTTAAAGAACGGCTGGGTCGATTTTAACGAAATTTTGTATGTAACAATTTTTAGACACGAGAAAACTAATAGGCTAACATGGGCTAAGTTACATGTTCTAGAAAAAAATTTAATGGGTCATATTGGGTCATTAAGGGTCTGAGTCAAGCTTTTTATATTTAAAGAACGGCGTGATCGATTTTAACGAAATTTTGTAGAAACAGTTTTTTGACATGAGAAAAATAATGGGCTCACATGTTTGAGAGATTTCGACTATAAGGGTCATTTGTGAGTCATGATGGCTCATAATGGATCATGTTAAGCTATATCAAAAGAACAGGTGGATCGATTTTAACGAAATTTTATATGTAACATTTTTTTGGCACGAGAAAATCATTGGGCTAGGTCACACGTTCGAGAAATTTCGATTAATGGGTCATAAAGGAAAAACGGTCATAAAGGGTCTGGGTCACGCTATTTATATTTAAAGAACGGCTGGATCGATTTTAACGAAATTTTGCATGTAACAATTTTTAGACACTAGAAAACTAATGGGCTAAGTCACATGTTCGAGAGATTTCGATTATAAGGGTAATTTGTGGTCATGATGGGTCATGCTAATTTTATGTAAAAAATGGCTCGTACCATTTTGACTATACTTTGTATTATATCATTTTAGGGAAAGAGAAAACCATTGGGCTATGACACATGCCTGCGAAAATTCGATTAGTGGGTCATTTTGGGTCATAATGGGTTAGGGTCATTCTAATTATATATAATAACGACTCTATCAATTTTACCTAAATTTTGTAACGAAAGGTTTTTTGTCACGAGAAGACTATTGGGCTGAGTCGCACGAACAAAACAAACAAAATTATATTAATGGGTCATTTCGCTTTATTGCTGAATGCTGTCAAGCTAATTTTACCTAAGAAATGGCTTAAACGATTTTGATTCAGTTTTACATTCTATTGTTTTTAATTACCTGAAGACCATTGAGCTAAGTCACATGTTTGATCAAATTTGATTCGTGGATCATTTTGGGTAATACGGGTTAGAGTTACGAGAATATGGCAACAGTCAATAAGTTGGCGATATTTGACAAAATATTGGCGACATTTTGCCGAAAAATTGAATATTAAGATTACGAAAGCTAAAATACGTATTTGTCGCCAAATTAAAAAAATGTCGCCAAATTTGGCTATATCTGGCAAAAAAATATTGTCTTTCAGAATGTGAAGAAATTTTTTATACATTCTTAATGGGATTCGAGATGCATGGTTAAACCAATCAGAGTCGAGCTAAAAAACTGATTTGGATCGATATCCTTTCGTTGTAAATTTTTAAAATAAAGTAAAATTTATGAACATGTGCATACAAACATAGTTTTCTCATCGATTGTTTTTGAAAATACTACTATTATAAATAACATGTTTTACAGAGTGAATGATACAGTGTTAATACTAAATCCACTTGAACACAAAGTTAATTTTGACCCAACTTAGCTCGGTCACTCCTGTTAGCGGCCGTTAATGACGGGACATTTTCAATTTTAGACATTTGGTCGACTATTTAAAAAAATACTCGTCGGATTCTTCTGAAACTTCAGGATTATAAAGATTATGTTTGATCTTATATGAATCTAAAATTCTGCTCTAAACCACACTACTTAGCAAGAATATTCCATCGTAGATTTAGCAATCGTGTGGCACAAAATGGTAAAGCAACAAATAGAATTCCTTTGGCATATTCCCCACTTAAATTAGACTTAAGCGCCGTACATTTTAAAGTACTTTTATTCGTGTTTCACATCACAGTAAAACAGTTCCTCTAATGCTGGTTTTAACTCAGATTTCATCAAGTGACACTTAAAATATGAATACACACACGAAAACTAAACAAAAACTGACTCCAAAACCAACATTATCTTTTATATAAGTTCTTAGCGTGGGGAAAAAAGAGATTTCACGACAAACTCCTAATTTAGCAATTAAATTTTGAGAATTTACTTTTAACCAATGAAATTTAACCCACTGACACAAAATGAAAGGTAGTTCTCTTTCACGGCCGTTTATAAATCAACTGGGATCTGTATTTAAACAAAATCACTGAAGGGGAATTCTGGGATATCAAACAATTTAAGAGAAGAAATAAATATATTTTACGCAACAGATACACTGTTAAAAATAAAGGTGACAAATCAGTAGCATTTGGCTCCCAGGGGTGGAAAGGTGTTACCATTTGACACCCGCAGGCTTGAAAATGTGTTTAGGGTACCGTTTGACCTTTCACTGGGTGATTCACGCTAATTAGAGTGCCGCGCAATGCATACCGTTGGAAGATTTTCACCCTTAGTCATTTGCGCATGCTCTGTTATGTATCCTTCCCCTTCAACTCGCCATCACTGGTGGATCAAAACAGCAATTTCTCCTTATGCTGACTATTACCGCTATGCTCTATCCCAATTTCGTTTAAAACTTCGGATGTTTAACTTTTGACGAGCTTTTTAATGTAAAGCAACCTTTGAATTTCAGGACATTTGAACATTTCAGGGAGACTTTGAAAGTGGGCTCAATGGCAGAACGGTTAGAGCGGTGAGCTTGCAACCGGTCGTTGTGGGTTCGAATCCTGCGCGGGCCAAAAATATTTTTTTGGGGGCACTGTGGATCAAGGGTGCCATTTTTTCACCCTAATTAAAGGTGCCATCCTGGCTCCTCTAGGGTTGTCACCAGTGAGACAAGCCTTTCACCCCTAAAAGGTACAATGTGTCACCATTACTTTTAACAGTGTACAGATTGAATTTAAGTAATGGGATTTCTTTAAAGAAAAGAATTGTTTTGAAAGACTAATGTTTCTTAGAATAAAATAAAATAAAAAAGGGTTGATTAAAGGTATGGAATTAAAAATAATAAGTTAATATATTACAAAAAGAAAGGAAAAAGGTTCAACTTTAAAACAATTTGGAAGTAATTAACTTAGGATTAAGGTGGAAATTTTTTATTATTAAATGTATAAACGTTCATTTAAATGCACAAAATGAGTTATCGCAGTAGAATACAAATATGTGAGTACTGTACAACATGTCCATTGATTTTTGCAAGAATAGCGCGTATATTCATGGAATACAGCGATTTGTTTAAAAAAGTTGAAGAAAAATTCTGGGATGTTTATTGCTTTTATCACGCAGGTTTTCAACAAAATTTAATGCTAGTTTCAGAAAAATTGGCAAAATGTATTAAAAAGAATATAGTGCCATTGGAATATAAATATATTAAATATTTTATCAAGTATGAGTAGTTTTATGAGATACTTCCCATCTGCGCATGCGCGAACGATAACAACAATCTTTTTACATAATTTAATAGTAAACTCTATGAAGAAACTAATAAAAAAATTCAATCAAATATAGTGAAAACTCAAAAAGATATTCGCGATAGAAATAAGCTATTTTTAGTTCTCTGTAAAAACTGCTGAATGAAAAGGGATTTTCCACAAATTGACATTTTCTATTAACTGAGTTTTAGGAAAAGTCAGTATTTAATGATTATCAATGATAAGATTTGGAAAAAATGTTACGATTTTGATACTTTTTTTAAATTATGGATTAGGTTTGTTCTCGTATTTATCCAATAACTAAAAAAGCATCAATCAAAAATGAAAATTAGAAAAAAAATTAAGTTAAAATTGATAATTTGAGGATCCCTCATCTTTCAGCTGCTTTTAGAGAGATATTAACCAGCTAAAAACCTGCTCAAGCCGATATCTTTTGGAATTTTCACAATATTTAATCTTTTTTTTAATCTAAAAGATTGTTGTTATCGTTCGCACATGCGCAGATAAAAAAAATTCATGCATCTACACATTTCATAAAGTATTTAAAATATTTATATTCCAAATGTACTACATTATTTCTATCACATTTTACCAAATTTTTTGAAACTGGCGTCAAATTATGTTGAAAACCTTGTGTGATATAAGCTAAAAACATGTCCGAATTTTTTATCTTTTAAAAAATAAACCCTATATCTCCATGAATATATGTGCTATTCTTACAAAAATCGGTGGTAAAGTATCCACATATTTATATTCTACTGTGGTAGATAATTTCGTGCAATGTACAGGATGATTCCAAATATTATTATTTTTCTTTGAATTTTGTTGTTCTCGTAATTGTCCTCCTCGTGAAATGAACGTTGATAAATATGAGGTTAAACATGATCTTTATTATCCTGAAGTTCCAGAAGAATCAGACGAGTATCTTTTTTAATATTCGACAAAATGTCTAAAATGGAAAGTGTCCGGTGATTAATGGCTCTATTAAAGTGTAGTTACTGACATAAGAGCCGGAATCTGACTTTGAGAAAGCATTTGAAATTACCTACAATATAAAAGTGCACTAACTATGGTCGCTAGTCACCAAACTACCACTATTTTAGAATAGAGTAATTTACCTTATTTAATGATACAAACATTGCGCTGAAATAAAATGGAGAATTTTTTTCAAAAATTGTCATCATCAAAAAACGTCAGTCAAACGAAAAGGTTGTGTAGCCCTATATCTGAAACTTATATTTTTGCTGTTTTAAAGAATATATTGTTCATACTGAATCGTACATTAAATTTCGGCAGAATTGTAAATTTATTTGTGATAATTTCAATATCATAGTATGACTATATTTTCTTTTTTTATATACCTGCACATAAACTAAGTGAAATTATTGTTCATATAGAGCTAGATTAATGTTTATGTTGAAGACCCACAGCTGCATTTTCTTTTAAATAAATAGAAAACTTATCGAAAAATTTAGAAAGTTGTAGTATTGCCACTGAGAATCGAATATTTTTTCTTCATTTAATATAGCTTTACGCAGTTTAAAGTAAATAAAATATTGAATTCTAAAAGAAAACAATCATTTGTTTTCACAGTATATTTCGATTTTAATATCTGAAAAATGGATTCTGAAAAAGAAAAAAGAACGAAAGAAATTCTGTTCCAAAAAGAAGGAATAACTTTTTTAAAAATTCTATTGGAGATTTTACATTTTCTTTTGCATCTGTTCTTTTGTTTAAAAGAATGGTATCTATTACGGAACAATTGTTTTAGGAATAAATCGATATCATTCACGAATTCAGTGGATTGCTTGTATAAATTCTAAAATAAAAATATTTATGATTACCATTCAGTTCAACGGAAAAATACAGGGAGTCAGTAAATTTCCTGACCCATTTTAAAATCCAATATAAAATCAAGTAATTCTGGTACAGGCGTACTTGTTGAGCTAAAATGCTTCTCATGACGAAGAGTTTTCTTAGAATGAATAAAAATAATTATTTCCAAAGTTGATCATAGATGGCGTCACTTGTATGCATCTTTACATTCAAACATGCGTTTTTTCTGATTTTAATCTTAGTATCAACACTGTAGCACAGAAACGACGACTCCCAGCGCTGAAAGTCATGAATTCTGTGTCATTGCGTCAAAATGAATCTGAAAATCAGGAAAAAAAAAACGCATGTTTGAAAACATACATATGAATTAGGCTCGAAATTTGGACTATGTTCGAAATTTGGACCTATTCATTTTCATTTGCTCGAAGAAAACTTTTCATGGTTCGAAACAGCTGCGCTCATGTATGACAATTGCTTGATTTTATTTCTAATTTTAAAACGTGTCAAGGAATTTTTGGACACCTTGTGTTACTTCTTTAACTTGGAATTTTTTAAAAGTTTTGGTAAAAATATTCATTCAAAAATTTAATTTTGAATACAAATATAGAACATCATATAAAACAGTTATATAAATGGTCATGTAAAACGTACATAAGGATGTTGATTAATCAGATCTCAAATTATCCTGGCTAATTTTAAACATATGGGCATGGAATGACATTCGTATTTTTGAAATATTTTGTCAGGATATTCATATTTTTAACTTATTTTTTCTTCGTACTTTTCTTAAAGGATACAGTTTCATTTACTGCCAAATGTTTCTAAAGTATTTACTTAATTTTATTTGAAGTCTTTACTCACATTTCATACAATTTTAAGACATATTAAAATATTAAACTATACATATATTTTAGAAATATTCTGCAAATTAATACAAAAAGAGACATACTATGGCGGAAGACAAGATTGGATGCAATCCTCTGAAAAACATGCAAGCTTTAAGACCCATTTCCTCATAAACTAACTTACCGATTTTGATAAAATTTGGAATCCATATTCACTGAATTATGCTCAAGATTTATTCTAGACAGTACTTTTTATGTTACTAAAATATTTTATTTTAAAGCAATGGCAACTTTTTTCAAATTTTCTAGTTTCAGAAATTTTTTTCCAAAACTAATTAAAATTTTTTAAACTGTCTGCCACATATAATCTCATATTTATACTCTACCATCAGAAATTTTTTTAAATCAAAATCACTTGAGTATTTTTCATGGGGTTTTTAGCTGAAAAGTACAACTTATCGACGAGTTAAAAATTTAGATTTCTAACTTGTATGAAGTTCTTGCACAGTTTATTAAATACATGAATTAAAGTACACATAAACACTTCGATAGAATTTAGTTACATATAAGAAATGAATATAAAATGTTGAAGTAAAATTAATATGGGAGGGCGTGGCATCCCAGTTGTTTCTTCGTTCAAGAAAGTAAAGTTCAAATTATTACTTTTCTGATGATATCTTTTTAACTCTTTCCGGTCCGATTTTTTTTTAGAGCAGCATTTTGAGAACAAAATTATTGTTACTTTAATAATGTTAATCGTAGCAATTCAAACAGACTTACTGATGTTTAAAGATTACCTAATCATCGGAATATGATGACCCTCTTTTGCCTTGCATTTAGCATTCTTGGAGCCCAGTTTGCATCTTATGTGTTGTGGTACTATTCTCTTTTTTACTTCTTTATTGCATAACGAAAACTAGACAAGTTTATTTATCTTTTAATAATTTAATCGGGAATTGTGAGGAGTTATAATCTTTCGGATAGCTACAGAAAGGTCGCACATTTTTGGCACGATGTGCACAAAAACTGTCAGAACCACCATTCCAGGTTTTCTATTATGCGTCTAGAAAGCACGGCACTCGTGTAGGGCGAGACAGATGTGATAAAAACTTGCATTATGTTCCAGTTTAAAAGTTCTTTAAGCTGTCAGTGTATCGTATATTAACATTTTTTTAATGAGAAAATGGTGTATTATTAATATTTTTAAATGAGTATTATTACTTTTTAAGTTAAAAGGTTTATTATTTATGTTTGTTTGTTATTCAAATAGAGCAATATTTAAAACAATTTCTTTGCATTTGTCTATTAGGTTTTCTTATGCAAAACATTGTATGCGTACAAATACCTTATTGTTCACTGCATTACACAATACAAGCCTTGTTTCACATCAAAGAGGTACACGTGCCTTTATACCTTCTCAATGCGAATATTATGCTAATTATTGCATTTTGGTTTACAAAACATAATTAATACAACAAGTATATGCGCACGATAATATTTTGTCTTAAAAATTAAAGTGAAATTTTCAGATTACTACTTTTTTCGTATTAGTGAAAAAAAATGACAAGCGTCTTTTTTTTTCTTGACAACGGAAAATATAAAATGCAATAAAGGCCAACAAGTGGACCCATTCGAGGTGTTTTTCAATGCAATATTTGAGTTTTTTACTGATACATTTTTCATTAATTCTTAATTAACAGACTTTATTTTAATTAACCAGCACGTTTTAACGAAATTTTAGTACACTGTGTTAAAAACCTATTCAAATACTTGTTATACGATACCCCATTCATTGTTCTGCGTTTTATATGTGCAAAGAAAAACGGAAGTTTATGTCGGAAATCAAATATATATCAGTAAATCCGAATGAGAGAATTGTCCTTTCAGTCTTAAATTTTTTATACGCATATTTCAATTTAAAACAAAATAAAACAAAAAAAAAAGTTTAAGGATAAAAATATTTAAAACAACATTAGTCAATCCAGAATATCATTTCATTTATTCATCAAAATTACGGGAAAAAATGATCGAAGACAGAAAAAGGTGCGTGCAATAAAAAAAATATTAAAATCATAATTTAACTGCATTAAACGATGTTCCGAGAAAAGCACGTTGAAAAGAAAACAAATTGATTACACATAAAATACAATTGAATCTAATATAACGAAGTATTGCTTATAAGCTACACGTGAAATATCACTGCTTTGGTCGATCGATGGTATCTGCTCTTCTAAACATTTCAATTTTAATATTGGTTTTTAATGATAAATATAAAATGAAACTGCGCGGAGACGACACACTTTTATTTGGTACTATTTTTTATAATAATTTTTTATCGGGATATAAAGTAATATTTTATTTATGAGGCAAAATTGATTGAGAAAACCGGCAACATTTCATTTACGAAAACGATGAACTGAAATCTTTAATTAAAGTCGTGTTTAACGAAATGTGAGTGTACTATGCAAAAAAACCAACTTAAAAATATTCGAATTATAGCTCATGCATCATTCTGTCTTTTGTAAATGCAGTGTAATCTCGATTATCCGAGCTAATTGGAGATGCTAGTACCTCGGATATAGCTTAATAGAAATTGTGCATAAAAACTCGTCGTGTACGCAAATTTAACATCTCATTGAATAACAAACAATAGAATTTGTATAATGATAAAAGTAAATATAACAGTTATATTTACTGCGTCACTCTGCAAATTTAAAAAAATGAACTAGTAGTAGTAAATTAAAAAAAACAAATTGAAAGTTTTTTAACTATACTAAGTTAAATATTGAAAGATGTATTTTTAAAAATAAAACACGTCAAAAAATAATATGGCAGTACAATTGTTTGATATTTTTTACTTGACCTATGAAAGAAAATATAATTTGAAATTATTCTTAAAGAACTATAGTAATAAAGTAAAAATTATTTATTATTACAATTTACAAGCAATGAAGTTACTATTTAAAGTAGCCCCGATTTTTTGTAAGTGGCTTATCGCTCACGCCAACTTTCGAGTAAGAAAAATTTACCAGCGTAACATCGCTTCTTTTCTCCAAACGTTTTAGGGACATGGACAATGAACTTAAAAGTGCGTTTTTTAAAGGTTTACTCATAAAAAAAGAAGAAAAAAAGAATCAGACTTCGCTCATGCTAACTTTCGAGCAACAGAAAAATTTTCGGTGTAACACCGCTTCTTTTCTCCAAATGGTTTAGGCACATGGACAGTGAACTAAAAAGTGCGGTTTTTTAAGGTTTATTCATAAAAAAATAAAGAAATAAAGAAAGAAAAAATCAGACTTTATTATCGGCTAGCTTAACAGAATACTTGGTTAATCCATTCTCGGTTAATCGAGGTTCTACTGTATTTACAAAAAGAGCTGTTGACAGCAGAAATAATATTCATAATGATGAACATAAAAATTTAGGCCTGACAACCGTGATAATGATTTCCTTCCCTTTTAACAAAACTGAGATATTCGTAAATAAAGGTTCAATTCTCCAAATCTTAAATGAGAAATTCAAACATGAGCAATCAAATAAAGTCGGGGACTGTCTTGAAATGTCACAATGCCTTATATAAAATATCAAGACAATTTGTGCGGTTTCCTATTCTAACTATGCGTAAATAAAGCATGATGACATAATTCAGCACACCAACTCCAGTGTGAAGTTTTGTTAAACAAACTCTTACTAATGACTGTTCTCGACGCAAGTCAGTTCTGTTTGTTGAAAACTTCACTGATGTATAATTATATTTGAACACTATGCAAGATCGAAATGAGTGCCTGCATCATACAATATCCGTAAAATGTGCTATTATACGGCATATATCTTTATTTCACTAAATAAAACTTGTGTGAAAGGAATTTACATATAATTCATATAAAAAGTGCAAATAAATGTGCTAAAATTACTTGCATTTGCATACATACAGGGTGATTCTAAATACGAGGCACAAACTTTAAGGTTTGTATAGGACACTGTAACAATCATTTATTGTATAGGAATGTATGGGCATAGGTGCCGCATTAAGGTACAAACATCAGGGAGCCAATCTGATCCTTTCTTATCTCAAAATTTCTCTTTGAGAACATTTTTGAAATATATTTTAACTTTTTGAAAAAAACGACCAATTATATACGGCACATTATATAGTTCCTAACTAACAGAAACTGCCAATTGAATGCGTTTGAGAGCAAAATTGAATTTAAAAAGGAGTCATAAAATAAGCAATTTGTTATTGTTTACCCCAATTCTTCAATCAGAATTGCTGCGGGAAATTCTGCTCAAAATTCTCACTTTGACAGCATCTTTTGAAATATATTCTGCCTTTATCATAAAACTGACCAATAATGCTCATTAAACAGCTCCAAAATAAGAGAACATGCCAGTTGAATGTGTTTGAGAGCAAAATGAATTTTAAAATGAGTCAGAATATAAGCAGTTTCGATTTGAGAACACCCTTAATACGATTTTTCCTTCAACTCCTCTTTTTGTTAATTTTTCTTTTTACTATAAATATTGGTCCTATCAAAAACTTGTCAGTATAAAAGTTGTACATATAATTGTGAAGATGTACAATAAATTTAATTGGATTTGATTTCTGAAGAATTGACGAAGTTATGGATTTTTTCTTCTTCCACTGCCTCTTTTTTTTTTTTTTCCGTTTTTAATTTTTTTGTGTGTTAAGTGTTGCTTCTATCAAAAGCTTGTCAATGCAAAGTTTTAAATAATATTAAGTAAACTTATAATAAATTTAATTGGATTTGATGTATGAGAACTGACGAAGTTATGAATTTTTTTCTCCCAAAAACCCAATTTTTTTCGCTCCTTGAGCCCATTTTTAATTTTATCAAAAATTCGTTATGCATTAACTTTTGACCCATTTCTTAGAAGTAATATAAATTTTAAACTGATTCGATATTTATTTTAATTAAGAAGTTACGAGGTTTTTCGGTTTTTACAAAAACCCTCCCTATTTCCATACCCTTGGTCCGATTTTGCTCATTAACGAACATGACCGAGATTTTATGCCCTTTGATTTCATGTATCAGTTTGGAACAGATCTGAGTAGAATTATAGAAGTTATATATATATATATATACAGGGTGATTCAAAAAATATGGGAAAATTTTTAAGAGATGATAGTACACATCACGACAAATAATATTAAATGGGAAACTAAGGGTCCCAAACGTCTTCCGAAGGAGATAGGCGCCATCAAAGTTTAGGGTCCAAAATTTGAAATGATTATAAAAAACGGAAAAATTGGTCGATTCGTTTGCGGTTTTCACGAAAACTATTCTTTATGTCAGTATTGTCTTGAAAATAAATTTAAAAAAAAATGTAAAAAAATCCGGTAGAGGGCGTCTTAAACTTTAGAGTAACCAACAGCTATTTTTAACCGTTATTATTTTTTTTTATCTAAATAAATGTTTTAAAAGCTTAGACTTAAATTTTGAGCTGAAAATCTGAATCGTTGTAATTAAGTAGCAAAAAATTGAACCGTGTTCGTAGAGTGGGCAGGGTAACATTTCAACTCCTGAACACAGTTCAATTTGCGCTTCTTAACACCTCCCAACGATTCAGAATTTGAGCTCAAAATTTAAGTTTAGGCTTTTGCAAGCATTTAATTAGATACAAAAAAGTAATGGTTAAAATAGTTGTTGGTTACTCTAAAGTTTAAGGCGCCCTCTAACGGAATTTTTAAAAATTTATTTTAAAAATTATTTTCAAGGAAATAGTGACAGAAAGAATGGTTTTAGAGAAAACAGCAAAGGAATCGACAATTTTTTTCGTTTTTTATAATAATTTGAAATTTGAACCTCCCCACCCCCATTGAACCCAGTTCAGTTTGCGCTACTTAACCACTCTCAACGACTGAGATTTTGAGCTGAAAATTTAAGTTTATGTCAAAGCTTCTAAAAAAAACTTAATGAGATGCAAAAAATAACGGTAAAAATAGTTGTATGTTACTCCAAAGTAACTCCAAAGTACGTTAAACCAAAGCGCCCTCTATCGGCATTTTTTGAAATTTATCTGCATAGTTTATTTGCAAGACAATACTGACATGAATAATTTTAGTGAAAACCGCAAATCAATTGACCAATTTTTTTGTTTTTTATAATCATTTGAAATTTGAACCTACCCACTCCCATTGAACACAGTTCAGTTTGCGCTACTTAACCACAGATTTTGAGCTCAAAATTTAAGTTTATGTCTAAACTTCTAAAAAAAATTAATGAGATGCAAAAAATAACGGAAAAAATAGTTGTTCGTTGTTCCAAAGTCTAAAGCACCCTCTATCGGCATTTTTTAAAATTTATCTTTATAATTTATTTTCAAGACAATACTGACATAAAGAATAGTTTTCATGAAAACTGCAAACGAATCAACCAATTTTTGCCGTTTTTTATAATGATTTCAAATTTTTGACCTTAAACTTTGATGGCGCCTATCTGCTTCGGAAGACGTTTGGGACCCTTAGTTTTCCATTTAATATTATTTGTCTTGATGTGTATTATCACATCTTAAAAATTTTCCCATCTTTTTTGAATCACCCTGTATATATATATATATTACTGATGTTAGTTTTTGAGTCCAGAGATCATGATCGGTGGCGATCTAGAAAAATTTTACAGAAATTCCAACATAGGAACAATCGAACACGGAGAAAAAGCAATTTAAAGTTTTATTTGTAGTGGGTAATTTTGCTGCTATTAACAAAATTTACAATCCGTCGCGATATAATTGCTGTATGAGTAAAAATAATGTCAAAATATTACAGATTAAGCAAGCTTTCATTAATATTAATAAAAGAAACTGATTTATTGAAAAGAGATTTTGAGATTTATCGACCGATTTTCTGTCTCCTTACAACAATAAAAATATTTTCGAAAAATGAACCACTTTTTTATTTTTTTGAGGGAGGGGCAAAAATGAGCTTTACCTACACACATACTTTACATCTACATTTATCTAAATGTTCATAAGACAAGTATGCTCAAGAAAAAGTTGAAATTGAGCAGAAGAATCGCTCTTTAAAAATATTTTATATCAATATAAAAGTCTAATTTTTAAATAGAAAATAAACTTGAATGCTAAAAGCAATCTCTGGACATTGAAAGTCCTATTAATTTTATTTGTTATGGGAAAAAACCGGTCCTTTTCTTTAGAAGAAATCGATAGCTTTTCTTTCTCCTGTTACGTTGAAATTTATATGAATAATGATGCTTAATAAATTAAATATTATTAAATTATTATTAAAATTATTAAAATTAAATATTAATAAAATATGATGCTTAAAGTACAGGGAGATTCCCTGATATACATGCATTGGGTAATACTAAGCTGTACAATTTTACTTTTTGTAGGGATATTTAAACTCGTTCTAATTTACGAAGCAAAGTAAAATGCTCGAAATCTTACATAAAATATGATGAGGTATTCATTTTTCCTATGGCATCTTTCTTCGACCTTTCATAATTATTTTAATAATTTTTTCTATTTTTATGAATGAATTTTGGTATGTAAATGCTAAGCATATTAACCCTCTCAGGCATACGGACCTCGTATGAGGTCGTAAAATTATTGCATTATTATGCAAAAAAATTTTGAGGATTCATTTATGGAGATTTTATTTTTGGACAGATAATATCTAACATGCAGTACAATAACAAAATTATTTTACTGTGGTTTCTCATTTTTCAAAAAAAAAAAAAAAAGATTTTTTGTGAATAATGAAAAATATTGAAAAATAATTTATGCTCGAGAGGGTTAAGCAGAGCAATAAAAATTGTAAAGGAATTATGCTTGTAACCATCCATTCATTACTACTATATGGATTTCTGAATTTAACGACCTTTGTTTTAGAATAGAAAAGTGTCGTCTAATTAAAAATCCTTTCATTAATTTCCTACATAAGAAATATTTAAAAGCGCATAGATACACTACATAACCAATAATCACCAGACACTTTCAATTTATACATTTTACATGAATGCAGGCACACACACATACAGGGTGTCAGCAAATAACACCCTGATTTCAAAATTAAATTTCTCAAAAACAAAGATCGATAGTAATATGCGGTAAGTGGTTTTTTCATTAGGTAAACTGTAAAAATCTTATACAGAAATTTCAAACAGTGAATATTTTGAAAAAATTGCGTTCTGATTGCATAGAATGCTTTGATTTGACATTTTTCTTGTTTTAGATTGCCTGCAGAGAAATAATTTTTCAGCTTACAGTGCAATATTTTAAAGATTTTTTGAAGTAAATTCTTAGAATTTCGAAATTTCAAAAATTTAATTTAAAAAGACTATTAAATATGGCACTTTAAGCCGAAAAACACATTCTCTGGCAGCAATCTAAAGCAAGAAAAATGTCAAATCAAAGCATTCTTTGCAATCAGAACACAATCTTTTCAAAATATTTACCGTTCGAAACTTTTGTATAAGATTTTTACAGCTTACCTAATGAAAAAACCGTTTACCGCATATTACTATCGATCTTTGTTTTTGAGAAATTTAATTTTGAAATCAGGGTGTTATTTGCTGGACACCCTGTATATACATACATACAGGATGATCTTTTTTAAAGTGACAGTGTTTGGAGAGTCCTGTAGCGCGACCTAATAGCCGAAATGGCACCAAACTTGGTATTTAGACTAATCAAGACATGGGAAAATTGATTCAGTGAAAGAAATAGTTCAAAAAATCGCCTCTTTGTGGCATTTTGTGGCGCTTTGCAATGTATAAAATGTGAGAAAAGAAAAATAATAACACATACAATCGTACAGTTAAATTATTAATGTTTATTTGCTACATTAACTTCCCCGGTGAGGAATTAGATCACCTTCAATGTGAGCAGAAATAATACCGTGCATTCCGTGCAAAACGTTCTTCACAGCCGTACGTAACATATCACGAGGAATATTCCGCACTGTCTTTGTTATGTTGTCGTCTAGAATAGGCAAATTTGTTACTCCACCAACATAAACTTGAGATTTCAAATAACCCCAGAGCCGAAAATCGCATGGCGTGAGGTCAGGGGAACGAGGCGGTCATGCAACTGGAAAACTCCCACTTATGACTCTATCATCGGTGAAGTTTTGGCGCAACAGCTGCTTTACCTTATTACTAATGTGTGGCGGAGCACCATCTGCATAAAGATTGTCTGTTGGAGACTCTTTCTTTGCTGAAGTTGTGGAATAACAAACGTTTGCAGCATTTCGTGGTACCTTTCTGCATTTATGGTGCACGTTTTGGGTCCTGTCGGAGTGATGGTCTCAAAAAAGAATGGTCCAATTACGAATTCGGCTGTGAAACCATACCAAACAGTGACTTTTGGGGAATTTAATGGGATTTCATGCACGGCTGCTCATAAGCCCAAATTCGGCTATTTTGCGTGTTTACGGACCCATTGAGATAAAAATGGCACTCCTCTCACCACAGAATGTGCCATGGGAAAGCATCATCAATTTCTACCCTGGCAAGAAACGATAGAGCAAATGTCACCCGCTTATCGTAGTCACTTGGTTTCAGTTCGTTCAAGCGGCTGATTTTGTAGGGGTAAAATCCAATAACGAAGAGCGCAAAACTCTCTATACCGTGGAATAATTCATGTCCAATTGTCAAGCTACACCTCGGGCGCTGCTAGTGCCAGCAATGGTTCCCTGCGATCCTTCGACAATTGCAGTTCTCACATCAGTTATTACATCTTCTGATACTTGTTTACGTCCTCTCCCAGCGCGAATGGTCAGTGACCCCGTTTCCTCGAACTTTTTAATAATTTTCTTAAGACTATTCAACGATAAAGGACCCTTTCGTAATTTTTTTTTGTTCGAAATTTCCTAAGAGCTGCGGATGCATTACATTTATTAATATGATACAGCTTCACCAGTAGCGCACTTTCTGGTAACATGAGAGGCATGTCCACTGGAGCTCGTTTACTTCAGCTGAGATTATTTGTCGGAGCAGTCTACTACTTGCTTTTATAGCCCCTATTACTGGCGCTGTCATCGCACAACATTTGCATTTTTTATACCCGTGTTTTATGCTAATTCTCGTTATTGTAAGCTACAGCAGCGCCATAAAAGGCCCTAGCGGTGATTTTTGGAACTAATTTTTTTTTCACGGAATCTTTTTTTTTCCCATGTCTTGATTACTCTAAATACCAAGCTTGGTGCCATTTCGGCTATTAGATCGTGCTGCAGGGCACTCCAAACACAGTCACTTTAAAAAAGATCACCCTGTATATATATATATAGCTAATAAAGTGACAGATAAGTAATTTAAAAATTCTTAATCAAATATATACAATAACAAGTGATATATATACAATGACTAGTGATAATACACATTGTATAAAAAAGAGCAATGAACTGGTCAATATTATGAAAAATCTTAAATGTATAAAAAATATAACTACACATGACTTAAAATATCTTTTTAATAATATAGATTTATTAGATCTACATAATATAATAAATGCACTATTTAAAAATATCAACACGATTTGAATGTATCAATGAACATTGCTGCCGATTATTTTCTTACTTTAACAAATTTCATTATCTATAATAATTTTATAATGCAAGATAACATAATATATACAGGATGAGTCATAAATATCGAAACAATAGGCTATCTCCTTAAATATTGCCTCTAGACCCATACTTACAATTGGAAAAATTTATAAAAAAGGTGAAATTTCTGATAAGTTGAAACTCCATGGGGGGGGGGTCTATTTGAAAAAATACGAAAATTAAATTTTTATACGGTCCCCGTAGATCAAAATTCCCAATTAGGAAATTATTCCTTATCCATTCTTAAATTGAAAAAACAAATTTTCATCTCAGTATCGAAAAACCAGACAGAAATGTTAAAATCCAAAATTCTCCAAAATTCGTAACTTACACCACTTTACCATGCTTGTAAACGCAGAGTTTTTAACGCGTATTCAAAGCAAATGAGGGTATCATCCACGAGTTATCTATACTAATAAAATCCGTGCGCCTCTGTCTGCTTGAAGCCGATTACAGTTCGCAACGCGGGCGAGTTGGAAGTCGCGAGAGGTGTCTTTCGATTGGAAAAATTCCGGGGAAGTCATTTCGGGCATTTTCGAGACCGTGGGACCAAAATTAAAAAAGTTATGAATTAAAAACCCCTTGGGAATCGGAACGGAAAATATCTCAATTCCCAAACGGTGCTCCGAAGCAGAACACTGCGCCACCTTGCGGTGAAGAACCTGAACTTTTCCCCTTTGGCTAAAAGAAGAAACAGCCGAAAACCGCTTTTTCTACCGGCGCTAATTGCGTTTTTTTTTGCGCGTTTTTTCTTAAACCATCATGCAGACAGTTTTTAAAGTAGAAAAAACTGATTACATATTCAGAATCTGCGTAAAAATCTGCTTCTGATGAACTAAAAAATACGAAAAAATGTCTTATGGGCGCGTAGTGCCCACCGTGCAAAACCAAATATTTTTAACGGGACTATGGGCGCGAAGCGACCATAGCTCCGATCCACAATCTTTTTTTTTTTTCAAGTGCACGTGGTCCACAGTGAGAAATCACATATTTTTAACGGGACCATGGCTCTTTAATTTACTTTTTTTTGTGCTTGAGGATTCGAACACCAAGACTTGCTTATTAAATGAATTTTTTTGCTTATTATATAATGCTTAATACCGAGGTTCGTTTGGAAAAAGTGGCCCAGCTAGCGGGCGTAGCTCGCTAGTTCGTTATTAAGTGTCGATTTAAGACAGGCCTCTTATTTAGACATAATAAAGCAGAGTATTGATTTAAATCAAATCTTGTTTTCAAATTACGTTGATCGTCAGCACTGGAGGTTTGCATGGATCGAAATATCTAGGTGCGGTCCCAAACCGACCCATTGGGAAAAAAGTAGTGCCCGGCATGGAAAAATGTTAAAATCATAACCCAGAGCGGCCTAGAAAAAATTTAAATCTTAGTCCGGCTCAGCCGTGAATCTTTACATAGTTTTTTACTTCGGTGTGGTTAAAAATTCTTTCGTATAGAAGAGTTCTGACCAAAAATACTTATTATAGTTTTCGTTTTCTATATTTATATTTTTTATTATTAAAGAAGCGCCAAAGGCTGTGATATATTTATTTTATAAATGAATCTCTGTTTATATGTAAATGTTTCACTTATATTTCAATATCGCTAATCCATATCCCGTGCTTTGGAGACTTTAAAAAAATGTTGAACAGCAAAACCTTTTAAGACGGAATCACATTGGAAAGAAAAAATATGTTATAGACACATGCCCTTCCTAAGAGGGTTAAATGAAGTTTATTGTATTTTTTTGCTTTGATCCACACATTTTCCGTTTAAGACAGAATTCCGTCATATGCAGACGGAATTCTTTTTCTCTGGTTTTATTGTGTTTAATTTTTTAGCATTTGGTTATACTATTCTTAAAAAAATAAATTTTTAAGTTTTTTTTTTTTTTGTGAAAGAAAAGCGATTTCAAAATTTATTTGGTTTTCGGAAAAATTTTGATTGAACCAAATTTTATTTACTTCAGGCACGTATTAGGTCAGTCAGAGGTAGTGATTTTAATACGGATTGTTCGAGACCAGGATTGAAAATTTGTCCAGTGCAGACCTAGGAAGAAGGAAGCCATCCCCTTCGGTATGAAAAATACATTAGGCCCGGATAGGTGAGTGTTCAAAAGAAAAAAAAAAGTCTCGGTCCTGACCCGGCCTGGGCTCACAATACAGATTTTTTAACAACCTCTCCAGGACGATAAAAAGCTTGAAGTTGTGAGAGGTAAATTTCTAAAAAAGACTTAATCTGCAACTTAGAAAAGCATTCTTTTAAATAACTGACGGGCAGTAAAACAGTACATTTCGTTTTTCTGCGAAAGGAATTTTTTTCCCGGCTATTGCTTGTCTTTAAATTATTAAAAGTTAAGATTTATTAAAGAAAAAAAGTACAAACTTGAAACATGTCATTTTAAATTATTTTACATTAGATTTGTTTCAAGGAAAATTGAAAAAATATGATTTTTTTAAGTTATATTATTTTTTCAATAAATATTTTTAATAGTTTTAAAATTAATATTGAAAAACCAAACCCCTGAAATAAATTTAAATTTTAGATTTTCATCTTTAATTTAATGAAAAAAAAAAAAAAAAACTGAAATCAGATGAATAATGTTTCGAGTTAGGTTAACATCCCCAGTAATTGGCAGGCACCAGTGATTGGCACATCCTACAAAAATGTCCTAAAATAAGATTTATATCCAGTCTTTTAAAAATGCAAGACCATATACTAGTTATATGCTCATTTACTTTCCAGATTATAACTTTGATTTATGCTACTAGATGACAATAGTGCCTAGGAAAGAGAAACAATTATGGCTTGTATCAGATTAGCCATTTTTGTTGCAAATGCTTCTTCTCTGGCTTAACACTAGAACGCCGGGCAATTTTACGCAAGTTTTATAAAATATATTTAAAACCAGAAAAATAGTTTGAAATTATTTAGTTTATTTGTTTAGCTCATTTCATTGCAACTGACATATAACTTATTTCTTGAATATTTTTCTAGTTCGAATCGACGATTAGTCCCGTGATCGGTGTCAAATTGACACCTTCCCGGCGTTCTAGTGTTAAGAAAGGCATGCTTTTCAATTCATTGTTATCTGATTTATAGTATACTTTAAATTTTAATTGACAACAGTTTTGTTTAGTTGAAAAGGGTTACTTTAATTATGTAAAAATCTAAGTGCCAATTACAGGTGATTACAGCAACTTTTTATAAATATATTTTTATAAAAATACTTTTACAAATATTTTTGCTTTTAGTGGGCAAAATAGATGCACAGATATGCACTCTTTGATTTAAAAATATTTTCAAGTAAATATTTTATTTCTTGGTAATGAAAATAGAAGTAAGTTTAAAGACAAATCTTTAATGTGCCAATTACTGGGGACGTTACCCTATAACGATTTTTAATTTTCCCATTTAAATAAGTACTAACCATATGAAAATTTTATAAAGTTTAGGATAAATTTTAGGATGTGATTTTCTTAGCAAATTATATTGCTAACCATCGCAAAAAAGAAAAATAAAATCAAAATTCTAACTCAAAAGATATATTTTTTTACACGTTTCCAAGAACTGTTAAATTAACATTGTCTTTTGAATTGCGCGCATTTTAATTTGTGTCTAATCCCTTAAAACCTGATGAATAATTCAAACGGCTATAACTCTGAGAGTTTTGAAGATATGAAGATGCGACTTTTTGTGTCTTATTTAGGATTAGTTAAAAGTTAAAAATTTTTTGAAGTCGGTTAATAAAAATTATAATACGTAAAAAAATATTGTAAATTATACATGGATGTAAATTTTGTCAGGGACCGCTCGGTCATCCTGACTGCGCTTCAGTCGGTGAGCTTATTCAAAGTCCATGTTACTTTTAATTTGCGAAAAATCACAAATTTTATTAGTTTTTGCCTTATTACTAAAAAAGTACTGAACCAATTTCAATGAAATGGAAGTGGTATCAATTCGAGAGTAGCCTATTTTATTTAACACAGAAATAAAATTAATCAGTTGGATAGTTTCGGAGTAATCGGTGAATATACATAGGGAAAAAATGCATACGCATCGAATTGATAACTTCCTCTTCCTTCTCTGAAGTCGGTTAATAAAAATTATGGGTAAGGAAAGTTTTCCTAAATTATTATCCCGCGGAGGCCGTATAAAAAGTTAATTTTCGTACTTTTTCAAATAGTATTTACCCCCCATGGAGTTGCAACTTATCTTATCAAAAATTTCACCTTTTTTATGAATTTTTGCAATTGGAAGTATGGGTTTAGAGGCAATATTTAAGGAGATAGCCTATTGTTTCGATATTTATGACTCACCCTGTATACAAAAGGTCGGTATACCACAAGGTGGTTGTACATCTAGTATATTATCAGACTTATATCATTATGAACGTAAATATTTTAAAAATAAACTTTTCTACCAAAAATTGAACCGACTTCAAAAACTACTGCAAAGTGAAAAATAATTTTTTTTACATAATAGTAATAAGAAATTAAATTAAGAGCGTAGTATTTACCATGCGTATTATTATATTTATGTACATTAATTTGATTTTTTGGAGTCGGTGCCAGCCAAGTCAAGTTACATGTAATTTTCCAATAGACACATATCCAAGTATTTACGAGTTTTTCACGATTTAATATTTAGTTAAAAAATTTAACTTGATTCTTTTACGATTTGCATTGGATATTTAATTTTAATTTTGAAATTGGCTTGGCTGGCACCGACTCTAGAAAATCAAATTAATGCACATAAATATAATAATACGCATGGTAAATACTACGCTCTTAATTTAATTTCTTATTACTATTATGTAAAAATTATTTTTCACTTTGCAGTAGTTTTTGAAGTCGGTTGAATTTTTGGTAGAAATGTTCATTTTTTTCTTTTTAGTTAAAAGTTAACAATATTTTGAAGTCGGTTAATAAAAATTATAATACGTAAAAAAATATTGTAAATTATACATGGATGTAAATTTTGTCAGGGACCACTTGGTCATCCTGACTGCGTTCCAGTCGGTGAGCTTATTCAAAGTTCATGTTACTTTTAATTGGCGAAAAATCACCAATTTCATTAGTTTTTGCCTTATTACTAAAAAAGTACTGAACCAATTTCAATGAAACGGAAGTGGTACCAATTCGAGAGTAGCCTATTTTATTTAACACAGAAATCAAATTAATCAGTTGGATAGTTTCGGAGTAATCGGTGAATATACATAGGGAAAAAATACATACGCGTCGAATTGATAACATCCTCTTCCTTCTCTGAAGTCGATTAATAAAAATTATAATACGGAAAATGTACTGTACATTATGTTAGGAGTGGGGTTCGAACCCATGTTCTCTTTCGAGAACCAGAGCTTGAACCTGGCGCCTTAGACCGCTCGGCCATCCTGACTGCGCTCCTGTCGGCGAGCTTATTCAAAGTGCATGTTACTTTTAATTTGCGTGAAATCACAAATTTTATTAGTTTTTGCTTAATTACTAAAAATGTACTGAACCAATTACAGTGAAATGGAAGTGGTACCAATTCGAGAGTAGCCTCTTTTAATTAACACAAAAACCAAATAAATAAGTTGGATAGTTTCGGAGTAATCGGTGAACATAAATAGAAAAAAAAATACATGCGCGTTGAATTGACAACTTACTCTCCGTTTTCTGAAGCGGGTTTATAATAAAAATTGTAATACGGAAAAAATTATTGTAAATTATACATGGATGTAAATTATGTCAAGAGTGTATTTCGAACCCACGTTCTCTTTCGAGAATCAAAGCTTAAATCTAGCGCCTTAGACCGCTTGGCCATTCTGTCTGCACTCCATTCGGCGAACTTATTCAACAGTTTTAATTAGCGAAAAATCACTAACTTTTATTAGTTTTTACATAATTACTAAAAAAGTGCTGAACCAATTTAGATGAAACAGAAGTGGTATCAATTCTAGAGCATCCTCTTTCATTTAAAACAAAAATAACAGAAATCGGTTGCATAGTTTCGGAGTAATCGGTAAACATACGTAAAAAAAAAAACACATACTCGTCAAATTGATAACTTCCTCTCTTTTTTTGAAGTCGGTTAATAAAATACATTTATATCGCTATATTGATCATATAATTTTAAGTGACACTGATATACCAGTATATCTCAATTCTCAGTAGATTATCCAGCTAATTTAGAAATTACAAAAAACTTGCTTTCTAATACCATTAACTTTTTAGATCTTAAAATTATATTAAAAGAAAACAAATTAATATCTGATATATATGACAAACGGAATGAATTTAATTTTAAAGTTTATACATTTACTAATTTTAAATCCTGTCTTCATAATTCTGTATATCGTAATATAATCCTTAATCATTTATATAGAATAAAGTATTTATGTTCTTCTCATCTAATTAATGCAAATATTAAAAATCTAGATTATGATGCACTAAATTTCCTAAGAAATTCATATATTCTTTAATATACAGTTAGTTATTACATGATCTCAAAAATAATTCATACATTGCGTAAAAAAATGCAAAAAAAAAAAAAAAAAAAAAAAAAAAAAAAAATTAAGCATGTAAAATTAAAAAATTAAAAAATATATAAAATGATGTATATAATAGGATGGCTGGATTTATAGATGTTAGAGTACGAAGGAGGACGGTGTTGTCTGGATAATACGCAATGGTTAAGTAATATTAAAAGAACAAAAAAATGAGAGTGGGAAATGCATTTGTTAAATTGAAAAACATATTATAATGGATGTTAAATTGACACTAATGTATGGATAATTGTATAGTTACATCAATTAATTCTATTAATATAACTTAATTAATTTACATGATTAAATTGTACCTAACTTTTAATAAATTGGAGGCCTATAATATTATTTCTAAGTGTATTGAGTAAATATATTAATTAGCTATTTTAAAATCTTAAATAATCTTATATCACGATATTGAATTTAGCTTAGTATAGTCAAATTAAATGATTTTGTTATAAATCTTAATAGGATAAACTATGGTGTATGGTTTATTTTTTCTGTTATCACACTACTCCGTTTTTAATTTAATCAATTATTTATTATTATCCTGTTGACGATAATAATTATTATTTTTTTCCCTTTTCATTTTTCTATCCAATTTTGTAATTTTGATGTGCTTTGTTTTTGATGTTTTTTCTTCATTTAATTTTGGTTTTATTGGTGTTGGTAGCCCCAAATTCGTATTATTTTACTTTTTCATAGCAAATACGAATATGAAACGACACACTTCATTTGTAGTTCCAAAGTACTTGGGGCCTGAAGATTCAGCTTTGGTTCTACAAATTCCATATGTATTCATTTTAGTTATTTAATTTTTCCCTCCGTGTTCAATGTGGTATAAGTTATATATTAAATTCAATGGTTCATATATTGTAATATAATTAATGGTTTTATACATACACTGGTGTGCAAAAATTAAGGACGAGAGGATTTTTGGAATGTAACGTCGGTCAGGAGTTTTCCACATCGACCAAAATCATAATATAAAATCGGCAAGATGTGAAAGTATGGGACAAGAGTTAAAAAACATCTAAACAAAGAATCAAAAGAATACGAAAGCACTTTATTGTAAGGGTCACTTGGAGCACAAATGCAGAGAAGTTAGAAGCGTCCGTCTTACAGGCACCTGGCAGGAAACATTTCGTCTCTAATAGGGGATATGGTCACCTTGAACTGCGATGAAAGATTTACAATGTCTGTCCATGCTGAGGACGAGGTTGTCTTAGAGCTGTTGAGGCATCGAGTCTGATTCCTCTTGTAACGCCAATTACAGCTCCGGAATCGTTGCAGGCGCCTGGTTACGTGATACTAAGCGTATACAGAGAAGGTCCCACATGTGTTTCATGGCATTCAAGTCCGAAGATGTTGTAGGCCAATTCATGCGTTGAATATCTTCACTCCCCAAGAGTTTTTCGATAACCTCTGTACGATAACAGAGAGCGTTGTCATCGTGAAGAGGAAGTCTGGATCCACAACACCTCCAAAAAGACGCACGTGAAGCAAGAGAAACTCGACGCAATAGCGGGCACCAGATACTGAACTTCGTTGGAAGACGTGGAGGTTCGTACGGCAACCAAGCATAATACCATCCCAAACAAGAACTCCGACACCCCCAAAATGGTACCTTTCGACGATGTTGGAGTGGAGGTTTGGTGTTCCCCGCTCTCTCCAGATGTGTAAACGCCTAGAATCGCTCGTCATACTAAATCGGCTCCCATCCGTAAAGAGTACATGAGCCCTCTCCTGTTGTGTCCATTTTTTGTGTTTCTGGCACCACAAAACCGGTGTCTCCGATGAACAGGCGTTAATGGTACACACTGTACTGAAAGTCGTGCATATAGACCACCTTCGTGCAGCTTTTTAGCCATGGTAAAACATGATATTCGACGTCCAGTAGTCTGTTCAATCTGTGTTGCGATTTCTACAGCTGCCTGCCGCTTGTTTATTTTCGCCTGTAGGACAACATAACGGTCGTATGCCGTTGTTGTTGCTCGTGGGAGACCACTGCTGAATGCTCGAAGAGCCGATCCCCTCGTTTGAAATGCACTCCAGGCTTGTAAAACGATGTTATGAGCGATAATGAACTCTTGTGATACACTTGTCACACTTCGGCCTTCTTACAACTTCTAAATGATTCGAGCTCGTGTAAAGTCATCCAGATAATATCTCCTGCATTGCCTCTTGTATATATCACACAATACTAGTAAAACAACGTCGTTGAAGTCACTTTACACAATGCAATAGATTTCACTAGATTTCTGTACGTTCACTGCCTCTGTGCTTTATCTTCCTTAACACCTCCTTTTTTATGTCATATGCCATATATGGGCATGTCCTATTGCTTTTGTTTTAAATCTATCACCTGATTGGCTTTTCATTTTGGTCGGTTACCTTTTTCGGCTTTTATGCTAATTCATCTGTTCCGTCCTTAATTTTTGCATATACCAGGTGTCCCAAAAATGACTGATGAATTTTAAAATTCAATAACTTGCAACCGGTGACAGCTATTTAAAAAAATTTTTGCAGGAGAATTATGTATAATGTCAGGAGATTTTTTAACGTAGTTTTTTATTTTAGTTAGAAGTTAAACAATAGGTGGCGCTGACGGCGATTGAAGGCCAAGTGATCAGTGCTGAGTGAAGCGTCGACCTGGGCTTCAATCGCCGTCAGCGCCACCTATAGTTTCGAATTCGAACTAAAATAAAAAATTACGGTAAAAAAACTCCTGACATCATACATAACACTCATGTAATTTTTTTTTTAAATAGCTGTCACCGTTTGCAAGTTATTGAATTTTAAAATCCATCAGTAATTTTTGGGAAACCCGGTATATACACCTATTGATTAAGATATGGTCTAATTGATTTCATGTTACCGTCAACCGGGGCAACTTTCTTTCCACCTTTTTCCTGGTTCCACTCACATTTCCATTATTAAAAAATATTATGTATGATTTTTCAACACCGAAATTGCTTTGTAAACAATTGAAACTATGAAGCAATCTGTATGATTTTAAAGAGGAAATTTTTTATTTTTTTTATTTTTCAACAATTTTTAAAATTTTGGAGCAAAGTAGCCCCTAAAGGGAGCCATATTGTACATTCACTTACTTTCATATAAAATAAATACATTTTATATTTAAATGAATACATTTTGTTGAAGCTGTTGCAATAGCTAATGAATTAACGCTGCAAACTTAAAAAATATTTTTTCTTTTACATTTAAACACAATAAAGCAATTGTTAATATGAAAGAAACGCGAAGCAATTTTCGTCATGTTATTTTTCGAGAATGTTGAGCAAAAACAATTAATGTAACATTTAGTTTCAGTAACATTTGAAAAAAAAGTTACTTAAAAGATTTTTTAAGAAGTTTGGTTGTTTAAAAAAGCATTTCTTAGTGATTGGGGATATTTTCGGACCAAAACAGACCTGGCACAAAATAGCTCCACAATACGAGTTTTCATGTGATAAAAACATTTAAAAAATGAAACATCACAGACATGATATTAAAAAATGAAAAGTTCGGAACGCAATGCTTCAATGATAGACAAAAGAAAAAAACCCGCAAGAATCTGACCCATGAAGGTAGGTCAATTAGATTTAATGTAATATAAAACATAAGGCTTGAAATTTAATAATAAACCAGCAGGCAAGCAGTAAAAACAAAAATGCTGCTGACCTCTGGCGTGAAAAATAAAAACTATATTGTAACAAAATTTTTTACTAAAGCAATTTTTGTAGGACTGCCATCTATACCTATTTAGAGAGAGTGAAATCATGGGTAAAAATAACTTAAATTAAAATTTATTAAAAAGTAGAATGAAAACAAAAGGAAAAATCTTAAGTAGTGAGTAAATATAGAACAAAAACTTTGATAAAATTGATCATTAAAATGGTTTTAAAAATAAATTAACAAATGCTTAACTAATATTATAAAATATAAAAGGTGAGTAAATTTCATTTTTTGAGCAATAATGATTAATTTAAGATAATATAATATAGCCTCGTATTAGGTGCCGATATGTGAAATATTCATGATGTAAAATGAATGAAAACCCATTTTTAATGTAACATAAGTATATACAATACATACATATCTATACAATCACACACACACATATATATATGTATATGAAGTTTAAAACTTTGAAACATATTTTTTAGCATTTCTTACATCAACCCTGAAATACCTGTAATGGTATTTTGATTTTATAATTTTTTTTGATAAAAATTAATAATGCATATAAATCATACACACATATACTTTGCTTTTGTCAAGAATTTTGTGTATGTTTTTGTAATGTGTGTGTATGTGTGTGTATGTATAACTATTTTTGTAATGGGATGCAGGTACGGAGCTCAATTTATAAGGTAAAAGACGTCATTCTAAGAAGATAAGACCTTTCCAGTTATTATTATCGATAAATGGAAAAAATAACTAAATATATAATAATTTAGGTAATAGAAAAACTAAAAAAAAAATCTAGAAATATTTTTTTATAAAAAATTCTTAAAATTCCCAGTTGCGCTGAATTTCCCCTCAATATTCTATTTTTCTGTTTATAGTATGTCATTTTTTAAATCTTATAATATTATACTACAGTGCATGTCAAAAGTTTAAGCACAACAGAAAATTTCAAAATAAAATTTTATTAATGAGTGAAAGTTACTTTCCTTTTCACATAACCTACAAATTGTAGTTTTAAAAAGATAGTTGACAGATTTATACTATAAATTTTATTTTAAATAATAAAATTTATCAAAACAACAAAAATGAGTGTGTCAAAAGTTTAAGCATAGTAGCATTTTAGTCTTTAGCAGAACAAGAATGAAAAAAAATAAGACTTGATTATTGCTCCTTTCTGCAGAATTACTTTAAATATACGATCTTCCATAGATAAAATGAGGTTCTGTATTATTTTTGGTTCAATTCTAAACCAAGCGATCTCAATGGCATCTTTCAAATCTTTAACTGAAGAATATTGCTTTCCATTTGGATAAACTGCATCAATGAGAATACCCCACATATTTTCTATAGGGTTTTAATCAGGACTAATTGCCGGTCATTTCAAAACAGACACTTTTTTCGACTTCAGCCACGATGAAGTTGAGTTTGAAGTATGGATCGAAGCATTATCATGCTGAAATAACCATTTTCTCCCCCCCTCCAAAATCTCGGCAACAGGAAGCAAATGATTGGCAAGTGTCTCTGAGTAGTTTTCAGAGATTTTACGACCACTGATGAATGCTACAGTTGTCTGACCATTGAAAGAAATAGCCCCTTCCATACCACTACAGAACCACCATTGTGTTATCGGCTAAATACACTCCTAGGTTCTCTGAGGAGATCATGCCAATAGTACTTAAACCCTTCAGGGCCATCGAGGTTCCACCTTTTTTCATCACTGAATATGACATTCAGCCACTTTTTACCAAATGACATATGCTCTTTAGCCCATCTAATCTAGCCTCTTTATGGTGTCGTTTGAGACACAGTAATCGAGCCATTTTACGGTATTCGATGTATTTGAATTCCAAAACTCTTGTATGAACAGTTTTTTTCGATTTTTGTCCTCCAACTGCATTTTTATTTGCGAAAGGGAGTAATTACCAGTTGAAGCCAAATTTCTGATGCGGCTGCCTTCTCGCTAACTAGTCATTCGCGACCTTCCTGAACGAAATTTTCATTTAAAATCAGTACCACGAGCCAAAATTTGATGAATACCTCGTTTTGATCTTTTTAATGCACTCGCAATTTCAGAAACAGACTTACATTTTACTCTCATACACTGTGAAAAAAAAAGTGTCGATCTACTAAAAAAACTTTAGTGATTCTTGTAATTACTAAAAATTTTTTAGTAATCTTAGTCGGTTACAAGAAAATCTGTAAGAATTACTAGAAAAAAGTTAGCAACGAATAGAGTTAATAATTTTATATTTTTAATAGCTATTACTAAACCTCACTTGGTGTGGCCTTGATAGCATAGTGGTTATAGTAACGGACTCCAGACTAAAAGGTCCCGGGTGCGATACTGGCCCTTGCCGAATACATCCCGAATGTATGCAGTGTGAGTACTGGTTAATAAAGGGATTATGAGTATCCTGACGGAGCAGTAGCAATTTTTTGGTGCTGCCATCTATTGCGGTTTTACCGAAAATCTACCGCTCCAGAAGTCTGGATGAAGCTCGAAGGAAGCTCCTGCCCTTCGAGCCCACGTAATGGTTATTTAAAGTAATTTTGGAGCTATTACTAAAATTTGCTTGGTGGCTCATACTAAAAATTTTTAAGTTATTTATACAAAAAATTCTTTTGTTCAGTTTACAAAAGAAATGCTTGTTTCGATTGCAAAAAAAAAAAAGTTTGTAATGGTTGCTAAAAAATTCTGTGGAATACAAATTTACTAAAAAAATTTTAGTAACCTCTTGATTTTTTTTTTTACAGTGTACTCCAGATTTTTATCACCTCCTCCTCTGAAAATTCTTTCGACTTGGGCATTTTGTACTAACTTAAAAACAACAAGTTGGAAATTGCATATGATGCTTTGCAAATGAGGCGCGTTCGTACGATAACGAAGTTTTAAAAATATTCAGATCTTGCTGATATAGTAGACAGTACTTCGGTTACCGTAAAATATTGTGAATCGGAACACTTTTGAACATTAACGTTAAAAAAAAGCAACAACTGATTTTTTAATTTTTAAATTTTTCTACTAGAAACTTCGGTCTTGTTTTTTTCTTTACTTTTTAAGCAAAAACGAAACATTTTTACTGTTTATAAATACATTATTTAGATTTTTAATGGTGTTCCGATTCACCCCGCAGATAGGGGTGAATCGGAACAAATGCTATAATCTTTATTTATTCTGATTCAAACTTTAATAGGGTTAATAAAAACAGGTAATAATGATAAGGGAGGAATATGAACACGTAGTTACTGTGAAACTAAGCCTTTGTTTTATATACAAGTAAAGATATGCCTTTTAAAAAATTAGAAAACAACTTGTGAGGGAGTGACCTTTATCATAAAGGCACTTTAGTATTTCTGAGATCGTGACGTCAATAATTTAACATGTGTAAGCGTAAAAGCGACATCTATCCTCGCTTTTACTTTAACTTTCTAGAGTGTGTGTGTCTCTTTCGGATTCTGCAGTTAGGCTCGCGGTTAGTAGTAATATGTAAATTTGAAGTATCTCAGTTTGCAGCATATAAAACTTAGAGTTTGAGTGTGTGTGAGTGTGTCTCTGGCATTAGCCAGCGAGTGGAGCGTCTCTGGCATTAGCCAGCCAAGACTGAGTGTGACTAGCGACATTAGATAGCGAAGTGAATCACTGGCAATAGCCAGCCGAGTGTTTTGGAGATATTAGTCAGCGAAGTGTGTTTTCCGCTGGTATCTAGCAGATTGAAAGTAGCATCGAACCTCCAGTGAGTTGTGAAGGAGTTTCGGTATTCGAATAGAGAAGTTGGCCTTGGTAAGAAATTTAATAGTAATTGCATTTGATTGTTTCAAGTTGAATAAAGGATATCTACAGCCACGGGCTGTCTAATTAAATTTTATCTAGCAGTTTAGCTGAAAGATAGTGAGAAGTAATCAGAGTTGCCCCGATTGAGCTAGTTTCCGGAGCTGTGAGTATGTGTTTAGTATTTTCGTAGTATTCTCACTAGGAAGGTCCCCATTGGGGGCATACTCAGAATTTTTTGAAAAAAATACGAATTAAACTACTCATGTAGGTAATAAAGGATCAGTGAAAATTAGCGGCGGAATTACATTATTAGATATGTAAAAAAATAAAATAGTTTGGGATAATTGGCGTGAAAAGCTGAAAGCGACGCGGGATTTGGTAAGCAGTGCATTTCCTCGCCAAAAGCAGACGATTTTAACGAATCTGAAAATTGATTTTAATTGACTTCATTGTTAAAAATCTGCAGCATTTGCTGCAACGTCACTCCACTACTTTTATAGAATATCTCTCTTCCGACCAATGAGAATGCTCCATAGCACGGTGAATTGACCGTTTTCTATAAAAGTGGTGGAGTGACGCTGCAGAAAATGGTACAGATTTTTAGCGGTGTTGTAGCTTGTGCAACACTGTTAAAAATCCGCTGCATTTTGCTGCAACGCACTCCACCGCTTGTATATAATATCTCTATTCCAACCAATGAGAAACCTCCATTTCACGGCCAAGTAACCGTTTTCTATACAAGCAAGGGAGTGCGTTGCAACAAAATGCAGCAGATTTTTAACAGTGTATTTTTCAATTTGGAACAATTTTAATCAATTTAAATTGTGTTTTAAATGATAAAATATATTAATTTCATTTTGTTATAAGTACATATAAACGTATATGACAAAATTACACTTAAAGTAAAGTAAAAATACAAAACTAAAATTACTTAAGCTAAACTTATTTAAATAAATTGAACATAGAAAGTTTTTTCCTTAAAAAGTATTCGAAGCGTAAAAGCGTATTTTTCAAAATTTCGTTTTTTCGCCAACCGGAGATAAATCGCCAAATAAACGAAATTTTTATTATTTTTTTACGGACGTTATAAGGAGGTTCCGCCGAAATTTTTTTATAAACATATATAACTATATGAGAAGAACATTCTGTAATTTTTTCAGATTTTTCTGAGTATGCCCGTATGGATACCTTCCTTGTCAGTTGTGAAAATTAAGACTTGCTCCACTTCCCTTGAGCCTTTATAGTTTTTAATAAACTGTGTTTTCATCTTAATTCATGAGTATGTCTGCATTTAACTCCCAGCACGAGCAACCAACCGTTATAAACTTTTAAAGAAGAAAAATTAAAATTTATTTTAAGAAATTATATTCGAATTGGAAATGTATAATTTAATGAAAATTTAGCCCTGTTATGTGTTATCCTTTACTAGTAGTCACTGGGTAAGTGAATCTATTGAGATGCCCCAATCGCGGCATGTATTAATACGATCTATTAATACGCCCTCATCCCCAGCCCATAATACTGTTTGCATCTCTCTCTGTTTTAATTGGTTTTTCATTTTGAGATGTTTGTGTAAAGTTGTGGATGTCAGAGAATAATTCTGTACAGTTTTTCTAACTAATTTTCTATTTTAAAAGTCTTTTATTGTATTTTCCATGTCTGTTGGATTAGGCGTTGACTTTTTTGTTTAACCAAGCAATTTCTTGGCACCCTTAAACTCTTCAAATAATTAAAACAAACAAAATATTGTTACAATACATATTCATACACATGTTTTCATATATTACATGAAACTATTATTGAATAGAAAAATTAACCATGAGAGAAAACGTGTTCCGATTCACCCCGTAAATCTTAAACCTCTGACGTTACAAGCCATTTTTCATTTTTTCATTATGTAGTTTAGAAATAAGTAGAATTTAATACTGAATATCGTTAACAGGACTATCATTAATTAAAAATCCCCTCTCTTAGGTTCAGAATACGAAAAACACTGTAGTTACATACAAAGTTTTGAAGACGTTGCAAAAATGAGGTTTTTGAGGATCCTCTTGAAATTTTTTTATATACCCCAATAGTTGTGCAAACATGTCAAATCTGAATTTCCCAATTCTTAATGTTATAACCTTCTTATAAAAAAATTGGCAACTAAAAATATCATCTCATTTATTTATAATGAATTTATTTGCATGACTGGGAAGTTTCGTTCCTATTCACCCCGTTGTTCCTATTCACCCCATTTTACGGTACAATATAATTTTCGAAATTTTTGTGTTCCTGTAAATATACAGGATGCAATTTTTATTACACCTCAGCAACGTATATCATATTCATAAAATGTGAAATAGTTTAATATAATTAAAACACGCCCCAAACAATGTTTCTCCGTATAGCATTATGTAGTGGAATACTTTTGTGTGGCCCTGTAATTTAATAATAATTATTCTTTGCATCACAGATTGTACAGAATGTATATATATATATATATATATATATATATATATACTTTATAGGTTCATGACAATTTTATTATGTTCTAATGAGTGTAACATCATTAAAAACTTTTTTCCCATTGACCGTAATGTAACGGAATACTTTTGATTGTCCCTGTAATTGATCTATGCATCCGATTTTCATAAAATTTGAAATGACTCGACAAAATTGTGCCATAATTATATGTTTTAAATTTCAAACGATTAAAATGCATTTGGAACTTTTTTCCCCATTGATCGTAATGTAACGGAATCATTTTGATTGTCCCTGTAATTGATCTATGAACCCGATTTTCATAAAATTTGAAATGACTCGACAAAATTATGTAATAATTATTTATTTTTAATTTTAAATGATTCGGTTAGGTAGTTTTTGTGTTATATGCATACAGACAGACGGACGGACAGACGGATCGACTGAACGACAACTATAGGTGCTACGTATTTACATAATTACGAACGCACCTAACAACTTCTAATACACCCAAAAATTGTTTGTGCGCGCAACCGATTATGTCAGATTGCAAAATTTTCATAAAAACGATTTTGTGCTTAAACTTTTGACACGGTTATTTTTGTTCTACTCTTAATGTTCATGGTTTGAAATAAAATTTGAAAGTTAATTTCAATGAATATGGTGTTAAAATAGACATTATTAACATATACAAGACAGACATTGAAATAAAGTGAATATTTAAAGTTTTATTTCAAAATTGCTATTGTGCTTAAGCTTTTGACATGCACTGTATTTGGATTAATGATAATCGACGTAGTTTTTAATTTGACAAATGTAGGCAGTAAAACAATATGAAATGAGGACTTCAAACTGACTATTTTCTGTCTTAATATTTTTGATAAATAGCTTAAAAGTAGCACAGTTAATGAATGTCGTGTTTCATTTACTTTATCATCTATTTTACAAAGACCTAAAGCAACTTAAATATTTAAACAGTTAAATTTTAGTTACATTTAAAAACAAATGAAAATATTCCTCTTTCATTAGCTTTTATTGATTAATCGACATGTTTGATAATCAGTCATGTATAAAATTAATCGGTGCGATAATTAATAAAACAGTCTGTAGACTTCCACATTTAAATTAGCGTATCTAATTAATTTAAACTTCTAATTAATAATTATTTTGTAACGCTATATAAAAACACAATAATGTCAGTATCTCCAGTTATTTTTAAAAAATATATGTATTAATAACTCGTAAATTTTGAATATTGAAATATTCAGATTCGTTTAAACATTATTGTGTGATTTTAATTGAAAAATAAGGGTATTTGTCTTTAGTTATGATTGAATACATTCAAGGCCATTTTATTTTCTCAGTAAAGGCAAATGTCGACCCTTTTTCATTCTTTGTCAAATTAAATATTAGCTTCTGGTCTTAAATAAATATTGTAGGTTAATTAATCAAATATATCAACACTGGAGGAGCTTCTTTTCTTTTCAGTATGATTAAGATAGCTTAGTTATTTGATTAATAAATTCGTTTAATGATATAAATAGTTAAATATTCCTTTTTTTAATTTTACATTTTTATTCAGGTAATTTCTAGGTACTTTTGCAACATTTACATAAGTCTTATAGCCTTTGATTAAAAATTTTTTAACATTATTTTTGTTTATTGTGAAATCATAAATTTGAAATGTTTACAAGTTCTAATAAAACTTTTAAGTGAAAATTAACAAGTTTTTTAACTCATTACCATACAGCGTCCTATAAATAGTACAGTGCTATTATATCTCAATATAATCGTTGTAGTTAATTATCACAATTATTATAATTAATTATTATCTCCATATACTAGCTTTATCAGTAACATAAATTCTGCGACTCCTCAAGCCCATACGTGCAGCAGCTGCGCTACTACTGCGAGAGATGATTATTAAGGGTGTATTCGAAAAAATAGTTTTTCACCCTCAACAGTTCAAAAATTTAAGATGCATTTTCAGGATCATTTTTAAAAGTAAAAAAACTTGAAATTTTCTGATACGATTTTTGAAGAGATATATAAGATGCTGTGTGATTTCATTTTTCGCTAAATTCATTAGAATTTGATCTATAAACAATTATTTTCCCAGTATGACAATTTTTTTAGTTCCCAGATCTTCCGCTTCGAGAAATTTAGTTCAAAACACCCACTTTGACAGAATTTGTTTGCTATATTTTCTGCATTTATCAAAAAATCGAAAATCACGACACATTGTGTAGTATCTAAATAAGAGAATTTGCCAGTTTGATGAGTTTGAGAGAAAAAATGAATTCAAAAATAAATAAAAAAATAAGCAGTTTGGATTGGAACGCACCCTTAATGGTTGGTAAGCACTCGAAGAGATAGATTTCGCGCGTTTTTTTTAAATCGAAATGATGCCAATATAGCCATCCGTCTTTCCGTGCACTGTCCTTTGAATTAAATGAGTTCTGTCGGTATGATTTCCTATGCGAAGAGGGACAAGAACCTGAACTAACCAGCTGGGAAAGTACCACAACCTGCAATTTTTGCTGGTTAAACTGCGCCTGCTCAGAAGCTCGCGAATAAAGAGAATTAGCACCAACCTGCATGCATTCGCAAATTTCATCTGCCATTTCTCCTAATTTATTAAGACTCTCGGACTTGAGCGAGAAAATTGTTTGCACCAACACCGGTAACCTGAGAAGCCTTATATTTTTCAAAAAATCATCGTCAACATGACTCCCATTTAATTCCCTCGTTTTACGCAACAATATTGAGGGGAACTTAACACCCAGTTCTTCAAGCAATGTCTTTACTTTCCGATTCTGTGAAACTTCTAATTCCGATAATAACCGCGTTTTAAGATCATTATACGGATACTCTGGCGATGTACAAAAGATATCTGAAGCAAACGATAGTGTCACGGCATCCAATAAAACAACCAATTGATCAAATTTAGTTTGTTCGACGTATGTTCCTGCTAATTTAAAACTAGCTCCCAAATACATAAAAAATATCTTAGCATTATTAGCCAGAAATTATGAACCTTTACCGACACTCTATCACACCATATATTTCCATTTCCATCCGCATTAGATATAGTTGGAATATCGTCAGGTATTCTTTACACTAACAAAAAATAAATAAAGTATCAACAGAAATATCAAAATTCAGAACAAAACCAAATATTCATCCAAAATATGAAACAATTTAAAATAATGAACACAGGATAAATGCAGTCGGGAGATAAACATTTGAAAATATCATACCTATAGATGCAGATAACAGCTTTGTAACGGAATACTTTATGAGGAGATTATTTTAAGTTCATTCAGGAAAACAGGGTCACCAGATTTTGTAGCGAAAAGGATGCGCTAGACATGATGAAACATATAAATCTATACTTTAATTAAAACCCTTAAAAATAATTTATTTACAAATTATAAAACACATGTTAGCGCTGATAACAATCGAATGTACACAAACTCAGTGTCGATAAAAAACATCGGAGAAAAGTTGTTTCAGTTTGTCTCGATTATCATTTGCAGGAACTATCGAATAAATAAAAAGATTATCTTTTGTTTGACAGAGTTTTAATGCAGCACTTGGTAATTTTTTTAGACATAACGACTCCAATAGACTTAACGTTATCATTCGGGGCTTTTTGAGTGATTCGAGTACTTAAGGAGGACAACAACATTTTAAACTAATAAAAAATCAATTTAAATGCTAATATCTTCAATGAAGTTTATGATTACAGGGTTCGTACGGATCGTGGAATTTCATGGCCAGGAAATTTTTTACTAATAGTATTTTTCTATAGGAAATCTCTGATTAAATAAGAAGAAACTTAGCGTGTTTGAACAAGATTTATTTTTCAATAAAAAATTGCTGGTATTTCACCTGGAAAATAACGGCACCCGTAGAAATCATGGATTAATAAATTATTGCATCCTTTCAAAGGTACCAACATTATGTAATGAGATATAAAAAAATTAATCATTACGATGTCTATTAAAATATTAAATTTTAAAGGGCTAGTTTTTGAAAACCTCGACTTTTGAATATGCGTAAAAGAAGGACAGTCGAACTGGACGCTCATTGAAAAAAAAATCGTTAGAATAATAGTTTTCACCTTGTTTAATAAAAAAAAAATAGGTGATTAAATAAAGAAAGAATTACTGTTAAAAATAGTGGTATTTCACAGGCGTCATGTTGGGCAACCCGGCATACATAAAATCTTCAAAATGCTTAAGATATAACCTTGGAAATTTCCATTAATATTTTGATGCGATACAACTAATGCATTAGTAATGAACGAAAATTGGTTAGATTGATGACCAAGACAGCCCTAATAGTATGTTATCATAATCAAAAGTGAAATATATATATGATAATAAATGCATCCAACATTGTTCAAATAGTGGCTTTTTGTTGAAAATATTCCCCTGAAATGCTACAATTACTGGCTTTTCTTTAAATTATTTCCAATGGAATGAAAGTATTACAGAAATACTGTCTTTAGGTTGGAATTATTGAAAATGAAATAGTGAAATATATTTTGCCAATAATTGTGAAATAAAGGCAAAATATAAACATCCTATTGTTGACGGACTTTTTCATTTCAATGTTGGCTAAGATGAAGTCAATATAAATAATATTGTTTTAATACCGTTTTATTAATAGTTTTGAGTTCGTTCACTTTAAAATTAAATAATGGGTAATAAATTTTTAAAATCATATTTCTTTTAGGTATTTCGACGAATATTTATCAAAATTTACTGGTGCATTACAAAAATATCCATAATTACCTTAACACAAAATTACATTTTTTAGATTTTTCATCTTTTGCGAACAAACATGTTTTCAGTAGCTCAACTACTAATATACTGCTCCTAATCTTTTAATTCTCGATGGTTGATTGAAGCTACCGTTTGACAGTTAGCTTTAGAAGAGTGAAGCTTTTCGTGTTTTATTAATCTTTCCATTAATGGTCTTTTATTTTTTTTCTTCTAGAGAATATATATTGACAATGAAAGTTTTCTTTTTCATTTCATCATATTTTATGACAACGGAAAGATTAGAGTTTTTTTCTTTTTTATACATTAGCTTAGGATTTATGTTACAAGAGAGAAACTAGTTAGACGGAGACACTAATAGGGTAGAAAGTAATCAGTGAGATCTATGTAATCAGTCTTAATCTATGAAGAAATATAAGTGCACTGCACTTTATTAACAAGACTAAAGTATAAAAAGACGCAATAAAATTTTTATTTCAGCCAAACACGCATACACTTAATCATTATTTTAACTGCTCTTATAAATATTAGGGATAAAATGTTTAAATGAATGTATTTTTAATGTTGAAAACATACAAAACGTTCAGATAACATACGAAAACGTCAATGGGTCATTAGTGGACATCAAATGAACAAAACTTTTACTGTAACGAGGTGTCGTAAAACATTTATTCTGTCAAAAATACAGGGTGTTTCTTTCTAATTAAACTACAGTTTGTGTTCATAAGTTTTTTTTTTTAAATTGAAGTATATTACAATGAAACTTTTAATAGAAATGCCTTTCCGTTTTTTAAAATGTGATAGCATCAAGACAAATGCTACAAGTTTTCACTATGCTATATTTCACTTGCCATGCTTCAAATGCTAGTTCAAAATGCAGTTTTCACGTGCCAGCAGCATGAATTTGAGCTCTCCATTTTGCACCATTGTGATTAATACTTTATACCCCAACGACACTTTACAGTACCATTAAAATAACTTGTTATAAAATTAATTTAATGCATCGATTAATAGTAACAGTTTAGAATGAGTTAGAGATACTTCACGTTATCTTGTTCCAAAAGCAAGTTGTTTGCACAGAAGATAAATATTTTTAAAAGTATGATTTGTTTTTTATTTGCATCTTTTTAGCTTTCTTGATATTAAAATATTGTGGGAGAAAAGATTTGGTTGGGAAATATATCTGTAATTCCGTTGTAAAAACATTATATTTGCACGTTTTCTAATACTATAAAATACTAAAAAATATTTCAAGTAAAAGATTGGAGTAAAGTTACAGATATTGCACAAAATTCCTATAAATTCAAATTAAATTAATTAATTTTAATTTGCAAAATAAACCTGAACCGAATGTAAGAATCTGAAACGAATATATGAAATAATAATCGCCCAAATGACTGTAAAGAAAAAAAAATTGTCCTTTGACTTTCTTTTCGATTTTATTATGAAAAAGACATCAATAATGCAAAAATGACATCATCTGCTCTTTCTCTTGAGCATATTGCAGCAATGCTATTAAAATTTAAAACAAATTAATATTTCAATAAAACGATTGAATTATATATCTGATTGAATGTTTATATCCGAATGATTGAAATCTGAAGGAGAAAAAAAATTAAAAATAATATAATTATTTCACTCAAATCAAATTTGAGGTTAAAATTAAGCCATAAATTAAAACTATGCATTTAAAACGATTTATTAATGGACAATATTTATTTGATGTAACATTGGGAATCGCATGGTGCAAAAGTAGCACGGCTAACAAAATTTGTTCCAATATATGTTAAGAAACAAATGAGGCATATATGCGTCAGAAATGAATGTATGACTGCATTGCAGGCAGCATAAATGCAGGTTGTCTGCACCAAAAAATTTCGAATTTTTCTGTACAAATTACTATTCGATGCTTCTTAGAAAACTCATAAATAATTTAATAAATAAAATAAACAATTTAAATTAAAAAATAAAATGAATATAAACATAATGGTGCATTAAAAGAGAGAAAATAATTAAAATCTGTTACTGAGAATATCAAAAAGTTGATCAAAACATAATGTATAAGCGTAAAATTTCCATACGCGATACGTTTTGTGGTTTTAAATATTATTCCCAAGCAGATAAAGTTTTTAAATCCTTGAATCAAATAGAAGAATATTGTCTATAGCGTCGTTATACAAGACTGATTGGCAGCGATATTTTAACCTTTATATGGGGGCTCGGATCGATATATGTCCGACTCCCGGGGTAAACACAACCATTCCTTTTAACCCATTCGTGCCCACCACCTTTTGCGCAAATTTTATTCGGTTGGCACCACTATTTTTAAAAGAATTAAGTTTAGTTCATTAATTGCGAAAATGTTTCAATTAAATAAAATAAAGATTGCTGTTCTTTTTTACCGGTGTCAAAAACAGTGCTACATGCACTTTTTGAAGCGTCCCTAAAAAAGGACGCTACGCACTAATGGGTTAAGTGAATGCGGACTTTCAAATGTGTAACAGATTTTTATTATCAATTTCCAAAGCAATCATTAGCTCCGTCGCGCCAGTGCCGGATGAAACCATGGTAACCGAAAATGCTCCATTCAAGACTGAATGGCAACCAGACTACAGAAAATTATCATTGTTCGTGGCAATCTTTCATAATTTGGTAGTTTTTTTAAAAGAAAATTATTATTTTTTTAAGCTTTGAATGACGGTTGGCGTCCGTAGCTTGCAGGGGTAGAGCCCCATAGTATATATATATATATATATATAAACTTTCTGAATAATTAAAACCAATGAAATGTATGATATTTTCATATAAACTAAAATAACTATAAATTTTATGAATGAATTACCTATATAACAAAAAAGTCAGATACAAAAATATGACAATATATTCGGATGAAGGCTTATTTAATCAGGAGCAGAAATTCAAACACACACACATTTACAGATGTCCACTTTCAACGGTGGCCAATGGCTAATTTCTAAACCGTTAGTCATAGACATATAGTTCCAATAGCAAAAATGCTTTAAAAAGGTAAAGAATTGTTTTTCAAGCGATTTAGTTAAAAAAAACCTTTTTATTAAAAAAATACGAAAATTAAATTTTTATATGGTCCCCCGGTCCTATAAGTGATATTTAGTAATTTTTTACCACTACTCTAACAAGTAATAAAAAAAAGTCCCATTCCTCTGCGATTAAAACTGACCAAGTAATAGCTGTTTAAATTTGAAGCATCTTTTTTGCTGCAAATTAGGGGTCAGTCACAAATTTACTGGAAATAAAAAGAAACGCAAGATATAAAATTTAACATTAAACACTGAGAGTGAAATACTTTTTACAATATTATTTTTAAATTTATGTTGATGATTATATATTAAAGCAAAATTTATACTAAAAATATAAGTAAAAAATAACTGAAAGCTTGTTAATTTAAATTATGAAAAGCAACAGTTACAACTGTTACAAAATGACATATAGTATTTAAAATTCTATTAGATTACTTAACCTAACAGAATTTGGTGTAGCACTATAAAATAAATAAATGGTACGCACCTAAAATTGTATTAATATTACAATGTCATTGGATATAAATAAGCGTGGAAATTAAACCTCGATCGGATATTTGGAAGTAAGTTAAAATTTGAATAGAAATTTTGAACTAGGGAAACTTACATACGAACGTTTTAAGCAAAAAATAAACTTATCAAAATAACAAACCTTTTTAAAACAAAATCGCGATTTCCCAAAATTTTATTTTCTCGGTAAAGAGAATTTTAAAACTCACGTCTTCAACGATTTTAACTAATCTAGAAGTTAATAAAAATTAATATTACCGTAAAACTTATACGGTGGTAGCACCTTCAGTTAAACTGCTTTAATAATATTTCTTCATCTTGTTTAAAACATTTTTGTAATTGGAACTAAACGTCTGTGACAAACGGTTTAGGAATTAGCTATTGGACAACGTTGGAAATGGATGCCCTTTGTAATAATTTAAGCACTTAGTATACGTTCCCTGAAAACTAAGTCCAACTCATTCGTTTTCAGCTACAGAAAAGTGGTTTAAGTCATGAAATTTAAAATTTCATAACTCGGTCAATTTTAATGTTAGACGAATAGGACCTTTTTGGTATCGCTTGATAGGGTGATGGAAAATTTTTACTAAATATCACTAATAGAACCGGGGGACCGTATAAAAAGTTCATTTTAGTAATTTTTTAATAAAAAAATTTTTTTGACCTAAATCACTTGAAAAACAATTTTTTATCTTTTTAAAAGCATTTTTGCAATTGGAACTATATGTCTATGACTAACAGTTTAGAAATCAGCCATTGGCCACACTGTAAAAAAAAATTCAAGAGGTTACTAAAAATTTTTTAGTAAATTTGTATTCCACAGAATTTTTTAGTAACCATTACAAACTTTTTTTTTGCAAAAGAAACAAACATTTCTTTTGTAAACGGAACAAAAGAATTTTTTGTATAACTTAAAACTTTTTAGTATGAGCCACCAAGCAAATTTTAGTAATAGCTCCAAAATTATTTTTAGTAACCATTACGTATGCCCGAAGTGCAGGAGCTTCCTTCGAGCTGCATCCAGTGGGTAAAAAGACAGAATTCTGAAGCGGAAGATTTTCGGCAAAACCGCAATAGATGGCAGCACCAAACATTGCTACCTGCTCTATTTTGACATGTTTCTAAAGTGGAGGGAAAGTCCAGAGATCATTACCCATGGTAACTGTTACGACAGGATTTTCATAATCCCTTTATTTAACGAGTACTTACATTGCATACATTCGGTGAATATTTGGTGGCTTCCAGCATAGAACCCGGGTACTTTAAGCCCGGAGTTCGGTGCTATGACCACTATGCTATCACGGCCACGCCAAGTGAGTTCTAGTAATAGCTATTAAAAATGTAAAATTATTAACTCTATTCGTTGCTAGCTTTTTTCTAGTAATTTTTACAGATTCCTTGTAACCGAGTAAGATTACAAAAAATTTTTAGTAATTACAAGGATCACTAAAAATTTTTTAGTAGATCGACCCTTTTTTTTTACAGTGCACCGTTGAGAGTGGACACCCTGTATAGTTGATCAATCAATTAAAAAAGATCGATTTTCTTCAAGCGAGGAAACATTTCTTCTCGAATTTAAATAAAAATATAATATTCACTGACAACATCTTCAATAACATCTACCAGTTAAATTATGTCGCATTAAAATATGCCTAATATGTAATAATTTTTATCCTCTGTTATTTAAATAAGCGTTAAAACATCAGCTATTATTTCATAACAATGAAATATTATAAAGAAAATATTATGCTGTTGAATTAAAGTGAAAGATTATTTTGTAATAAGGTCAGAAATGAATTTCTTTATTTTAATAGTTATAATTAGGTAACCAGCGAAAAAAACATTTTAAAATAACTTATGTTCAATTAATGTTTTTTATATAACTATTAACCTAACTACATTTATTTACTGGGCAAAGTTAATAGCCATTTTCGTTTATTTTTTCGATTTCGATCTAATTCCTCCACGAACATCTGGGGCTATTAAAGATATGAGAAAGCTTAAGGAATTATTAGGATATTGTCTCGCGTTATGGCAGTAATTTTTCAAAAGAATGTTAGAAAAATAAGGTTTTAGTATTGTTATACGTGATGGACTAACCCTTTAAAACTATAAATAAGTTTCGACAAATTTTGCTAAAAATGTCTATAATACTGAAGTTAATAGTATAATTGACAAAAACGTTTTAATCATGATTTAATACAAAGGGACGAGGTTTACTGTTACTTGGGAGAAAAATGAAAACAAAAATTATATTTTGCTTTTAAAATTGACTTCTAACACTTTTATTGTTTTTTGTTATGTACAGATTGCTGTGTTAGGTATCTTTAGGTGGTCTGTACTGTCCTTAAATTTGAATACCACTATTTCAGAATACGAAACTATGCCTTGCTAAATGAGATAAATTCGGCGATTAAATAAAGTGAAAATTATTATATGAAAATATTGGCTTTCAAATTAAAGGATAGTTCAAATTTTTTGTAGGTACTCTGTAAAATACCCGGTATATTTTTTTTTTATAAAAACCAGAACACATAGAAAGATAAAAAACAACTTGTGCTTTAATACTATTCTCAAATGCAAAAGAGTTACTTTGTGACACACTTTTAAAATTCATTTTTGTTCAGAAATGCAGGAAATTGGCAAGTATTGTTATTCAGAGACTGTGTAATCGAAAACATTTTTCCAATGTTAGTAGACACAATGAATCTTTTTGAAAATAGTGCCAAAATGGGTGTATTGAATCACATTTTTACATGCAATACCGTGAAACAGGAGAAAACCAATCATCACACAATCATAATTACTTATAACTCGATAATTTATTTATATAAAAAAAGAAAACTGATTTCGATTCCAAATCACTTCAGTAGTCAGGCCTGATTGCTAAAGTGGAGTGGTCACAAGGATCATTGTGACCTGGTGTAGATTCTATTTGCCACATCTGGTATGTTTCACCACACGCGGGGATTCACTAAGAAACTTCCAGTCCTAGTAAAGCAAGCACGCGCCAACGCGCACGACTCGGGCAAAAGGTGACGGGATGAGTTCTCAATTGCCCGATAAACAAACCACACAAAGAGCCACAAGCAACGGTGGTCAAGTGACAACTTTTCCCCTCTAATAGTCAGGCCTGCCAATTTTATGCCTTTACTTTTAAAAAGGAATCGAAAATTGTGTCAGAAAATTTTCAATTTTGAGCAGGGATATTTAGAACCGTCTTAAGTGTTTGTACTGGCTATATTTTGATTGTATATTGGTAAATAACAAAAATACTGACATGAAATATATTTGAAACAATTACCATACTCAAGATGTTGTTGCTCTCAGATCCGGTTCTGAGTGACAGTGGTCGTGGGCATCACATCATGTGGACCAAAATGAAAGGTGGCAGAGTCAAATAACTGATGATTAAATTACACAAGTATTCTAAAACTAACCCCTCTTTGTCAATATAGAAGGTTAACCCTTTCAGTGGCCGAATAATTAAGTTCCTAAAAAGGTAGAATCAGAATATTCAAGGAAATTTCTTAGAAATTAAAAATCCGTTGTTTTGCATTCTCATTAGAAAAGCAAAATTTTATAAAAATATTCTTGGTGCCATTTGTCAGTTATGGTATTAAAATTAGATGGCAGGACCCACTAGCCACCACCCTAGAAAGGGTTAAGAGGCTACTTCAGTCTGGCGGAAATGCTTGCTAATGATAACCCAATGGGAGAATTTTTAAAGATATCTCGTTTGCATATCAATATTTTTTGCATATCTTTTTTTAATTATTATTTGCATTAATTTTTTTGTTTTCCTTGTTGTTGCATTGGATAGTTCAGATCAATCTATACCTGTCTTACTCTTTCGATTTTCTTTTCAGTTATTTTTAATTAAGAAGTTTTCATTTTCGAATCCGTTTCGAAAGTGAAAATATTGCCATAAAAAATCTGCAAACCAAATCAAAAAAGTAATAAACGGTCTTTGTACAGCTATCCAATGCCTCAGCTGTCCAATGAAAATAAGAAAAAAATCATTTAAAAATATTGTTATGCAAACACAAAATGTTTAAAACTTTCTTCCATAGGATTAACTTTTGCATGACTGAAGTAGCCCCTTAACTGCTTGTACTGGCTATAATTTGATTATATCTTGGTAAATAACGGAAATACTGACATGAAATATTTGCAGCAGTTACCATACACAAGATGTCATTTCCCTCATATCCAGTTCTGAGTGACCGTGATTGTAGGCATCGCCTCATTTGGACTGAGATGAAAGGTGGCAGCCTCGTAACTAAAGGTGAAATCAGGTAAGCCTTTTAAAACTAACCTATCTTTTTCTGTCTAGACTGTTTATTCGTGAACTCTGCTGCAATATATAGAATAGAAGTAAACTTCACTCCTTAGTTCTATGATTTTGACCTCTTTACTCCCCAGGTCTACATAAGATGACATCTGTTCTTTCCTTTAATATTATTGTTACTCGAACCAGATTGTAAAATTCTCTCATTATATTATCTTCTTTGATATCTAATATTCTAAAAAATGCAAAAAAAGTTTAAAATTGTTGCCCTGAAGTCAAATTGGAGAAGAAGCATTTCAATAATTCTCAATATTATTACATTAATCCCCTAACGCCCAAGGTAACATATATGCTAACACAAGTGTAAACTCCAATTTGGTGGATTTTTTAACCCCTTCAGCTCTGATGGTAGAATTTTCTACCACATAATTTTAATTCCGAAATGTCACAACGGTACCAGAAAATTCGACCGAATATATTTGAAAAAGGTTTAATGCATTTTTTCCTGTATATCGTTAAACGGTTTTTTTTCTTTGCAAAATACTGGTATTAAAGTGACATTTGGAATTTTGAAGAAATTTACCCACCGGAGCTCAAAGGGTTAATTCATATAATTCAAATTCAAACCAAAAAATTAAAATAGTAATATTTGCTTTATTTAATAACAGACATTTCAGCATTAAATAAAGCAAAATTTATTATGGAAATTTTCTGGTATGAATTTAGGTTCTCCCAATTGCGGAATTTCTAGAACGTATTATACAATGAGAATTAAAGGGTTTATAATCAGTTGCGAAGAGGTTAATCGAAAATTAAGCGAAAACATAAAAAAATGCAGCGTTTTAAAATAGCCTAAATATATATATTTTATAATTTAAAAAGACCGAACGCATTGGAAATTGAACAACAAAATAATAATCTTCATTAAAATCCTGCTTTAAAATGCATTTCTTTTAAAGAAAAATTTGTTTAAAAAAATTGATTAGCTTTGAGAAATCTGTATAATTTTATAAAATTTTAAAATTTACTCTAATTGCAATCGCAGTAAAAAAAAGTATATTATTTTCCAGTTTTATAAGCTTAAGGTGGTTAACCCTTTCCGGCACGAACAAATTTTGTTAGTAAAATGAGAAATTATCGACTGTTACCGGAATATACAGACCACGGTTTTATAAATTAAGAGCCCCCTTAATTTAAGCTTTTATTGTAAAAGCAAAATTTTACCAAAATATTATTGGTGCCGTTTGCAAGTTTGGAATTAAAATTAGGTATCCTGGACTGAGCACAGTGTGCAGAAAAGGGTTAAAAATCACATTCAACGGAAATTTAAAAAGTGTAACTATCGTATTCATATTTAATATGGATTAAAAATAATAAGAGAATATAAATTATACAATTTAAAAACACCGAAAACACTGGAAATTGAAGAACAAAATAATAATCTTCGTTAAAATTCTGCTTCAAAAAAAATATATTTTTTAATGAAAATTTGTTAAAAACAATTGGGTAGACTTTCAAAGTCTGTCTAATTTTACAGAATTTTAAGATGTACTCCAACTTCAGTCGCAGTAATATTTATATATATATATATATATATATATATATATATATATATATATATATATATATATATACAGGGTGTCCCCTCTCAACGGTGGCCAATGGCTAATTTCTAAACCGTTGGTCATAGACATATAGTTCCAATTGCAAAAATGCTTTAAAAAAGGCAAAGAATTGTTTTTTAAGCGATTTTCGTCAAAAAAATGTTTTACTAAAAAGTTACGAAAACAAAATTTTTATACGGTCCCCCGGTCCTATAAGTGATATTTAGTAAAAAATTTTCAACACTCTAGCAAGTAATACAGAAAAGGTCCCATTCATGTAACATTAAAATTGACCGAGTTATGAAACTTTAAATTTCATGACTTAAACCATTTTTCTATAGCTGAAAAAGGATGAGTTCGACTCAGCTTCAAGGGAACGTACACTAAGTGCATAAAGTATTATAAAGGGAGTCGATTTACAACGCTGTTCAAAGGCTACTTCCTAAACTATTTCTCACAGACATATAGTTCCAATTACAAAATGTTTTAAATGAGCGATTTAACTGAAGGCGCTGTCACCGTATAAGTTTTACGGTAGTGTTAATTATAATTAATTAACTTCTAGATTGGTTATTAAAATAACTGAAGACATGAATTTCAAAATTCTTTTTATCGAAAAAATCAAATTTTGGTAAATAGCGAAAAAACTTTAAATGCATCTATTGGTTTTCATTATAAATTTAGAGATTGCATTGTTACAATAGTGGAGGTTTGTATAGACTGATAGAGAAATCAGAAAGCGATAAGTCGAGTTTTGAAATTCATATCCTCAATCGTACTTTTACGTATGTTTTATTTTGTAAGCAAATGCAGCTGATTCTTTTCGTGATTTTATTTTAAAAAGGTATGTTATTTTGATAAACTTTTATTTTATTCATAGTTTTCGTATGTAAATTTTCCTAGTTCAAAACTTATATTCAAATTTTAACTCACTTCCAAATATCTGATTGAGGTTCAATTCCCATACTTATTTAAACCCGATGACAATATAATATTAATACGATTTTAGGTGCGTTACATTTATTTATTTTATAAGACTACATCAAATTTTATTAGGTTGAGTAATCTAATAGAGCTTTAAATATGTATCATTTCGTAACGATTTGTGACTGTTGCTTTTCATAGTTTAATTTAACAAAATTCCTGTTATTTTTTTACTTATATTTTTGCACAAATTGCATATTTTACTTTAACATGTAAATGCCAACATAAATTCAGAAACAACATTGTAAATTTTTTTTTTTTACTCTCAATGTTTAAAGTTAAATTTTCTATCTGATGTTTATTTTTATTTCCAGTAAATTTGTGACTGACCCCTATTTTGCAGCAAAAAATATGCTTCAACTTTGAACAGCTATAACTCGGTCAATTTTGATCGCAGATGAATGGGACTTTTTTTGTCTTATTTGTTCGAGTAGTGGTAAAAATTTTCTAAATATCACTTGTAGGACCGGGGGACCGTATAAAAATTTAATTTTCGTAATTTTTTAGTAAAAAATTTTTTTGACCTAAATCACTTTAAAAATAATTCTTTACCTTTTTTAAAGCATTTTTGCAATTGGAACTATATGTCTATGGTCTATATGTCTATATGTCTAACTATATGTCTAACTATACTATATGACCAACGGTTTAGAAATTAGCCATTGGCCACCGTTGAGAGGGGACACCCTGTATAATGTTTCAGTTTTATAAGCTTAGGGATAATTAAAATTAAAATTCAACGGAAATTTTAAAAAAATCATTTTTATTATGGATTATTAATAATAATAATAATAAAAATGATAACTAACAATGATAACTTCTAACAAATATTTTTGAACATTAAATTTTGAACAGAACTGCAAAAAATTGTTGATTTTATAGCATATTACTGGTAGATGGGGTGCCAATATTATATTGTAAAATAAGTTGTAATACACTGGGCAATTCCACGGTAACGGACGTATCAGTCGGTACATAAAACACCCTATAAAGATGCTAAATATGTTAGATCCTTGTTTTATTACATGAAATTTATGAAGAACAAGAACTCTGCTTCTGTATAATGAAATTAAATTTTGAAAATTTTCAGAAACAATATTTTATTTTATTTGTTCAGTAGTGGGTGTATCTCACAAATCAATGTTATTTTTATACTTTTATAAATATTAAAAATTTTTTCTCAACATATCCATCCAAGAAAATTAACTGTAATTTATTTTAAACAACAAAAGTATGATACTTACACATGACTTCATAAGATTCTTATAAATAAAAAATATTGGGGTAAATTATCCCATTTATATAAACACTTCTTTTAACGGACGTATCACCAGAAGAAACGGACGTATCAGTTCTGAATTTATCAAACTTTTTATGTGCTTATTTTTGTTTTAAAACTTTTAGATGATGATCACAGCTCGTTTTTAGTAAGCAGAAACAGTTAAGTTCATATAAATATATTTATTAGCATTAAACAATTACAAATTATTTCAAATTATACTCTGTGAAGTTACAGGGTTTGTCCAGAAAGTAATAGGACTGAGTCGATTAAGAAAATTTTTTGAGCCAATCATTACAATTCTTTAAAAACTTTTAAAATAGGCTCCTTCTGCGTCGATGCAGTGCTGTCAGCGCGATTTCCAAGCATTGAAGGCGTCACGGAAGGCATTCTCCGGAATAGCCTTGAAAGCCGCGGTGCATGCTGCTTGGATCCCCTCTGTCGTCTCAAAATGCTTGCCTTTCATCGGCCTTTTCAGGCGAGGAAACAAAAAAAAGTCCGGGAGAGCCACATCTGGGCTGCAGGGTGGCTGCGGAAGCGTTGGGATGCCGGCCTTGGTCAGGTAGCTATTCACAAGAAAGGCAGTGTGAGCCGGGGCATTGTCGTGGTGCAACTTCCCGTTCAAATTCTCCCTCACAATGCCATGAACCACATATTTTGGTAAATTTACCATCTAGGCAATTAAACGAATACTTAGTCGACGGTCTGAGTTTAAAACTTTGCGCACACGAGTCACATGGCCGGTGTTTGTCGAAGTCGAAGGTCTTCCAGCACGATTTTCATCGGCGACCTCTTCCCGGGCCTCCAAAAAGGCCTGGTGCCACCAAAACACACCACTTCTTGCTAAAGCAACATCTGGGTAAGCCTGCTTGATCATATCAAACGTCTCTGCCGCAGATTTCACATAGAATTTAACCGCATACCTCTGCTCTAACGAACGCTGCATTTTCGGCTTGCACCACTCACAGAAACACGTCGCGCGAAAATGCCTGTCCTCACTCTCCATGTGCTCGGAGACAACTGAACAGCCGCTCGTTCGTTAGCTAGGATTGTCCTCTACCGAATCCAGTCAGTGCTCGCACGCTTCGAAGTACAGTTGCGGCAAAAGAAAATCAGTCCTAATACTTTGCGGACAAACCCTGTATATGTTTAGATGATAGTCTTTCCCTGTTGTCGAACGGAGGTTCTGGGAGTTATGATATTATTTCTTCTTTACTAATTGAAACATCATTTGAAGACCACAGAAACTTTTCTCCAACTTTCTTAAGAAACTTCATTGATACATTGGCACTTACTAGAGAACTGCAAAAAGTGCAAGTCACCGATTTTCACGAAAGTGGTATCGTTGGAAAGATCTCATCGAGAGCAGTAAAAAACTCAATGGAACTACCCGTCGCAAATGAGTCGTTTTCGAGATATCCGACAATTTATGTCACGTAGCTAGTGCACACTTAACCCTTTGAGCTCTGATGGTTGAAATTTCTACCACTTAATTTTAATTTCGAAATATCATATCGGCACCAGAAAATTTGAACAGATTTATTTGAAAAAAGTGTAATGCATTTTTTCGTGCATATGGTTAATCGATTTTTTTCTTTGCCAAATACTGGTGCCAATGTGACATTTGGAATTTTGAAGAAATTTATCCGCCAGAGCTCAAAGGGTTAAAGGGGGACCGAAAAAAATTTTAGTATCGATCTTAACGAAACTGGTATTATTGAAAAGATATCATCGTAAGGATTAAAACAAATCAATGGAACTACCCGTCAGAAATGAGAAGTTTCCGAGATATCCGACAATTTGTGTCATATCGCTAATGCACACTTACTGAGAAACTGCATTCAGTGACATAAATTGCCGGATATCTCGAAAACGGCTCATTGAGATTCAAGTCAACTGAGATTTTTACTACTCACAATGATATCTTCCCAACGATACCATTTTCGTCAAAATTAAGAAAACAATTTTTTACGGTATCCCGTTAAGTGTGCACTAGCCCAGTATCCACTAGCTACGTGACATAAATTACGGGATATCTCGAAAACGGTTCATTTCCGACGGGTGGTTTCATTGAGTTTTTCAATCCTTGCGATGATATCTTGTCAATAATATCAGTTTCGTTAAGATCGAGACTAAAATTTTTTGTGTTCCCCCATTAAGTGTGCACTAGCTACGTGACATAAATTGTTGCATATCTCGAAAACGACTCATTTGCGACGGGTAGTTCCATTGATTTTTTTACTGCTCACGATGAGATCTTTCCAACGATACCACTTTCGTCAAAATCGGTGACTTACACTTCTTGCAGTTCCCTAGTTAGTGAATCAAAAACCTAATATTTATGAATTTATACAGCATTTATTTTTATCTACTTTGGCTTATTTCAAAATGAAATTGCCCTACTGTCATATAGCTGAATTAAACAGTATATTATTGCTTTACGGTATATTAGTTGCTAATTTTACCGTTTATTATTGTTAATTTTACGGTTTTAAACAGGCACCACATACTGTTAAAAATTTGCAGCAAACTGTCCAGCCATTCGACGGTTTTTACAGAAAATGGTTACATAACGGTAATTAAATTCTATAATGACGATAATATGCTCAAAAATATGGTGTAAACAGCGTTAAATTATTGTTATGAAACCGTTTTCTATAAAAACGGTCAAGTGATTGGACAGGATGTTCCAATTTATTAACAGTGAAGCTGCCAGTGCTATACTGTATAAACGACATTTTTTTTTCTTACACAGTAAGTCATCGTAAATGAAATAAAAATAGCAATTATTTTTTCTAAGTTCTTGAAAAATCTTTTTAAATATTAAACGTTTAATAGCCATTTATTCTTTCATTCACTTTAATAAATACATTCATTTATTATTTATCCATTTACGTAATACAGGGCAAATCATGCAATCTTTTTGAAAATTGAAAAAAAAAAAAAATGACGGATTTACACGTTTCAGACACTGGAGATTCGGAAAAACATATATATATATATATATTTAAATGCAGCCATTGCAAAAATTGCAAACAATTTCATTTCAAAAATTATAGTTAAGAGGTATATAGTATATAAAAGTAAAAAGTGGTCTGATGACTTTTTTTTAGTTGGCAGTGACCGTTTCCATGTTCTAAAATTTATCTTTCGTGCAAATTGGTCAAAAATTAAAGCTATGTGTAAGAAACATATATGCAGAGAATAGCTTATATATGCAGTGTCGCACAAAAGTGATGGGACACTTGTGCTTTATAAAAAGAAACTACAATAAAATAAATAAACAAACATGTGCAAAACTTTTTTGGGTGTGTTTCATATTTAAAGTTAGTAACAATTATTACATAACATACATTTTGTCAAAATATTAAAATATTAAGTTAGTAAAAATACAATTGTTCAGAACGGAGCAAAAAATGGCTCACATAAGTGATGAGACACTTACTTTTCCATCAAATATTTATCCAAAAATTTTACTTTTTAAAAGGTTTTAATATTTTGTTGGATTTCCTTTTACTTTTAAAACATGATTTAATCTTTTTGGGATGGATTCGACTAATTTTTTTGTGATTTCTGGAGTGATTTTACCCGATTCTTCTTGAAGCACCGATTTTAGTTGTTGTTTTGAAGAAATGGTGTGTTTGCGAATTCTTGATTCCAATTCTTGCCAAATATTCTCTATGGGATTTAAGTCTGGAGGTTGTGGTGGTGTTTTTATTATTTCAGGACAGTTATATAGCAGCCAGAGTCTAACGTTCAGAGCAGTGTGCTTGGGGTCATTGTCCTGGTAGAATTTAAAAATCGTTATGAAGGTTCAATTTTCGTGCTGAAGATTTCAAATTTTGCTTTAAAATATCAATATACTTGTACTGATTTATTATACTGTCAATAAAAACAAGATTACCAACTCCAGAGGACGACATACACCCCATACCATAACTCCTCCTCCACCATGTTTTACTGTTGGTACCAAGTTCTGTTTGCGAAATTCTCCACACCAAGATTCTACCATCAGAACTAAATATATTAAATTTACTCTCATCAGCGAATACAACTTTATTCCAGTAATCAAAATTCTTATTTATGTTGGATTTTGCGAAAGCTAGTCTGAGTTTTCCATTCTTTTCACTTACGAAGAATTTTTTCCTGGCTACTCTACCGTGATATCCAGCAGATCGAATTACCCTTCTAATAGTCTTAGGATTAACAATTATTTTATATGATGCTTGTAAATCAGCAGCAACTTTTGAAGCACTATTTCTTGGATTTTTTTTAATATTTCGAACGATAATTCGCTTTATTCCATTGGATAGCTTTGATGGTCGGCCAGGTCTTCTTTTATCCTGAATCATATGATTCTTTTTATATTGTTTAATAATATTGAAAACTGTTGAACGACTCAAGTTAACTGTTTCAGCAGTTTTTCTAATAGATTTTCCACGTTCAATATGCAAATTAATAACTAATTTTCGAATTTCAGGCGAAGTTTCTTTTCGTTTAGCATTCATGGCTACACAGAGCTAAAAAACACAAAAAATCCAAAATAAACTGGAGAGACATACTGCAGACGATTTTATAAATTATTGCCAATTGTTTTTAAGTAAAAATAAAACCCCCAAAAATATTTTTATTGCTTATTTCAGACGATTTTTGTTGCATATATAATGGTGTCTCATCACTTATGTGAGCTATTTTTTGCTCCGTTCTAAACATTTGTATTTTTGTTAAATTAATATTTTAATATTTTGACAAAATGTATGTTATATAACAATCTTTACTAAATTTAAGTATGAAACACACGCACAAAAAAAATGTGTACATGTTTTTTTTATTTATTTGATTAGTTTCCTTTTGTAAAGCACAAGTGTCCCATCACTTATGTGAGACACTGTATATATAGATGTATCTATATTAATAAAATAACAAATCGCTCTGTGTGTGTGTGTGTGTGTGTGTCTGCGAAAACTACGGTACGTACGAAGCTCGAAATTTTTCTGAGAGTAGCCCAATATCTCTCCTGATGCTCAGAATTTCAAAATTCTATTTATTAACTGAGTAGTTAATTAAATTCCAAACCTCACTCTCATGAAAAATCGCCTTTTTTTTTAGCTTTTTTCCATTTCATTATCTTATGGTTGGTTGGTTGCATAGAATTTTCGCAGAAATAATTTTAAAAACTGGGACTGACCTTTAAAATTCATAGACTGGCAAACTGTCAGTTTAAATGAGGATTTTTTTTAATCACAGCTGCTGTACGCCATGGACGAAAAATATAGGTGATGACGAAGTAAATCAAAAAAAAAAAAAAAAAAAAAAAAAAAAGGTTTGCAATATGAAACCATTTATCGCTGAAATTTTAATGTCTCAAAATAAAGCACGAGGAAGGAATTTTGTATTAATAAGACAGATTGCAAGAAATGAATTACAGCTGAAGCATATTTTACGAAGAAATAGTAATTTTTTTAAATGGTTTTTTCTATTATATTATTTATTAAAATAAATGTTTGCTTTTAAAATAATTGAAATTGGAAAATTAAAAATAATTAAATGTCAAAACAAAATTGAATATAATATTGAAAACATATGATTTGAAGTAAAAAATTGTATTACTAAAAGTTTTCTCTTTTTTTTCAGAAATTTTTAATACTTTATAACGTAGATGAAAAATGTTTATGATTTAACAATATGTTAATAATTCCATGTCAATATATAAAATATAGCGATGAAAAGATTCTTTTAAAATCATGCATGAACACTTAAATAATAATATTAATCTAAAATCTAGATTTCAGAGTGCAGACGATTTTAAGACTTTAACGAAAGAATGTTCATTTTTCAAGCAAAGTCTTAAATGATGCTTCTATATTGATATTTCAAAGTCATATGGTAAAAATAATCAAATAATTCTTGCCTATGATTGATCTAATTGTATCTTTCATGCATTCTGATCGTGTATTACAGGCAATAATGGCACAAAACGTTATTTTTTAAATGAAATTTTAGTCATCTATTCAATAACAGTTTAGAAGGTAAAAAACAAAGAAATACTGATTTAAACCAGTTTGAATTGATCGGAGTTTCAAAGCACATGGTTTTGTTGGTGCTTATTTGGACTTAATGTAGCGGATTTTAGAGTTACATTTTTTGCGTCACTCCAAGACATTATACTGCCACTCTATTAATTTCTTTTTACTAAATGGTTTTACGCATATTTTTGGCATTTCGAACATTAGAATGTATGAGTCATTAGCTGTGTTGCAGTAAAAACATTACACAACACTTTTCTATGAGTTTATTTTTCTTAATCATTGATTAAATTTAAATGTGTTCCATTCAATTTAAAATTGTAATATGGCTTTAATTTGTTTTTAAAACAAAATTAAAGTAGCTGTTTGGCGTACAATTGTTTGTATCCGCAAACGATTCATTCACCATAATAAATTATCGAATAGCAAAGTAAATTATCTATCAGAAATAGCCATAAAAAGAATAGTAGTAAAACTGATTATAACCTTAATGTTTAGACTAATTTAAACATAACCCGATCCCAACCAAAAAAAAAAAAAAAACAGACCACACTCCGATCCGTGATACACAAAATTTCCGTGAGTATAAACCCGACCCTGACCTAAAAATTCTGTTTGGAAAAAACTATGGATTTGATAACTGACCCGAACCAAATCTGAATCCCGCAAAAATGTTCATGTGAAGCATAACCCGATTCAAAAAAGGAAAAATAATTTTCGTGGGCATGAAACCTGACCCGAACCTAAATATTTTCTTTAAAAAAACCCGAAATATGACTCGAACGAAATCTGAAACAGATAAAAATATTCCAGAGAACTATAACCCTATCCCAGCAAGACAAAATACTTTCCATGGTCATAAACCCGACTCAAACCTAAAAAACTCCGTTTGAAAAATCCTGAACTTTGACCCAAACAACATCTAAATCTGACTAAAGTATTCGAAAGAACTATAACCGGATTCGAGTAAGACAAAATAATTTCTGTGGACATGAACTCGATACGAAACTAAAACTCCCATTCAAAAAAATACCTGAAATTTGAATCTAACCAAATCTGAATCTGACAAAACTATTTAAAAGAAACGCAACCGGATCCAAACAAGACAAAATATTTCCATGGACATGAACACAATCCGAACCCAAAAAATTTCTTTGAAAAAATCGCGAACTGAACGAAATCTGAACTTGGCAAAAATATTCCCGTGAAGCATGTCCTTATTCGAACAAGACAGAATTATTTCCGTGAACATGCAATAAGACCCGAACTCAACAGTTATATTTGAAGAAAAACCCCGAAATCTGAATTGAACCAAATCTGGACCTGACAAAAATATTCCAAAGAACTATAACCCAATACAAGCAAGACGAAATAATTTCTATGGACATAAACCCAACTCGAACCTAATTCGATTTGAAAAAAACTGAAATTTGACCCAAACCACATCTAAACTCGACCAAAATATTCGAAAGAATCATAACTGGATTCGAGTATGACGAAATAATTTCCGTGGACATGAACGAGGTCCGAACCTAAAAATTCTATTTGAAAAAATACCTGAAATTTAATCGAACCAAATCGGAACTTGATAAAAATATTCCAAAGAATCGTAACCGGGTCTGAATAAGACAAAAAATTTCCATTCACATGAACCGAATCTGAACCTAAAAAATTTCTTTGAAAAAATCACGAAATCTGAACTGAACCAAATCTGAACTTGAAAAAAAAAATATTCCAGTGAAGCATGTTCTTATTCGAACCCAAAAATTCCATTTGAAGAAAAAGCCGAAATCTGAATTGAAACAAATCTGTTCCCGACAAAAATATTCCAAAGAACCATAACTGTATCCGAGCAAGGCAAAATAATTTCCATGGACATGAATACGACCCGAACATTAAAACTCAATATCAAAAAATACCTATAATCTGAACCGAATGAAATCTGAACCCGACAAAAATGTTCTAATGAATCATAACCAGATCCGAACAAGACAAAATAATTTCCATGGACATGAAACCAATATATGGTTTGGTAACATTTTAGGTTGCAATTACATGACGGTAAGTCTTTGATTATATTTAATTTCCCGTTAGGTTACAGTTAGGTCACGGTTAAGTTAAAGTTAGGTTAAAGTTAAATTGCATTTATGTTATGATTAGAATAAGGATATGTTACAATAAAGTGAAGGCTAGGTTACATTTATGTTATATTTAATTTACGGTAAGGTACTGCTAAGTCAAAGTTAGGTTACAGGCAGGTTATGGTTACGGTCCAAAAGTTTACGGTTAGGAATTTATCCATAGAGTGAACATTACGCATGATTTGATTAAAAAAAACACTTACTTTTGTTAAATGGCTCTGAAATTATAATACTACATACCAACATTTTAGCTACCAGCGAGTATCGATTTCATTCATGGTATAGTCGGATTTAAGAGTGATATAATTACTTTGAAATTCAAAATATTTCACTTGGGATTTCTATGTGAAAAAAAAATAATTAGTTACGTGACTTAACAGTGATTTTTGATAAATATCAACACTTTAACACGAAAATCACGCAGTCGTTGGATACATATTCCCTCCCGCATTTCTCATCGCTCATTTTGAGTATTTTAAGAGCTTAGCATTAGCTGTTTTTTAAACCGATTTTTCACACAGTCAGTGGCTATGTATTTCAGACATTGCATTTCTGCATGTTTACAGTTAATGATAAAATCATACAAATTTCACGTTCGTTTAATGTTGTTAATACGGACCCGGGCAACGCCGGGCGGGTCAGCTAGTTTTGTAATAAAAGAATTGGAAGTAGCCATGAAAATTTTCTCTCATGTTCACAAAAGTAACAATAGACGTTCCCATATTCACTCATAAGTATCGACTGATTTTACTGGAAACTAGGTTGAAACAAATAAATGTTATGAAAATTTATTTTAATAAAACTGTGTAATACAATTGCCTTTATCAGTTAAATTAGAATAAAAATAAACCAACAATAACATTAAAGAATATACAACTCCTATAATTCTTTCCATCTTAAAAATAGTTTATTCATTCTTGCGTAACAACGGCTCATTATTACTTTATATATTCCCTATTGAACAACATTTTTCCTCTGAAATTTGACAAGTTTATTATGAACGGAGCATAGCGTGACGCTCTCTTTCATTCACAGCAGAATCTTGTTATAGTAATGGTACTTTGTAAACTGTCGAGTAAAAATACTAAATATTATAAAAGCAAAATTTTATCAAATAAGGCATAGAAAACTGCATGTTAGATATCATGAGCTGTAAGTTTTGTTTCAAGGATACATCAATTTGATTCATGATCTCTGTTTTTATTCCCTGAAAGATTATCACATATAGGGAAGAGAATTTTTACCTTTTATATCGCGATGGTATTTTTACATACTATCAACCTCTTAAAAAACATTAATATTCGAAAAAACCCCACAAAAAATGTATTTTTTATCACAGAAATTGAATAATTACATGGTTATGCAATTGGTTTTTTAAGGTGAAAAAAATGATGTTATTAAAACAAATTCACATTTGTAGAAAAGCCATCATCAAATATTTCTGTTTCTTAATGTTTGTATTAAGCCAAACAAACTAATCCAAATAAGAACTTTATTTCTCCCATCTTTAGAAATTTTTACAAATAATTTTTGAAATAATGTATATACATTAAATTTTGACTATCAATAATTTTTTGAGAGTATAACATGTAATACAAAGTCCAACTTCGCAACCAGTGGCAAAAACCAAACTCAACCGCTAATATTCAAAGACTTCACGCGAAAATGCCAGTTACATTTTTCTAGTTTTAGAAGTTTTTTCCAGCCGTTAAATCTTCAGCCCGGAAATATGACGGGCACGAGAAATAACATATGATACCCCAGCCAATGATATTGACGGGAGAGAGTATTAAAGGATTAAAGAAAAGTTAATGTAAAATAAATTTAATCCGTCTACTAAAAGAAGCACATTGCAATTTTCATACAAAATAATTTTCTCAATCATATTTAAAAAGCACGATGAAACAATCGAATCTAAATACTTTTAATTCCAGTTACATGGTCTGCCTATTAAGTAATGAGACTGAATTTTTCACTTTTTTTGAGTCAAAAGGCTGAATGGAAGGCGATTGCAAGCCATACATGTGGTGGAGTCTTTCAGTTACATATTCTAGCAGAAATCAGTTGGCTTTGAGCCTTTGCAGTGCACGCATCACTCGCGAATCAGACATGTGTTTGAACGTGGCGTTAGGTTTCCAGAATAAGGCAAATTGTCAAACAGCGATATGCCAAAAAATGTGTAAAATTAAACAAATTGGCTACTGAGAGACTTCCTATGTTACAAGAAGCCTAGGGGAAAGGTTCTTTATCCAAGTGTCAAATGTTTAGGTGACCCAAAATGTTCAAAGAGGGAAGAGAGAATCTCGATGACGATACCCAACAAATTGTCGTACTTTAGACAATTTTGCTAAAATGTAAGTTCTTTTGGTCTCTGATCTTCAGACGAGTGTCCGGATGATTTTTGTGGCGTTGGGGCATAAAAAATCGATTTTGAATCAAATTGTTAAGGATGAATTTCGAAAGCGAAGAATTTGAGACAAGCTGATTCTTCAAATTGACCCGATTTCTGACAAAATAAAACTTCTCATCGCTTCTAGAACCAATGTACTTCCTCAATTTGTCATTGCCTGACCTTTTTCTATTCCTTCGGTTAAAATCCAGCTTAAAAGGTCGCTATTTTGGCAATTTGGAGAGCATGCAGAAAAACGCAATGGTCGTTCTGAACAGCATTCCAGTATAACACTTCTAGGCGGTCATATATGGGTAGCAGAGTTGTTTAAAACGGTGTAGTTGTACAGAATTAAGCTAATTTGAAGTGTAATAAGTTTTTGTAAAATTATCTTCAAATAAATTAATTTTATGGAATCATTTTCACTACTTAATGGACAGACCATGTATTTTCTCAATCATTTGTCTAAATGTAGTTTTTATTTTATTAAAGAATATTTTACGAAAAACTTATGATCAACATACAGATAGGATCGCAATTCATTTATTTATACAGTTCTTAACTGAATTGTGAGATTTCCATAAAAGTATTTTTTGTTAATTAATCTAATTATTCTTGTAAATATTTTTCAAAAGAGGTAAACTACAGATTAATTAAATCAGTTTTAATAATAAAAAAAAAAAACTAAAAATCAATATATTATTATGCATGCTGTTCTGGTTTTCTTTAGACACTAACATAAGTAACTGATTGGTGAATAATAACTGGTGAAGCAATTTTGTAATCAAAATTCAGGATATAAAGGTTAAAATGTAAATTATTTTCATCATTTAAGTTGCATGACAGAGACGTATTATCCGCGTGCATTTATTTTATTAAAAATTTTCTTTTACTGTAAGCTCTTTTATGAAGTTAATTCATAATCTTCCGATTATTATTTAGTAGACTAACATAATTTGAAATCCTAAATTAACCCTTTTGGGTCTGATGTATTATTAATAGTATATGTATTTTAATGGAGTATCATTTTGTTTTCGAAATACCTTTGCTGCTGTTTGCATGTAGTTGCGTTAGCATATGTCAACATATTTACTAAATGACTTCATTTATGTTTAGGCAATTAGTAATAATAATTATTATTATTGTTTGCTTTATTCTCTTTGCGCCGTTTGCCATTCTTTTATTTTAAACATATGTTTCACTCAAAGTTTTACCTGTTCAGCTACCTGGACGATAGCCAGCTGGCGAAACAGCTGGCTATCGTCCAGGTAACTTAACATGTAAAGCATTGGTCTTGTAAGCCAAGTATTTGGGTTCGATTCCCAGCCTGGTCAATTTTTCGCTCAGTTGGAAATATTCAATTCGTATGATTACTTTACCAATCAGTTAGATTGTGTTGAAAATAATAGTACAAACATCTTAGGGATGTACATAAAGGACAAAATAAATAAAAAAATTGCAAAATATCAAATTTTAATTATATTAGCTAGGAAGTGCGTGCTACCAGCCCATGAGCAAAAGCAAGATTTCTTACATTTTTCATCCTATGCCAGCTCTGCTTTTGCTTTTCCAGAAATGATGCGCGCTTTAGCTTAACGAAGAATTTTTCATTTTTCCGATACATCTTTATTTTTATAGTGCATTTAAAAATTTAATAACTATACTTTTTACTAAGATAGTTAAAATCTCATCAAGTCTAATGAAACATACTATATTAAAAATTAAATGGAAGAGAAATTTCTTTCCCATAAACAGTCTCAAAAATAATATTGTGAAATGAAACATTTCTAAATGATGGTCATGCATATTATGCATATTTGTTGCGATTACATTGTAACTGGATAAATTTGTCGCCATTGCAAATAGTCTTTTAATATTTTTTAGCTGAGAATATTAACTTTGCTGCCACATAAAATTTTACACAGAAGAAAATGATAATAGTAAAGAAAAAAAGAACAAGACTATTTTACGAAACTTAACTGTATTTGCTTCAAAAATATAAAAGATGCTAGCTTTTCTTTTGACGAGGTTTGGTTTCAATAATTTTTATCTCTTCAACATATTTATTAAAAAAAATGAATTACTAAGTTTAGCGTGAAATAGTAAATTTAAAAGTTTACAGGAATCGCAATTTTCCGCTGAAGTGTAAAAAAGCTTAAAATTTACCCAAGGGATAACACAGATAGATAGTCAGGGCCTAAACTAAAGGGAAGGGGAGAGGGAACACGTGCTCCGGTCGTTAAAACTAAAAAGCACCAAATAAAGATTTTGTGTGCTAATTTTACTCACGTCTATGTTTAGCACTGTATTGTTAAATTAGTCATCTCTGGGATTGCTAAAGTATAGAAGAATCTAAGGATAATATAGCATAAGGCTATTGCATAGAATGGAATTTTTCCCCCAATTGTTTTTTATTCCGTTTACAAGATTTTAGTGAATCAATATTTGACAAAGCAGATTGTTCTGTATAATTTTATGATTAGACACTTTAAATTTTAAAATAAATTGGTATTAAAAAATTAGTAAGTTTTTTTTTGTAAATACATTTTGCAGAGGAAGGTTTGGGAAAAGGGGCACCAAAATCCATGTCTGGCCCGGTGTGAAAAAGGCTAGTTTCGGCTCTGCAGATAGTTCATTTAAATGCAGTCATTGACAAGCCAGAAAAAAAATCCTAAGCAAATAGCAGGGCACACTTTTTACAAAAATGTCGACTTTTTAAAACCATTATTTTCCTACAATTAAAAGCTTTTTTAAAATTTTAGCTTTTATTTTTTGACCAGAAAAAAAAATTAATTTAAGATTATATTTTCGATGACTAAGTAAGTCAAATTTATTTGTTAAAAAATAGTGGAAAAAAACCCCCATAAAACGTGGTTGGTATGGTATACATAATTGTACAAAATTATATGATCGCAGTAAACAAAACCAGTATTGCTATATGATCACAACAGATCTGTGGTCATATTTGTGTTTTGCTGTCCGCTTTTCCATACCAAATTTTCAACACTTTGTCTAATTTATAACGGTTTTAATTTCAGATGTTGATTCAGGCATAATTTAAGGTCTATTTAGAGCCATTACACAAAAATAACAGGCCCCTTCTCAAATATCCAGGTATTAAAACATGCCCTTTCGCAAAGTTCTATTACATAAAAAAAAATACTATTCATTAATTGCATATTGTTAGGTTTAAAAATCTGTAATTTGCATAGAAAACTAGTTCCCCAACTTTCGAAGTTCAGTAACTATATTTCATATTTCCTTACAAAATGTTACTTTTCACAAACATAAAATACGATACACAAAATACTTTTTGCTTTTCGCACAATGTAACCCCCCCCCCCCCTCTCTGTAAAAAACACCTGCAACGACCCCTGAATTTTGTTTAATTCTCAGGCAAAAAACTAAGATAAATTATTATTATTATTATTATTATTATTATTATTATTATTATTATTATTATTATTATTATTATTTGATAAAGATTACATTCAGTTTTTTCTATTTCAATACTTTATTGTTCTAATACTTTTCATGTAAAACGCAATTTGTATTATTAAAATAAATTTAAATGATTTTTTAAAATATTAAACAAAATTAAAATAGTTTTCCGATAATTTCCTGATCTTCTTTACATTTTTCTGATGTTTTTTAAAATTCAGAGTGCAACATACCCCTGACAACTTATTCTTTTTAATTTTTATTCTTATATCATTCCGAACATGTATCCCACAATATTGGACGCTCTTGTACTTCGAAAATTAGTTATTCCACGTCCCCAATCCATTTGGAATTCTAGCGAGAAAATTCGGTATGCAATGACAACAAAAATTCAAAAAATGAGAAAACTAATCATGCAGGTGCCTCATCAGAATGATCCCATATCTGAAATTCGAATGAAATCTGATAACTAACTTTAAAAATTGAAAAAATGAGAAAGAAAGTAAATCAGCGTTGAAATAAAAGCTCGTCTGCCCTGCTCAGCATAATCAACAGCCGCAAGAACGTTACCATATGCCAGCTTTCTGGGGGAAACACAGGGTGTCAACGTCAAGATTGTTTTTCATATTTTCCCTCAGCGGTTCTTCATCTGTTATCTGAACGGTCCAGGACACTTCTATTCCTTCAAGGATAGCCGTCAATATTGCCGATTTCAAAAATCGTTCGTCTGACATTAGCTTAAAAAAGCAATATCGCTCTAACAAGGAAGGTCTCCATACGGGTATTCCCCGAAAAATCTGAAAAAAATTACAGAATGTTCTTCTCGTGTGGATATATACGTTTATAAAAAAATTTTGGCGGAACCTCCATTCAGTAACCGTAAAAAAATAATGAAAATTTCGTTATTTGGCGATTTATCGCCGGTTGGCAATAGAATGGAATGTAAAAAAAAAAAAAAAAAAAAAAAAAAAAAAAAAAAAAAAAAAAAACACTTTATGTCAAATACACTTCAAGAAAAAAGAATTTCATGTTAAACTTGTTCTGATAAGTTTAATTTAAATAACTTTAGTTTTGTAAGTTTTAGTTTGTTTTAAGTGTAATTTTGTTATATCGAAATTTATATGTATTTATATTCAAATTTAATCATCAAAGTTTGAGATTTAAAACGAAATTCATAATTTAAATTTAATTAAATTTGTTTCAAGCTCAAAGTCCAATTGAAAATTGTCAATTAGATTTTGTTGCTATGGAAACATATGACATTAATTTTTGAATAAGCTTAAATGTATGGAGATAATTTTTCTCAATATGATTTTTTTAGCAATGAAAACATTTTTTCCAGCGATTAATTAAATAACTACTTCAACGAGTAATACATATATATGTAATACAATATGTATATAGATGTACATAATATATTAAAGGCTCTCATTGTTTATGTTTAAATTCATTAAATACCATTTACACGCAAACTAAATAGCCAGCAGTTTTGAGTTTCATTATAATCGTTTGTTTTTGGCGAGGAAAAGGGCTGCTCGCCAAATCGAGTGACTTTTTAGTCTTTTCACGCCAAATATTCGAAATATTTTATTATTTTTACACAATATCTAATGTGATTCCGCCGCTAATTTGACTGATCCTTTATTACATACATAAGTAGTTTAATTAGTATTTTTTTCATAAAATTCTGAGTACGCCCAGTATGGAGACCTTCCTTGTAAGACTTTCTTACTTAAACAATTATTTTCCAGAAATGAAAGTTCGCATAACTACCGATTTATTGTATGTTTCTCTTCTACTCTTTTGTGGAAATTCTCGTCTATATTTCAATAAGATTAGGCGCTATATGTTTTACTCGTTGTGCTACCAAATTGTACTCTAGCAGTAAAATCCGGCAGTGTAATTATTAACTCATGGGCGATCAAAGCCTGAGAGCTTATGTGCCCGCCCGTTCTGTCCACATGTATGTATGTAACGCAATAGTTCATGATAAAAATATCCCATTTGCTTCAAATTTTGTATGTAGCTTTATTGTGATAAGGCGCTCCTCTGATTAGTTTTCGTAGTTCATTGGATAAGCACAAGGGGAGGGAGAAAAGGCAGGCTAATGCCATCTCTTAATTTAGATAAATGAGTTTTTTATGTTGAGTTATCAGATTTCATTCGAATTTCAGATATGGGATCATTCTGATGAGGCACCTGCATGATTAGTTTTCGATGTTCATTGATAAAGCATAAAGAGGGAGAATAGGGAGCATCCCCCCTTAATTTAGGTAAATGGGTTTTTACGCAGAATTTACTGGTTTGTTTAAATTTCGGATATAGGTTTATTGAGGTATGGCGCTTTCCTGTTTAGTTTTGGGAGTCAATTGGATAAGAAATAAGGGGAGAGGGAACGGCCGGCTAATTCCCTTCTTAAGAGCCCACAATAGTCACAGAAAAAGTACTCAAAAAGAGCCGGATGACCATGTAAAGTCTATGGGAGCGTTCTTTTCTAATATCTCGCTCAAATTTTAATATTTTTGCATGATTTTTTTGCACAAGATAGCTGAGGGCAATCCACAACCGGGCTAGTTTTTACTTTTTCGATTTTGGTTATATATTTTTTATATTGCGATAGTTTCAGTTTCAGAACCGGTTTAAACCGGTTTCGAAAGTTAAAGTAATTTTTTTAAGAAAATCTGAAACAAAAATTGAAAAAGTAAAAACTAGCCCGGTTGTGGATTGCCCTCAGCTATCTTGTGCAAAAAAATCATGAAAAAATATTAAAATTTGAGCGAGATATTAGAAAAGAACGCTCCCATAGACTTTACATGGTCATCCGGGTCTTTTTGAGTAATTTTTCTGTGACTATTGTGGGCTCTTAATTTCGAAAAATGGGTTTTTATATTGAATTATCAGATTTCATTGAAATTTTAGATAAAGGGTCATTCTGATGAGGCGCCTACATGATTAGTTTCGGATGTTCATTGGGTAAGTATAAATGGAGGCGGGATAGAAGGTATCCCTCCTTAATTTAGATAAATGGTTTTTACGCAGAATTTACCGATTTGCTTCAAATTTTGGATATAAGTTTATACTGATAAGACGCTTCCCTAAATTGTTTTGGGGATTCATTGGTTAAGTATAAAGGACGGATCTGGGGGTTAGATTCATTATTATAAGGCGAATCCCAGATTAGTTTGGGGGGGGGGGTTCAATGATTAAGTATAAAGGGGGAAAATGGGAGAGCTAATCCCTCCCTTAATTTGTTATTCGACGGACATTATTCCTTGAAATAAGGCTGTTATAAACAATTAGTATGAATGGTCTATGAGCTCAATGCCATCAGTTTAAATGGGCAATATTCTTTTTATTTTTTTGGTATCCTTTATTGTTGGAGCACTCTTAAGTGATTAGCATATTTTATAGCTTAATTAAATATTCCTTTCTTATTCTTGGTTCTGTAACATAGAGTGATTTTTTTCTGAATGCAAAATTATCCTTGGAGACGCAAAATAAGTATATATGTTTTTAGTTTTCATGATTAAAGGTTGAAGAATGTACATTTATAGTTAATTACTACATTTCCTCGAATTATCGCTATAAAAAAGTATATAAATATGGAAGTTAGGTCGTGTTACCTCACAGATAAAATTCTATCAATAACATATGTATTTCGAGGACACTGATCGAGTGTTAGCACATTAAGCTTTTCCAGTAGTAAAATTCTGTTCGTAAAATGATAAAATGATCGACTGACACCGGAATTTACAAGCGACTTTTCTAGAAATTAAAAATTCGTCACTTTAAACTTCCATTGTAAAAGTCAAACTTTATTAAAATATTCTCGGTGCCGTTTGTAGGTTTGGAATTAAAACTAGATGGTCCCGACGGTGGGACCACTGCTTTTGAAAGTGTTAAGCATACCGTTACCCAAATGATTTGGAGCTTTAATGCATTTAGTGCTTGAAATGATTTCCATATATAGGAGGGAAATGTAACAAGGCATTATCGAAAATTGGTTATTAATTTCCGAACAACCTGATATAAATTTTACCTCATTTTAATTCCTCAACAGTTTTGCTCGAACGCCGCTCGGGAAAGAAGAGTTTACTTGCTTCGTTACTAAAAGCTTTTTTCGAACCTCTTTAACGGGAACACTCAAGCGGAAACTTCTTTTATTCGTGTTAAAAGTAGTTCATGTTATCCGAATTTAAATACGTTACATCAGGGCCTGATTATCAAAGGGGCACACTCGCACCAGGAAAAAAAAATCCTTATTAATGACAGTAATTTTGAATGAAAAGGGCGTTTAAAGAAACCGAAAATGTCTATAACATTTTACTGGTGGGAGAGTGTCCCATTAGTAATCACGCTCAACATTGCATACAGCTGGATGGGGCAATAGTAAAAATTTCGTGCTAAAAGTAATTCGCGTTAAGCGTGCTCATGTTAAAGAAGTTTGGATGTATGTGATAAAGGCACTTCTTTTCAATTTGTAGCAGTATATTTGTATAATAGTATTTACAAAGACCACCAGGATTTTTAAATTTAAGAACATTATATTTAACCCTTTGAGCTCCGGCGTGTAAATTTCCTCAAAATTCCAAATGTCACATTGGCACCAGTATTTTGCAATGAAAAAAACCGGTTAACGATAAACACGAAAAAATGCTTTAACCCTTTTTCAAATGAATTTGGTCGAATTTTCTGGTGTCATTGTGACATTTCGAATTAAAATTAAGTGGTAGAAAATTCTACCAGCAGAGCTCAAGGGGTTAAACATCATTAACATTGTATTTTTAAAACGCTATATAAATAACAAAAACAAAATATTTTGTTGTTTATAGGTATTTTAACGAAATTGATGAACACAATCACTTATAGCAAATAGATACAATCCCTACAGCACAACCATTCGACATAATAAATTATCACAAGTTCTTTAGAATTACCTGTCAATTTGGCATAAATTATATCATCACTGTATTTATTAAAGTATACTCCAGAAGTTAAGAACCTTTAAGTAGACAAAAGAAAAAAATATCAAGAGAGCATTTTATTAACTTTTATTAACAGTTAGTTAATTTATAATATTTTAAACAAGTTTGCGCTCAAAACTCGTGGTAAGATAAATGTTATGGAAGAAATTATTTAAGCTTTTACATAGCTGTTAACTTTTACGCGTTTTTGCTACTGCTAAAATTGTAGAGATTTTCCATTTGTTTAGTCATAAGATTTCAACGATTAAATTAGACAATATTTACTATAAAAGTTTTGGGGTAGGAAAAATGTATAAAAGTTGGCAGCTATGGCTTTTACCGTACACGACATAAATAACATTAATTTGTAAGTCAATTTATTCAAAAGGCGTAGATGCTAATTTTCCAGTTTTATTCAAATCAAATAATGATATCCGAACGAGATATTTCATTTGATAAATGAAATAAAATTGAAATCTATTACTTTCCATGTAATAACGAGAAATATTTAATTCTTAATTACTGTTAGAGGTCTCACATAACCTACTTTCGGCAGTTTTCGCAATTTAAAGTGTAGTTTTTAGCACATGTGAATCTTTGTTTTATTTGGTGCCCAAGTGGCTGTAATTAGAGACTTCTGAAATAGGTGAATTTTAATTATAATCGCCATGTACAGGGTTAGCAAAAAATAAGTTGCCCACTTCAGAGGGCAGTAAAATGTGTTCTGTTGATCCAAATGACATCAAATTTGAGCTGCAGATAATTCAAATGATGCACTTGACATTTATTTAAAAAATACAAAAAATATAAATTCATATATCCACTGTAATACTCATAATCAGTTAACCTCCCCAGTCTTGAGACAAATTTAACGTGGCACTATAAAAACTATATAAAGGCACTATATAAAGTTAAAAAGTCCTTCCGGCAGTGCCGGGAAGAAGAGGTAGCTTTCATATGCTTATTTATTTATTTATTTTAAATTAAGTTATATTATTCAAACATTCGAAGAAAATTAGTCGAACCCGATTTTATAAGATTGAATACTAGTTTTTGACAATACTTGAATATTAATAGGATTTTTTAGAAATTTGTCATCTTTTATTCAACCTGGTTTTATTTTAAAATTTAGAGAGTCGCCAAATTCCACGATATCATCAAGCGTATGTCATTTTAAAGCAACATGATGGATAAAACAAACCAATGAGCTTGTTCGAAATCTTAATTCATGTGCACATGTACACTCATGTTGAAATCGATTAATATATACGAGTGCTGTCGCGGGCAAATTGATTTTTTTTTTAAATGTCACCCACATTAGAAATTCGAACTGCTATATATCTCAGGCGTTTTTTAAGGTAAAGACAAAGCAAAAAATACTCCGGAATTCATTATTAAGATAAATAATTTAGAAAGAACATTTTGTCGATTTCTAATTTTTTGTTTGTACATCATTATACATTTAAAAGGTTTTTGACAAACTTAATTGGCCGCCATTTTGAAACAAGAGGGCGGATGAAGTTGGCAGGTGAACTCGGTCAAGACATTGTTTGTACTATGTACACACGGAGTTATATCCAAATCAATTTATAAATATGCGTATTATCGCGTGACAAATTTCAGACCGTTTCAAAATGTCAAGCACACTGGAAATTGAAAGTGCTATAACTCAGCCATTTTTCAAGATATAGATGAAACAAAAAATGCTCTGGAAACTTTATATCAAGGTCAAACACACAAAAGAAAAATCTTTTTTTATTTCTTACTTTTTTGGACCTAATTTTAAAATTTAAATTAAAAAAATAATATTCCGCCATTTTAAAACAAGATGGCGGATGGAAGTGGCCAACGAACTCGGTCCAGACATCGGTATGTACTATGTACGCACCAAGTTTCATCCAAATCGATTTATAAATACGCGTGTTATCACGTGACGAAAATCAGGTCATTTAAAAATGTGAGCAACAGTAGAAATTAAAAGTACTATAACTCAGCCATTTTTTATGATACAGACAAACAAAAAATGCTCTGGAATCTTTGTATCAAGGTCAAATGCATAAAGGGAAAATCTTTTTCAATTTCTCACTTTCTTGTGCCTAATTTTAAATTTTAAATTAAGAAAAAATTAAATGGCCGCCAATTTGAAACAATATGAGAGATGTAACTGGCTAACAAACTCAATCCAGGCTTTATTATGTACTATGTACACACCAAGTTACATCCAAATCTATTCATAAACAAGATTGTGTTATCACGTGACAAAAATCAGATCGTTTTAAATGTCAGCCATAAGAAAAATTCAAAATGTAACTCAATCATTTTTTAAGATATAGACAAAATAAAAAGTGTTCTGGAATCGTTTTTTTTTTTAAGTTCTAACACATAAAAGAAAAATATTTTTTAACTTTTAATTTTTTCGGATTTAATTTTAAATTTTAATTTTTAAAATGTTTTGTAAATGGCCGCCATTTCGAAACAAAATGGCAGATGATGCTGGCCAACGAACTCGGTCGAGACATTTGTATGTACTATGTACATACCAAGTTTCATTAAAATCGGTTCAAATATATTTACACACACACACATATATATATATATACACTGATGTGCAAAATTTGAGGAGAGTTCCAAAATGCCAATTTTCAAGGGATATTCAAGCGATAATTTTCACGCGAATATTCAAAAGGAAGTAATATAATTCGAATAATTACTATCCCTGCATAACAGATAGTCCATATAACATCTCATTTAGGTCACACATGGTCACAAGAGTCACAGTCACTACGGCGAAACAAAAAATAGGAAATTCTATACGTCTCTTTTATAAGTCTCAAATGACTACTATATGTGACTCCAATGACAGGTCATTGTGACTGCTGCTTTATGGCGAGTCACCAGGTGACTTTATAATGTCATTTCATTGAGACTCTCATGTGACCTCTCATCTGGAGACTCAATTTCAAGTCATTGTGAACGTTGCATTATGATAAATTATCAAATAATATTCCATTAAAGTCACATGGTGACTTTTCATCACTTTTCACAGTAGTTACTTCGCAGTAGGGTTTCTGTCATCATTTGACAAAGTCTTGTGACAGAAAGTCACCATGTGACTTTAATGTGGCATTATTTGGTGATTTATCATAATGCAACTTTCACATCGACTTTGAAATTGAGTCTGCCAATGACAGTCACGTGAGAGTCTCAATAAAACGACAATATAAAGTCACCTGGTAACTCGACAATGATGATGACTAAATATGAAAGTTAATCAAGTTATTTCTTTCTCATCTTTTTAAGTTGTACTACACATTACTAATTATTTTCAATCACTAAAATTTAGATATGATTTAAGTTCATTGCTAATACAATATATTAAAATCAAAATATTATTCTTTGTTTAACAGTGGTTGAGATTAGCTTTCCTAAAACATTGTTCTGTCAGTTCAAAAGAAAATTTTCTTTTCAGAAAGTTACGTAAAATCTTTTAAAAATTAAATTTGTATTTTGTATTTGAAAATTTTCAGAGTTTGAATTGGGGAATTTAAAAAAAAAAATTAATGTATCGATTTGGGGGCCCATTGAATTCTGGGGCTTATGGGCAAAGTAGCGATTTGCCCATCCGATAAAAAGGGCCTGGTTAGGGAACATTCAGGAGCCGAGAGCAGTGAAGCAACTGACGAACTGGCGAAATCGGTCGTAACAAATACATAATTACAAACCCATGGCTGAAAACTACTACGCCTATTTACACTTAAATAAACATATTGGAAACAGAAATTTTAGTAAAATAATTAAAATTATATACTATAATGAAAAACATTGAATATATTTAGTATACAATTTACTAAAACATTTTTGTGGTTTCAAACATGTTTATAAGATTTAAATAGGCGTAGTAGTTGGCAGCTCTGCAAACCACATTTCTACCATTTCCAGTATCCTCACTGAAATATGAAGTAATACGAAATATGCTCCACCGTTGGCATCAACGCTGGAATCATTCTGAAACCTGCCAATTCACAAAGAATTTTTTGCCTTTGGACATTTCACACACGATAGATACTATACTTATTTTTAACGAACCATGGAACTTTCCAGCAACATCTTCACAGCATAAATAAAAAAGATTCTCCACTCTGTGTTTGTGGCTGTCCCTCAACTTCCTTACACTATGTGTTGGACTGCACATTGACTTCATACTACCATGTAAAAAAGCCGACCACCATGTCTTTGGCAAACTGGATGCAATACCTTCTAGAAAAGCCAATTCTGTCGTCCAATATTATAAATTGTATGAAATTCATTGAAAAAAAAAATGAATTCTTATTCATACACCCTGGCTTTTTCTAGAGCTGAATTCTTCTTAACACCTTGGGTTTCAGACTGTCCTTTCTTGTTATTTTGCATAATCTCCACATTTCTCGATCATTAGCAGACGCTCTTAAGAACAATTTATGTAAAAGAAGCTATAATTATGTAATGTCAGCTTCATCAGCCATAAATGTCTATCTGATAAAAATCTCAACTAGTTAAATGTAATGACCGAGATTTATAATCACAGTAATCCTTTCCATTTTAATGACTTTTAAAATATATCTCATTATTTCAAAGCATGCATGAATAATGTTTTATATGCAATGTTTAAATATGCAAATAGAACATTTGAAAAATATTGTAAAACCATAATTCACCATGTCAATTATTACTAAATGTTACGTTGTCATGAAAAAAGAGATATGTTCCATACTAGGTGTGTATTGTTGTAAGAAGTGTTATATGTTATATAAGTGCACAGTGTCGTAACCTGATATCGTCTTTATAGCATTGTGTTTTGTTTGATTGTACATCGCTAGTATATGTAAACAAATGTCAAATCAGTTTAAACTTGACTGGTTTTATCAAAAAATAAATTGATGAAGTAATACTCTATAATAAGTCATTTGTACTGTATATTAACTATAGCCTGTTTAATATTTCAACAGATCAGTGATTTATACGTTATCACTGTCGTCATGTCGTCATGTATGTTGTAATATGGAATTGTAAAACTGTATAATAAGCATTGTAAAAGCCATTTTTAACAAGATCAATTAGGGGATTGGTCTGCCCCTTGGATTGCACTATTACTCTAAAGCATAAGCTGAGTTCCCGAGGTGGTCATTCGTTGTAATATAATTTAGAATGAGTTACAGATACTTTACTTTATCTTATTCCAAAACCATTATTGTTTGAACAAAACAAAAACATTTTTAAAAGGATAATTTCTTTTTCATTTGCATCTTTTCAGCACTTTTGATATTGAAGGATTTTGGGTGCAAAGTTTCAGTTTGGAAGTATTTCTATATTTCTATTATAAGAGCGATGCATATGTATATTTGTTAAATCTTAAAACAATAAAAGATTTGTGTTGCATTATAAATATTGCACAAAATACAATAAATTAAAATTAAATAAATTAATTTTAATTGGTAAAATTCCTAAAAAATATATTAAATGATTGTGTAAATAATCTAATGTAGTTTCAAAAATTTAGAAAAATGCTTTAATAGATGAACTTTTCGTGAATTCATAATTCGATATATAAAGGGTTAAATATTCAATTAGTATATTGTATAAGCACGTCAAAACAGGAAGCTTTAAATTTTTGTTTTTGAATTTTCAAATGTATCTAAAGCTTTAAAAGCCAAATGTCACACAAATGTTTGATTTATGTGCTTTGAAATAATGATGAATGATGTACGTGGTAAAATATTTTTTAAAAATTAAACTGGAATTTTAATTTGATTGATTGGATACCTCTTTTTTTAAATGTGACCAAACTTACGACATGAATTTGCTTTATATATAACAACATGAAGATAAAACTCTTTGTGATATATTATTCATCTAATTATAGACTGGTGTTTCTGAAATCCCAGAACACGTGTCTACACGTTTAAGAAATATGTGTACACGCCATTAGATATATAGCTTCAATACGTGATCTGATTTAATTTCTTAAAACATTATATGTACAGGATCATGGCAAAGTATGTCACGTTCAATAAAATGAGAACAAGAAGTCCCATTTGTGAAAAAACAAATGAAAATGGCTTGGAATATTAGAAATTTTTGTAAAAGCAGCAAGTTCCAAACATTCTTAATAAGCGTCTATAAACGCAAATTACTGCTATAAACTATATAAAATATCGGTAATTTAGTGTCAGAAGTGTGTAACTTCATTTTATATCTGTTTGATGTGAGAGTGGTACCTTATCACACAGAGACTAAAATGTTTGTCACATGCCGTGGAAAATGAACAACGTAAACTGATGTGAATAGGAGCGGCGGTGTTAAAAGAAACAAAACTTCATGAGTGACAAAAATGTGTTAATTATCGAGTGTCCCATACATTTGTTAACATTACAAAAAATCCTAAAAATGTGAAGAACTGGTTTATTTGAATTGCAACTTTTTTTTTGTTATTAAGGGTGATTTATTTTGCTAATTTACAAAAAATACTGTTTGTCAATAGAAGGCATTTCATGCATTCGAATTAAAGATAATATTCGAAATATATACTTATAAAGTTTCAAATGTACGTTTAACCTTTTATTTATATATTATTTACTGGCGCAGGCGTACATCTTTCAGTGTGATGTTGACATTGGTGGATAAGGCACTAATGGTGAAACTCTTTAACCTTAGCTAGGAATTGCCGATCAAATTTTTAAGGTGATTTCAGATACAGAAAGGAATGTTAGAAAGGAAGAGGTCCAATTAAAACTAAATGTCTACTCGCCTGGTTCAACGTTTCGAAGAAACAGGAAGTTTGCGTGGTCGTCCAACCTGCAGTGATCCACGTTTAACAGAAATCCTATTTCTGCTGTAGCTTCGCAAATGAACGCTCGAAGTGAACAGTCCATGAATTGGGTAAATAGTGCAAGAAAAATACCGAGAATATCTGGCATAGTAAAGACACTGGTACTCAGTAAACTTCTTGATATGTTAAATTTGAAGCCTTAGAAGTTGCAATCACTGCATCAGCTCTTACCAAATGCTAAGCGAGATGAATATTAAAGCTGGGCTTTAGTAGACGTCTTAAATAATGAACAATGAATTTCCAACATCTTGTGCACAGATAAGGCTCATTTCTAACACTTTTCCATTTTTGTTTGTCCATCCGTCCAAGCCCTAACTCTCGTAAATATTCTCGGATTAACCTGATTGTTTTGTACATTATGGATGCTTACTACTGTATGATCAGTATTGAAAATGAAGTGTGCAGCATTGTTAGTTCATTTATAAGGGTGGACAAAAATTTTCCGTTATATTACGGAAAATGCGCGTGGAAAAAAATCTCTTCAAGTTCATTTTAATGACGTTAGAGAATTTCAAACATAATGAAATTGATAAGCATTTATGTATTGCACTGAATCATGCATTCTGAAGAATATGGAAAAAACATTTGCTATTAATTTATAGAGCCACACAAAAGAATTCTGTTACATAATAATCTACAAGGAACTTTAGGTAACGTATTTTTGTTCTGCAATGGCGTAACCAGGTTCGGTGCCCAAATGCTCTGAATACCAGTAATTTTTAAAAGTTCTATTCGTCTTATCTAACCACATATTTTCTGCTATGAATCAAGGAAAAGAAAACCTTACAATATCGCTGGTTTTGGGCATCACCCTGGTTATGCTACTGTTCTATTACACAATTTCAAATATAAAGATAATGATTTACATTACTGACAAGGAAGGTCTCCATACGGGCATACTCCGAAAAATATCAAAAAATTACAGAATGTTCTTCACATGAGGCTTCCATACATCGTCCGTAAAAAAAATAATGAAAATTTCGTTGTTTGGAGATTTTTCGTCGGTTGGTGATGGAATGCAATTTCAAAAAATAATTTTTTTATGTCAAATACACTTTAAGGAAAAAAAGGTTCATGTTGAACTTGTTTAGGTAAATTTAATTTAAATAACTTTAGATTTGTCGGTTTTAGTTTGTTTTAAGTATAATTTTGTTATATCGATATTTATACTCTAATTTATCCGTCAAAATTTGCGATTTAAATAGAAATTCATAATTTTAATTAATTAAAATTGTTTCAAGCTCAAAGTCCAATTGAGCATCGTCGATTCCATTTTGTTGCCATGGAAACATCCGGCTTTTATTTTTGAATACGCTTAAATGTACGGAAATAATTTTTTTCAATATGAACTTTTTATGAATGAAAATATTTTTTCCAGTGATAAATTAAATAACTACTGCTACAACTAATATATGTCACACAATACATTCATATGTATATAATAACTCTCTCATTGTTTATATTTAAATTCATTAAATAACATGTGTACGCATTCTAAAAATCCAGCAGTTTCAGTTGCATTAAAATCGTTTGCTTTGGGCAAGGAAAAGTGTTGCTCACCAAATCACGTAGCGCTTTCGTCTTTTCACGCCAAATATTTGAATTTATTTAAATTTTTACATACATTCTACTTTAATACTGCCGCTAATTTTAACTCATCCTTTATTACGTACATGAGTAGTTAAATTAGTAATTAAAAAAAATCTGAATATGCCCAGTATGGAGACCTTCCTTGTGAGGATTACTACAACATGATGTGCACAGCATTTATCATTCATTTACAGGGCTTTTCTTCTGATAAAGCTTTTACTGACGCTAAAGACATTTCTTTCACCTTATTCTAATACATTTCGTTTTATTTCTTTCTGGTCTTTATATATTAAGTTTCATTGTGTTTCTTGCTATAAATTTAAGCGCTTGGTACATTTTAATGTACCTCAATTCACAAGAAGTATTGTTCAGATCATTACTTTAAAAAATAATATTGAAAGGTTTTTCGTGAAAATTATTGAATAATTATCAATACAAAATCCCATAATAGGTTAAAAGTTTGTGACGCAGCACTTTATCTCATGGTTAAGAATTTTAAATATGAAGCTTAAAAATAATGGTATCAAATTTTGAGTGACACTTTGCTATTAATTAAAATACCTCTCATTATATATTATTTGTTTCATCCTTTTATTTTTTTGTGCAACAATTATGTTCAATTTAAAAATATGTATAAAAATTTATTCATTGATACTATATAATTCACATCTTTCAAACACTGTATGGACAATAATGGCACGACACTTTCAATTTTTGACATTTTATCGAAAAATTAAAATATACTTTTCAGGATCTTCTAGAATTTCAGAATTGAAAAAAAAAAAAAAAAAAAAAAAAAAAAAAAAAACAGATTTGACTTTATACTTATCATCGTCGATTTGATAAGAAAATCAATTAGTAGGCTAAAAAAAAAATAAAAAAATAAAATAAAAAAATGAAAGAAAAATACATTTGGGCCCTGCAAATTAAAATGTACAAAACAATCTATCAACTGTAGAATACGAATTTTTGAATGCTGTACAACATGTTTGCTGACTTGTGTAAGAATAGCATGGATATTCATGGAGATATAACGCTTTTTATTTTCTAATAAAAAAAAACCTTCTAGCATGTTTTTAGTTTATATCATGCAGGGTTTTCAAATTTAACGCCAGTTCCAGAAAAATTAGAAAAGTGCAGTAGAAACAATATAGTATAATTGGAATATTGGAATATACTAAATATTTTAGCAAATATGTCATTGTATGAAATAATTTTTATCTGCACATGCGTGAACAATAACATTTTTTTTTTACATAATTTAATAGGCGAATCTATGGAGCATCTCTTAAAAATATCCAGTCGGATATCATAAAAATCCAGAAAGAAATCAGCGAATTGAGTGAGTTGATTTTTAGTTGCTTTATAAAAGCAGCTGAATGATTAGGGATTTTTCACATATTCTCAATTTTAATTTAATTATTTTTTAATTTTATTTGTTATTGATGCTTTAGTTCTTGTTGGATAACAACAGAACGAATCTATTTTATATACAAAAAGAAGTATCAAAATAGAATCATTTGTTTAAAATCAAATGATTGATATTCATTAAATCACTATATGACCAAAGGTGACCGGCTACTTGCAATTTTTGATGTTTTGTTAAATATCTAGAAAAATACACGAGGAATTATCCTGAAACTTCAGGTGTGGAAACAAAAGATCATAGATGGTATATTTCCACGAAATCCCCCCCCCCAAAAAAAAAACACCATAGGGGACGGTCAACAAATTTAAAAAATAACGAATAGTTTTTGGATAATTTTGTCAAAACTAATGTAGTCAAAGCATTCAAACTGTAGATTATGATTAAATTGCTTATTTTATTCATTATCATGAGGATAGCATGTATACTCGTAGAGAAATTAAGGTTTTCATAAAAACAGTCCCAAATTTTGCCAAGTTTTTTTGTTTATAATTTGTAGAGTTCTTAACATAAAAAAAGTTCTTTTTAGAAAATATGACAAACAGCATTGTACACAATATACCCCGTAATCAGAATTAAAAAATAATAAAAACTGTATGAATAATGAGCAGGTTTACTAAATACTTTTGTACTGAACTTTCGAAATCTAACTGAGATGTATAGAATATAAAATCACAGAACCAATTTCTTTCTCTGTTTGAGAGTTATCGGAATATGATTCAATGCCCTTTTATACTAAGTATTTACATAAAAGTCTTGCATATTTAAAACTGTAAACAAGAAAAACTATTAAATATTCATCAGTTAATTTTGAATAAATTAAAGCGAGCTTAAATTTTCATGCGTCAGCTTTAATTAAACTCAGTAAGACTTTCAGTTGATAACACAAATTCGCTATTAACTAAAATTATTTTCTCGGTAACTTGTACACAGCTGTCTGAAAATGAAGTAATTATATTAAACTTCAAGCAATGTCAAATTTCAAAATTATGCATTTAACATGTTTCTCTGTTTTGCATAATAGTAGAAACAAAAATGATATACTCCACACTAATTCCACTGCAAATCACTAAAATATGATATTTTTGATTTCTTTCTAGTCTTTATACATAATAACTTTAATATTTCACACACACACACCTATATACAGGGTGTTCATTCTCAATGTTGTCCAATGGCTAATTCCTATGTGATAAAAAAATGTGAAAATTAAATTTTTATACGGTCTCCTGATCCTATGTCATACTTACTCAAACTTTCCTATTACACTGACAAGAAAGACAAAATAAAAGTAACATTCATATAACACTGAAATTGACTGAGTTATGAAACTTGAAAAATGCATGACTTATACCACTTTTCTGTATTAGAATATACATGAGTTTGGCCATGCTTTGAGGTGCCATATATCAAGTGCTTAAAGTACTCAAAGAACTTATTTCATGTATATCTACGCATTGAGAAAAATTGTACAAATGTTAAGGTTGATATACCTTTTATTAAGTTTAGATTGGCTAAAATAATTGTATTTAACATATGTTTTATTTTGTAAGGATTTGGGACTGTTTCTTTTCATGATTTCTTTTAATAAAAATTATATTATTTTTATATGTTTTTAATTTAAGTTGAAAAATAGCATGTTTTTCCAGTTGAAAATATATACTCGAACTTTAACTAAATTTCATATATCCGATTGCAATTAAACTTCACATTATGACATAAATCCCATAACAATCTAATATTATTTAAACTTTATGTGATTACCATTTACACTTATTTTACAGGATAAGACAGAAAATGTCAGATAATTTACCCCCCCCCCCAAAAAAAAAAATAAAATAAAATAAAAAATAAAAAAAGTTTTAGATTAGATAGCACAAGACTGTGCTGATATATATTTTTTAACTTTTACGTATTTTTAGCACTGAATCCGAAAATTCCCTTAATTTTTAACCATCATGCCAGGATTTTTCGCGAATCATAAATAGTCAAAGTAAGTTGAAAAATAACGAAAATTGGATACCATAAATTAGATGAGACGGCTGCATTTTTAAACTTTTGATAATTAATTTTAATGTATTTTTTAGCACTGAATTTCATAATGACCTTTATTTTTAACCATCACGTTAGAATTTGTTTGCAAATCTTAAGTGTCAAAGTTAAAATATAACGAAAATCTGATACTGTAAAACAGATGTAAAATTTTTAATTTAATTTAATTTAATTCAATAATTTATTCAGTTTTTCGCTGATACTGGGATTCGTACAGCTAAACAGCTTTGGGATTTGATGAGGTGGGACCAGGAGATTCAATGCTAACTTTTAAATTTTTGTTGTTGAAATTTACAATTTGTGAAAAATCCTGACATGATGGTTAAAAAAAAGAACATTTTCGGTTTCAGGGGAAAATAATGCATAAAAATCAATCACCAAAAGTTAAAAAATGCAACAATTACATCTGTTTTATAATGTGAATTTTCGCTATTTTTTCTTTTTTTGACTTTAAAATTTACGATCTGCAAGAAATCGTTATGTGATGGTAAAAAATGAAGGTCAATTTCGGATTCATCGATACAGAATACATCAGAAACAGTTATTAAAAGCTAAAAAATGTGACGTAACCCAACTTTTGCAGTAACTAATGTAATCTAGTAACAATTTAAAGTATGTGTTATTTTGTAAAGAATTGAGGCTGTTAATTTTCATAATTTTATTTATGAAAAACTGTGGTTTCTCCCTTTTTATATGTTTATTACAAACTAGAAGACAGCCCGTCAAAACGACATGTTTGCATTTTTAAAAGGATGATAAAAAATTACAACTTTGGTCAATTAGCCACTTTAAGCTTAAACAATTTTTAAAAATACAGCGATTAAACATGGGGAAAAAATCTATACAAAAAAAAAATTAACAGAAATATGCATTTAAAACGATAAGAAAAGTATCTGGTGGATCTGTAATGAACAAATCGTAAATACATAAATTTTAAAAGAATAAAGTAAGGCAAAAAATCAATTATAAAAGATTATATTGTGAAACTACACAAAAAAAATATATAAAAATACTGAGAGAAAATAATAAAAATATCTAAAATGTATAAAAAAATTTCCTATTTTGGCCCATTTTTTAGCTAATACTTAAAAGAAGACACTTTATAAGATCGAAAACAAATGTCAACAATAAAGAGTAAACAATGGGCGTGGTCGGGAGTCACACCCGCTGCGCGCGAGAGCTCAGGAGTTTTTGGTAGGAGTACGCTTAGACACGAAGGATTCCATCCCACAATCTCTGGTTTCGAGTTCGACGCTCTATTCATTGGGCCATGAAGCTCACCGTTGTTTGTAACAGATTATCTTTATAATTATCACCGTCATTAATCGAATCCATGGTCTGTTCTTAATCTGTTAATGAGCGCACAGTATCGAGTACTATATCTGCTGTAAGATCCACTCCATGTACTTGTGTCCTGAGCACGCGCGCTCAGCGCGCGTAGCTCCCGAACGCGCCCAATCATTCCTGAGTCGTGATCTGACATGGAGTCATTCTGAAGATTCATTCACGGAATTTGTCATTCTTGAATGGCAACAGTATTAATTTGCTTACATTGTTTGTTTTTCTCGTAATTTAACGTTTATTTTTTCCGTAATTGCTAGTTGTTTTATTTAGAACTTAAACATTAAAATTAAATAGTTTTTGTAGGTTTTAAAGAAAATGTGGAATGAATAAATCTTTTACATGTATATTTCCCTAAGTTGAACAATTAGAATATTTGTGAACGGCTCGGAGTACTTAAGCCTAACGTGGACGCAGTTGCAATAAGTTTTTTTTCTCATGGATGGGTTGACCACGGAATCGTTATACACGGAGGGGTTTTATATATGACGACCTCAGAAGCCAAGGGGTACAAGTGACAAAATTTCGATTTGGATTAAATTGAGTTTAAAGATAATTGATGTTAAATTGGAACATCATTAACAATTGTCTAAATTGAAAAAGGAAACATCTGCTTGTTGCATTCTAATCTTTGAACTCTCGTTTCAATAACTGTTAAAAAAATAGAGTACAATTTTCATTAAATATATAACTAGCTGTTCTGCCCGGCGTTGCCCGGGTTCATCAAAAAATAGCAAGAAGGCTCTGTTGTAACAAGATCCAACGACGATGTATTTTCTGTTGTAATCATAACATTTCTTTTCATTCAATCTGTGAAGTCTCTGTTCTTCGTTCTCTTCATATAATTTTCTTTTCTTATACTCATCATTTCTGGACAATCGCTCTCGACGCTTTTCTTCTGATTCTTCGCTGAGAATCTTCCGATTTATTAATCTTTGCTTACTTAATCTTTCTCTTCTCTTTTCTTCAGTCTCATCGCTGAGAATCTTTCGATTTATTAATCTTTGCTTACTTAATCTTTCTCTTCTCTTTTCTTCAGTCTCATTTTCTCTTCTTTTTCTATTCTGCTCTCTTTTCTTCGCCAGTCTTTCTTCTCGGTGTTCTGGGGTTTCGTTTGCATATCTTTTTTTATTGTTAATGAAGAGGTCTTCCATTTGTTCTTCCATCTGTTCTTTTTTCTGTTCTTCCATCTGTTCTTCCATTTGTTCTTCCATTTGTTCTTCCATTTGTTCTTCCATTTGTTCTTCAATTATATTCGACGATTCACTGTTTGAGAGCCTATCTGTCCTTTTATTTATAGAAGTTCAAAATGAAAAAAGATTTTCTTAGCAGACGATTTTTTGTGATAAATACATTATCTGTTTTATATTTCTTCTGCGTTTACCTAAGCTGTGTAAAATCTCTATAAATAAAAGGTATAGAGGATGAGAGCCTATCTGTGCCTCAATTATCCTCAGAATTCCTTTTATATATATAGATTAATCAATATTGTTTGTTTTTCGAAAAAATTGGTTTATCTCTATAACTCAGCAAATAATAAGAAAATGATCTATATTTCTTTAAATGAAATGAAAAAAGCATATTTCCAGATAGCCTGTGCACTTAACTCATTTTTTTCATTTTTGTCACTTATACCCCTTGACTTCTGGGGTCCTCATATATAATTGTGTATTTTGCATTAATATCTCAGAATGATTAAGGATTTCAAATTTATGTTGCAATATTACTTTTACTCTCAACTATTTTTTAAATATATCTGACGAAATTATATTTCTACCAAATTTGTGAATGACCACTATTTTGTAGCAGAAAATATACTCCAACTCGGACAGTTTTTACCGCAAAATAATGAGACTTTTTGTCGTACTTGTCCGTGTAATGGAAAAATTTTATTAACTATAACTTAAAGGGCCGGACTACCGCATAAAAATTTAAATTTGGTACATTTTAAAGAAATGTTTTTACTGAGTCAAATCACATTTAAATATTTCTTTACTACATTTAGAACATTTTTTGTACTTGGAACTATATATGTATGACTAACGGTTAAGGGATTAGCCATTGGACACCGTTGAGAGTGGACACCCTGTATAAACATACGTACAGTAGTACGGCTGCAGTAGGTAGATTTTTGTGAAGAAAGTTACCTAAAAGCGGAGTAACCTGAAATTTTAGATTTGAATATTTGAAATTCCTAAAATTCCATTTTTATTAAAGTAACCGGTCAAGTGCAAATATTACTCGCGTACAGCGAGTTCCGTACAATAAATATATGAATTAGTGACTGGGCATTGCATTACAAAAAAAAAAAATCATTAAGTTATTTCCTCAGCTGTAAATACGTACCGCGTTCAGAATACGCCACCCAAAATCCTTGTCAATAATCACTTTAGACTTCTGCGACGACAGATAGGGTTATCTCTAGCGCTCCTCAATTCATTTTCTGAGCGCTCGCAAATCGAATTTGTGTGTAAAGGAAAATTCTGATTTTCTCAAAATCTATGTGACTTTAAGGTAAAAGCTATAGTTTTTCTGCAAGTTTTAAATCAACTTCTACTAGCCCTAACTTTTTTCATAGTTTTATTTTCAGTAGATTCATAAATAGAGGGGAGGGGTGCACATTTTTGAATCACATTTTCGACGATAGTTCTTAAAATATTACACCTGAAATTAAATGAAATGTGCTTTTGAGTTCGGCGTTAGGTAACATTTCACACGATATCCCATACGAAATACAAAGAAAAGATTTTTTTTCCAAGTAATATTTTTTTCCAAAATTATTTAATACATATACAGGGTGATTCTGAATTCATCATCAATATTTGGTAGGCAGGTAGGGAATAGAAAAAGAACACTATTTCATATAGGAAAGCATAGGCACAAACGAACGCATGACGGTGTAGAGGGCGCTTTGTGTCCGCATCTCCCATGAACGCGCATAGCTGTCTGCCGTGTGCAGCCAGTCGTCATTCGACAAGGTGACTTCGCAGAAGTAACATGAACCGGTATACGTTTCAAGAACTTGCAGATATGCATCTAACTTACGGTGCCGCAGGAGAAAGCTGTCTTAGAGCTAGGCAAATGTATGCAGAGCGCTACCCCAACCGGCGCGTGCCACAGCATCAAATGTTTTCACGTGTTCATCGACAACTGTGCGAAACTGGATCATTTGCTGGTATTAATGTTGATCGAGGCAGCCGCCGATCAACACGGGCAGTTTCAGTCGAGGAAGATGTCCTACAGCCTATCGAAGAACAGCCAAGTTCTAGCACACGAGGTATTGCTCGCCAGTTTGGAGTTTCACAATCAACAGTGTGGCGGATACTAAACGAGGAACGTTTACATCCTTTTCATTTGCAAAGAGTGCAGTTACTGGAAGCAGAGGACTATCCCAAGCGTGTTACTTTTTGTCAGTGGTTCATGCAGAGAATAGCCGTTGATCCCAATTTCCCAACGTATGTTCTTTTCACAGATGAAGCGTCCTTCACTCGTGAAGGTGTCTTCAACACACACAATTCGCATGTGTGGGCTAATCAGAATCTACACGGTACGAGAGTTAGAGCTGCGCAACAACGCTTTGCCGTCAATGTGTGGACTGGGATCGTCGGCGACTGTTTGCTGGGACCGTATTTACTACCATCCCGTTTAGATTGCGCAAACTACCTCATATTTCTTCAGACTGTGTTACCGGGTCTTATGAACGAGGTTCCTGCTGTTATTCTCCGGCGAATGTGGTTCCAGCATGACGGCGCTCCAGCACATTTCGCAAATGATGTGCGTTGTTATCTGACCAGAAAATTTGGAGCTCAATGGATTGGTCGCGGTGGACCGGTTTGTTGGCCACCACGGTCACCGGATTTATCTCCAATAGACTTCTTTGTATGGGGTGCCATGAAAAACATGGTGTACGAGACCCCTGCTGCCAGTGCTATGGACCTTGTAGCACGCATATCGGTTGCCGCCGCAAACATCCGGGAAACACCAGGCATATTCCAGAAAGTTCGGTTGTCCATGCAACGTCGTTGTGAGGCATGTACTCTAGCAAATGGTCAGAATTTCGAGTACCTCTTGTAAGTCTGTACAAAAGGTGCACAAATAAATGTTTTTTCTCTTACCACTTTCTTGTTATGTTTTCTTTCCATCATTTAACCGGATTCATATTGCCCTACTACATGACGTCTGCGCCCATGCTTTCCTATGTGAAATAGTGTTCTTTTCCTATTCCCTACCTCCCCACCAAATATTGATGATGAATTCAGAATCACCCTGTATATATTTATCAAAAAATTTTTAGAAGAGTTATGAAGTGTAATTCATAAACGTTTTTATTAAATTAAATCTAAAAATATAAAATGAAGATTTTTTTTTTTACATTTAAAAAAGCGTAGCAGAAATTTGAAGTTTTGTTCGAAATGTTTAAAATTTCAAGAAGTTCAGAGAAATCACGTACTTTCAAAAGAAGAAAAAGAAAAAAATCCTCTTTTAGCACATCATAAAACTTTGGACTGTGCTGCCGAATTTAAAGTTGTTTATGTATTTGGAATAATATAGTTTTATTTTTAAGGCTGGAATTTTGCCCATTTAAAAGAATTCTGCTTAAGAAATTCATTATACAACTTAGAGAGATTTTCTAAATCAAATGATTACAGATTCAGTTTAGGTTATGTGAAATATCGATATGTACGATGAATAAAAAAATATTATGAATATTAAAAACACAAAAACTGATATTTGATAATTTTATGTTTAAATATTGGATTGTTTATGGATCAGGTGGGGAAGGCAGCTATTACAATAAAATCTTCCTGTCTGTTTGTATTTCTATACTCGACGCCCTAAAATATTGAGCGTTCCGCAATGAAATTAACACCAGTTATTCATTTGAATCAGATAATGTCACATAAGGTTTGATAATTTTAAAATTTGACTTGGTTTTCGAAATTCTATTATTTATTTTTTGTAACGTTTTATGATATTTTTCTAATGGTTGCAAATAAATTACTCCAGTTTTGAGGATTAAAGAAAGAAGAGGAGAAACGATAAATATTATTTAAAAAAATTTATGTCATTTTCTTATTAAAATTGAAGAGCGAAATTATTTTCTATTAAAATATAGGATGAAAAAAATCCACATTAGACACTTATTACCTTTAAAGGCGGGGAATTAACAAGGAGTTGTCCAAACGGAATGAAATTTTATATACGTGTTTATATATACAACGCTGATACCAGTGAATGATTACAAAATTAAAGCAAAAAAATGACTAAATTATTAGAAAAATTACAAATAAATGGTGATTCAGTATACTTCTGGGCCAACTTTAGCTGAAATGGGAAATGTGTTACAGGGGGTATTGATGCATACAGGTTCCGTATGATGTTCTGAGTATCAAATTCCTCAGTTCCTCTAATTACAACTCAAGTTCAACCAAACTCTTAGATTTCCCAATTTGCCATCCCAATCATCCCAGACATGCTGAATGGATGATAAATGTGGTGATCGGGAAAGCCAGGGCACGGTGGTATTATAGCAGATGCATTTATGTGACATTCTTTTTGTGTGTGGTCGTATATTATTCTGTTTAAAAATGTCCGCTGGAAGCTTTCCATGATTAGCAACAAATGTGGCTCAAGGATGCGTCCCGAACGTATCACCTGTCTATCAAAATGCCTTCCATGGCCGAGTGTCGTTTATATGATGGCACCCCACATCATCACACCAAGTGTGGGAGCGGTGTGCCACTGTAAACCAACGGCAGGATTAAGGCGTTTGCACAATATCAGCAAACGGGTGCATGGTTGTCATCACTATCCAAATTGAATCTTGATTCATCGCAGTAGACATCCTGGTTGCATCCAATTGCTGCCCAATTCCCTTAAGTACGACATCAATTCAAACGAAGGCGATGGTGGGAGGAGGTCATTGGAGCACACGCAGTAAGATACCAAATGTATACCATGATATTAAATGTCCTTCAGCAAAGCGGATCTGAATGGTATAAACAGACACATGGGCCAGTAGTGAAGGTGCTATTTGCGTTTGAAAAGTGGATAATGATGAAGTTGCTACTACAGGTATATGATGGATGATGCGACAGTCTTCCCTGCTATTGGTTCTGTGCCTGGACCACATATATCCGACCTCTCTTTTATTCACTTGTCCCAACATGACTTCACAACAGAGTCAGAACAGCCTAGGGGTCTGGCTATTCCCCAAGCTGACAACTCAGTTTCCATTATCCGAATAATTCTTCCATTCTGTATCTCTGTCACCTGATTGTATTGTTTTCGATGACGGTGTAACGGTATTCATTATAAAGACGAATACCAAAATAGCAATGAGTGTATTAAATTTTCAAAAAAAAAAAAAAAAAAAAAAAAAAAAATAGAATAAATAAAATTATATTTTCACATATTCAAGCTTGTGATTAAATTCATTCGACCGAAACAAAAATCGCCTTTCGATTTATTGATATTTAGAAATCATTACATCGTACATTTTTTCCAGTTTTATATTAAACCAAGGAGGAAATTTTAATTCCTTGTATTTTAACGAGACAAGAATATAAATTAAATAATTATAAGATTGTAGTGCAGGATGATTATAATTGTATGTCCCAATTTTCCAGGGCTATTAAAAGAAAACAAAATAAGTAAAAACCCGTTGTTATTTGGAAATGAAAAGTAACAGTTGAAAGCTTAAATTCAACACAGTTATAAAGGTTCAATGTGTGCCCCTCTACAAAAACGAATGATATCGAGGTGGTACGATAACTGATATTGAATAACCCCCATCTTTCAACATGGCCTATGTGACTCTTTGAGTGACTGCAGATTTGCGTGTCCTAAGTTATTCATCATTAGTTGTAGTGGTTGAACAAACACCTGATCTTTAATTAGGCTCCACAAAAAGGAAAAAAGAAAAAATGCTGAGAAAGTATGGGATGAGTTAACGTATTTCCTTGATTTCGTTCGTGTTTCTAGAGGGACTCACATTGAATATTTATAACTGTGTTAAATTTAAATTTTCAACTGTTATTTTTTATTTTCTATGAACAGCAAATTTGTACTTTTTTTCATTTTTAACCGTGTGTGTCTGGCTTTCGGTCAAATGCTTTCGATACCACGAATATCTTAGTTTATTTCGCCACCTTTTATCACTGATTATTCGGCCATTAGGTAAGTCGACGAAAGTTAGTTTTAAATACTGGTTTCCCGAGCATTTTTCGTACCCATTTGTGCAGGACACTAACGGACAGTAAGAATCACCTCTCGAGTGCAAAGAGTTAATAGCTCTTTATGGGATATTCATTTATTATCACTCTGTATTTTCAATTACTTATTTTTTAAAGATGGCGGAAAAAAGTTAAAAAAAGACACTAAAAATAAAATGGTCCATGAAGTAAAAAATACATAGTAGCATTTATTTAAATTAAAAGAGCTAAAACGTATTATTCTACAAAAAAACAAACGTATTATTTGTCAAAAATCACGCAATCAGTAAATTTCATTTTACCAATTTCTATCTAAACTATAACATAAATATGATTTCTTATGTGAAATTTAGTATTTAATAAAAGTAATGTTATAAGATTTCGAAATGTACAATAATGTTGGATTTCTTTTTCCCTCAAGAAATTGAAAAATATCATAGAATGTAAATGCAGCACGTTAGGTTGCAACGCAGGTAGTTATAATAAACAGGGTTCTCCAAAAGATTTGGAATTTGTTTTAATTTTTTTCAATGTACGATAAACAAGGTAGAACCCGTCGAATTTCGACGAAAGAAATTGTTAAAAAAGGAACTGTTTCATTGATTTATAATAAGTCTACAAAAGTAGCTACAATAAAATATGCATCTTATTTTGGTAAGTATAACTCTTAAATAAATGATATTTAACCTAAAGTTAACAAAATACTATTTCTATAAAACTCAGTTGTTGAAATTGTTAAAATTAAACTTTACTCGTACATGTAAGCAATAAAAATCTGTTATTATGATAAAGTTATCAATTAAAGACTTATGCTAGCATTACAAAATGAAAAAAAGGAAAATGTATTTCAACTTTGATTTAATCATAGAATTTTGTCCCCGTTAAATCTAAACCCGACACTATTTTCACGATATCAAAATTTAACCCTTCATAACTGTATTCGCCTTTTTAAAAAAATTGGTATTTAATTTGATCATTTTGAAATCATTTTAATTTGGAACACGAAATCTCGATCTATGAGCTGAAACAGATACTAAACTATTTAAATTATTTTAAGTATAAATAAAATTTTGTAAAGAAAACTAAAATTCACCGGGTTTTAGAACAAATGATATCCTTAACACAGGAGATACATTAATTTAATATTTTTTAATTTTTATGAGAAAATAGCAACTAAAGATACAGCCATATGCTTTTAATAGAAATGGAGTTCTTCGGTTACCACAATTAGAGAAGAGGTATTAAAAACTGCAAAAAATTTGATGTTTCAAAAATAACTTAAGAAACAGTATACTCACACAGTATACTAACACATCACTCAGTAACGACTCATGGAATGAAATTCGAGAGGCTTTTTGCAGTCAGCGTGGCATGTTGTCACCTGAGAATAGTAAGGTTCCAACTGACATTTTGAAAAAAAAAGTGACTTTTCGGCATGGGAATGTTTTATTTGTATCAATGAATGCATTTCTGCATTAAAATCTTGATATATATAATTTACATCCGCTCGCGAGAGAGAATAATATAGTTCCATCAGAAATTGTTGAAAGCAGTCAGAATAACAGAGTTCTATGTGCAAAGTAATCGCAGAAAGCATATAAGATAATATATTATTATTTTATTTTCTTACAATATATAATGAAAACCGGCAATCTTTTATTTTTTGTGTGAAAGAATATATTATTTCGATAACTAAATCGTTTTTCGGTAAAATGATAGAGGAATTTTTTTATCAGTAAAATCCTTTTCAATATGTTTTTTAATACGTGGATATGCAAAGCGAATCGTGTTAATTTTTTTAGTAATGGACCTGATCCAAGCAGGGATGAAGGACTAATCCTAATTCATTTAGATTTAGAAAATCCTGTAGGGAGAATGGATGACTGTTTAGATGAAGCACCAGCTCTAGATATTCTTGATGCTAAAACAATTTTAATAAATCAGTAAAAGTAATTCCTACAACTCCAAGTGACGGCAGGACTATGTTTTTTTCGTAAGTTAAAAGTACCTATATGTAGTTATGTACAACCTACTAGCAATACCTTGTCTTCAGCTGTGAACAAAATACCCGAGGAAAGTTTTCAAGCAGAATAGTCTCAAATGACACCAAGAATAAAATAAAAGCTCATATTGAAAGTTTTCTTAAGATTAAGTCACACGACAAGAGAGCAATCACTAAAAAAACATATTTAGAATCAGAGCTTAACTTACAGAAAATGTATGACTTGTGCTTTCAGAAATGCAGAGAAAGCAATGTAGAGCCAGTGAAACTTTCATGTTATAGGCACATTTTACAACGTATTTCAACAGAGAATTCAATAAACCAAAGAAAGATAGGTGTGATCACTGTAAGGAGTATAAACATGCTAAAACCCAGGGAGAAATTAATAATGACAAGCAATTTAAATATGATCTGCACAAAAAAGAAGTTGAATCCACCAGAACTCTCAGAAATGATGACAGAAATTCCCCTGATAAGTCAGTCATTTGCTTTGTATTAGAAAAATTATAACGTGTCCCCAAAGTGATCTTGTATAACATGACAGCACAGGCAACATGGAAGAAAGAAAATAAAGCATATTGTTGCTTGTGGATAGACGACATGTCAGGCAGAGATGGGAATGACATAAGTTTAGCTGTATCAACGACTAATGTATAATGTATAATGTTTTTTGCGCCTGACGAAGAAAGACTAAGTTCTTTCGAAAGGCCTTGCGCAGTTAACTTATTTTATGGTGTTTAAAGAAGTTTTTTTTCATTTCAATTGTGTATAACACCAGTTTCAATTTTATACATTTCAATTGTATCAACGACTGTTCGGAAGATACTGACAGACTTTCTACATGCTGATAGTTTAATTTTATGGTGTGACAGTTGTGTTCCTTAGAATAGAAACCAAATGATATCTCATGCAATTGCAATATTAATACAATCTCATCCACATATTATGGACATTACTCTAAGAAATTGTACTCCTTGACTTTCATGTATGCAAGAAGTGGATAATATTCAGAGACAAATAGAAAGAGCAATGAATGTAGGCGAATACTTTTAGACACTTTTATTTATACGTCTGTTGCTGAGAGCAAATCGCAGTAATACATTTACACCCCTTAGAATGAAATCAGAACAGTTCTTAGATTTCCACTCGTGAAGCAAAAAATTTGTCTATAATCTCGTTCTATAGACCAAGGTGATACAATTATGATTCACACAACTTAACATTGAGTTTAAGACAAGCAACTGTTGTGACCAGAATTTCACAGCAGTGAATTTGCAAAGAAGCCCTTCCAAACGACGAGGAGTATCAACATCATTTACACAAAGGACTTTACCAAATACTAAAGTAGCACAGGGAAAGAAGGATTGCATTAACAAAGATAAAATAAAAGACCTGCAGAGCATGCTAAAGTAGTTTCCGAGAGATGAAAGGTTCTATGTTCAAAATATATTTAAGAGAAGTTAGCCTAACTGTAATGTGAAACAAAGCATGGTTTTCTGGAACATTCCAAAATTTCGACTAACAAAAGAGTATCAAACTTATTTTGTTGTTTTAAAAAGAACAAGAAAGTGTTTTCCTTAGAGATCTAGTCTTTTATTTTGATCAAGAGTATACCTGACTGTAATACGAGAAATTTTATTAATAATTCTTTTTAATTTTATTTATCAATATAATCACAATTTTTTGTATTAATTTTCATACTCCCCCACTGGAATAGTACGCTTAAAAAGGAAAACTGTTGGGTTCCTATTTAATAAAATTAAATATTTAAGCTATTTTATGTTCAGTTGAATAATATATTTAACTTATGTATATTCAATAGTTTTTTGAAAATGGTTTAATTAGTATGAATAAGTGGAAGCAGTAATTTCCTGTTACTGTGCTACAATACAGTTAGTAATAAATATTTACTATTCACTGAAGTTTATTCGAATTAATCAACGAAATTTCACTTTGTTAAAATATGAAAAATTACACAAATTAAGAAAAATGTGGATTTTTAATGATAGAATCAGCTTATTCTAAGGATAACACGATGTTTGAGAATAACATGGTTCTATCAATTTTTTTAAACGTAAGAAAATCCATGAAAATGTTATTTAAAAACTTTGATTTTTTAGAATTACTGTCTATACCTACATATGAACCTATTAATGCCAAAAGTTTTTTGCAAACTTTAATAGCTGCACGTACACAGTATGCTGATTTTCAAAGTCTTCTAACTCGAAATTGATTTTTGGCCAGATAGAACCATCTTATTCTCAGGTGACGATGTGTTGGCGAAACATAGAGTGGAATTTTGTAGGATTTTCCCATGAGATGATTCAAGACATCGACTTTTCAATAAAATTCTGAACTGACATTCCAAAGGCCAGCAAACGAAATTCCACTAGTTACGGCTGCAACTACGTGTCAAAAATTCATCAGCGTAAACAAAAACAATGAAGCTCCACCGTAATAAAAACCTATTTCTCCTCCAAGTGACAAACTGAAAATGCAGGTACAAATAAAAAGACTTTTTCAAGGCCAACATAATCTGTCTTCTATAGCCCCATTGCGCAGGAAAAAAGGATTTTACGACAGACTCCTAGTTTACCAAATAAATTTTGATAATTTACTTTTAACTAATGTAATTTAATAATTACTGAGATAGAGATTGGTGCAATATAATGGAATATAAGCAATGAGCAACGTTAAAAGCATTAAATATATAATAATTAGCAGCAAACTGGTTTCGGTAGCATATAGCGTACCGTCGTCAGTGCTGAGGGAAGTCGAATTTCCTCATATATATAGGAGAGACGAGGGATTAAGTGTGACCAATAGGACGGCAAAGGACTGCAAGTAATGGCCAATAGGAGAACGCACATGAAATGGAACCAAAGGAGAGAGAAGTAAGTCAAGGGAGGAAAAAAGTAATTAAGAAAAAGAGGCTTTAATGTAATATTTCCAGCAATTCGATAGTGGTGGGGGCGGATGGCCAATTCACAATTGACAATATAGTCAAAATTTTTATAAATGTGGAATGATTCAAGGAAGTTAAGTTCATGAATGGAAGTAGATTTGGAAATTATTTTAATTAAACTGAAATCAAAAGTATGGTTAATCTCCCAGCAATGTTTTGCAGTGGAAGATTTATTGATTTCTTGTTTCCTATTATAATTCTTATGTTCTTTAATATTTTTTAAAGCGTTTAATCAGCATTAGACAACCGACGCGGTGAACGGCCTATCTTCGTCTACGTCCCGAATAGTTCTACTCTCTTGCGCGAAGCGCTGTCGCTGATAAGCGACCACGAATAGCATCTAAAATTCTGTACTTACGATCCGTATACCTTGGACTCTAAATAGAAAAGGGAAAAAAAGAGAGAAATTGAAATCGGACAAATAAAAAAAATATACAAATTAAAGACACTGAAAAACGGTTAGTGGGTGGGTGGGGCGATGAAACTAGCGATCGCACCGACCTACATCCCGAATATATTTGCCTGACTAAAATGAAAATTGTGAATTTCGGATGAAAATTTTGTTTGAATAAACAAAAAAACAAAAAAAAACAAAAAAAAAATCGATTTTTTTCTTTTCTTTCTTTTTTTTTTTTTTTTTTTTTTGCAATTTTTCGTCCACAATTTTCATCCGAAATGCATAATAGCGTAATAATAAGGTCAAATTGATAAAATTGATGAAATTTTGTTACAATTTTATAAGAGTATTAACAATATTTTTTTTTTGACTGAGCAACAAAACGGTTTTTTGCTTTAACTAAAAAATTCGCTTAAAACAACCAAAATGTACTAAAAAAAAACATGTTTTGTAGTTTTAATCAATTCCTTTTAATCGGTGTAATTAGCGACTGATTTAAATTTATTTTATTTAAGGTAGAACTAAACAAGTTTTTTTCTTTATCATATCGAACTCTGGCTTCAGGAGCACCACAACTCTAAAACTAGATTTTTTTGAGCTACAACTGTCTTTCCACTTTTTTTTTGGCTTCTAACAATTACCTAAAGGACTTAATGGCCATTGACCCTTCCACAGCTTAGAAACAGTCTTTCGCGTTTCCTGAAAATCATTTGTATTTGAATGATGGAATTTCAAATAAAAAGTAAAAATGTTCATATAAGTTATTTAAGTATCTGTGTTCTTTTTAACCCCACACAGGGCCACTTTCATTTCCTTCATTGGTTTTTAAAAGGAAAATTTTCCCAATTTATTAAAATACGTATATATTTTTAATTGCTGTACTTGGTGGTAAGAGCTCTTTAGTACTGCCGTACTAAAGGTTTAAACGACATTTTGAAGCAAAATTGAAGTTTTTAAAGGAAAAATGTTCCTTTCATCCCCCATCTCCCCTACGTTTACATTAAACTATCTCTGAATATGCAAGCAAAAACAATTACATTTATTACATTTTGTAAGGCATCCATTAGTGAAACACAGGCCGCGCATAACTGAAAATTTTGCGTGCTTAGATTTATTTCCCTTACTTACGATTAAATTTTGATTCTCACACAACTGGGAAAACAATTAAATATTGTTGAGAGATTAATCTAATATTAAAAATCTAATAACTATAACTATTAAAATGTTTTTTAAAAAGTGCCTTAAGAGAGTCCATTACTGGCACATTTAGCTTATATAATTGTATAATATGTTTCTTAAAGAAAATTGCATACTATGTTACTGACATTATGAACCATGAAATATCGAAATTACACTTTTTCAAATACTTTTTCAGTAGTCCAGGCGAAATGTACATTGTTACCTTCACTGTTAAAAATAAATCTGTGAATTCACGGTAAAACTACTGGCAGCAAAGTTGCCAGACATTTACCATTCCGATAGTAGATTTTCCGTTTTGAAAAATAAAAGAAGGGGAAACTCAATTTGAAGAAGCGGTAACTTTACCGTTTAAAAGTTTGATTTTTAATGAATCAATCAATCGTCAAAGAATCCAATCCAAATTTTGAACTGCTATATTATTTAATTTTTGCACAATATGATTCAACCCGTCCTGAGGATTGAACTCGAGACCTTTTCACAGCTGAAAAACTCTTTATTGACTAAGACATAGATGCTGATGCTATATTGCCCGTAGTTTGCCTTTTATCAGCCAGTGGGCGAAAATTTGTAGTACTTCCCAAAGATTTCCTTTCAAATATATTCGTTAAAATATTCGTAAACGGTTTATTTTATTTTATTTTAGACCGATACAGAATACTTATTATTTTAAAAATAAGTTTTATTTTTTAACTTGTTTAAATTAAAAAAATCACAGTATTTTTAAAATAAATAAATGAATGAATGAAAAAATTGTTAAATTCATTTTTTACAAAAATAACGGTATAGATAATTTTTCGAAATTGTCGCACACTATTTATTTTTTAATGGGCAGATTTTTTTAACGAGAAAAAAGAGAAAAATAAACAGAAAAAATGTAATTTAAAAGTGATTGTTTATGTTTTCATTATTCTATTCATTTTATGTAATGTGTTTTTGTAAAATTATTATATTTTTATAACGCAATGAAATAATAATAATAATAATAGCATTGTAAGGATTATAAACTCCTTTGAGTAACACTTCGACATTTATTTTTAACATTACCAAGCTTTTGGCGTATGGTGGAGAAAACAATTTTAAAATGTTAAAATAGCAAATAAAGCCTTTGTGCAAAAATGTTTCAAGATAGAAAACCAACGATTATAAATGCACAAATAAAGCATGAAAAGGGGAGCAAACAGCTGTTTCGAACCTACTAACGAGATTCTTCTTCAGTGCAAAAACTCAGCGAGCTAGACAAAGCAAAACTGAGCAAAGAGACCGAGAGACGCGGGCTTATATACACGCTACGGGAACGATCGCGCCTAAAGGAAAGCAACCAATGAGAAGAAAGCAGCTGGAACAACTGAGTGGACAAGTAGCGACATCTACCGGAGAACAAACAAAACAAAAACTAAAAAGCGAGAAAGGAAAGAAAAAGTAGAGAACTAAATTAAAGATTTCCAAATGCTAGGAAAATAAGGAGTACTTGATAAGTCATTAACTAAGGAGTGAGAATTTTTAATGATGTGGTAAGCTTCCCAAAAATCAAGATCAAGAATGGTAGGACACTTATGGATGATGGTGGCTGAAGAAAAGTTAAATTTATGTTGTGAAGACCAACAATGTTGAGCAATAGAAGAGCGTTTAAGTTCTTGAAATTTGACATACCTTTTATGTTCAATTAAACGAAATCTTAGAGCACGTTTAGTCTGGCCGATATTGGCAAGAAATTTGGTAAATATTCCAGTTATCTAAGCGATCAATGGGGTGCTTAAGATTAGAAAAAGCAATTTTATTAACAGGAGACAAAATAACATTGAAATCGAACATTTTTAAAATTTTAGCAACTACTTGCTGACTGATTTTGGGGAAAAAGGGCAAAACAACCAAAGTATTGGAGTTCGAATTAAAGTTTTTTCTTTCAGAATGGGTGGAATTTGGCAATTTTCTATGAATTGAATCCATAATCTTAGGGGAATAACCACGATCAACAGCAATAGCTTTTAGATAATAAAGTTCATCACTGAGTAACTGAGGAGTTAAACAAATATTGGAAGCCCGGAAAACAAAAATTTTAAAAACCGCAACTTTCTGGTTAGGAGGATGAGAAGAATATCTGTGAGGTGGAACACGACCGCAAAAGGTTTGCGAAAGACAGTAGTCTGAAAATTATCTTCATTGCGAATAACAAGGACATCGAGAAAAGAAAGGCAGTTGTTCGATTCAACTTCAAAAGTAAATTGAATGCAAGAATCAATAGAATTCATGAAAGAAAGAATATGATTTATATCTGAATTTACTTCAACTAAGGCATAGATATCATCTACGTAACGAACATAAAACTGGAATTTTAAGACTTCAAACAATTTTATTTCAAAATAGTGCATCTAGAAATCGCATAAAATCGGACTAAGAGGATTACCCATAGCCAAACCGTCAGTCATACGAAAGAAATACAAAAGTGTTTTGAGATAAGCAAGCACGAGTAAGATGAATGAGCTCCTCTATTTCGAAAAAAAGAAAAATGAAATTCACAGAGCCTTTTCTTCAGGCAATCTAAAGCCCCTTCGACAGGAACATTAGTAAATAATGATGAAACATCAAAAGAAACCATCATGTGGCCTTGTGGCTTAAAACTGTGAAGTTTCTCAACAAATTCAAAAGAATTTTTGACAGTGAAAGAATTACTGCTCGAAAGAGGAGAAAATATGGAAACAAGATATTTTGCAAGTTTATAAGAAGCTGTACCGATACTGGATACAATGGGTCTAAAAGGAATGTCATGTTTATGGACCTTAGGTAAAGCATAAAACCTGGCACAATGAGCAATTGAAGGAATAAGAGACCTCTTTAATTTGGCAGGAATAATGTGTGAAGACTTAATAGCAGATTTGATAGTATTAATTTCACTAGAGGAAGGGTCTTTGTGGATATCCACATAGGATATCCACATATCCAGTATTTACCAAATTTCTTGACAATGTGGTCTTTGTTATATCGGCCAGACTAAAAGTGCTCTAAGATTTCGTTTAACTGAACATAAAAGGTATGTCAAAAATCAAGAACTTAAACGCTCTTCTATTGCTCAACAATGTTGGTCTTCAGAACATAAATTTAACTTTTCTTCAGCCACCATCATCCATAAGTATCCTACTATTCTTGATCTTGATTTTTGGGAAGCTTACCACATCATTAAAAATTCTCACTCCTTAGTTAATGACTTATCAAGCACTCCTTCTTTTCCTAGCATTTGGAAATCTTTAATTTAGTTCTCTACTTTTTTTTTCCTCCCTCGCTTTTTAGTTTTTGTTTTGTTTGTTCTCCGGTAGATGTCGCTACTTGTCCACTCAGTTGTTCCAACTGCTCTCTTCTAATTGGTTACTTTCCTTTAGGCGGGATCCTTCCCGTAGTGGGTATATATAGTGGGTATAGTGGGTATGAGACCCGCGTCTCTCGGTCTCTTTGCTCAGTTTTGCTTTGTCTAGCTCGTTTAGTTTTTGCACTGAAGAAGAATCTCGTTAGTAGATTTGAAACAGCTGTTTGCTCCCCTTTTCATACTTTATTTCTGCATTTATAATCGTTGGTTTTCTATCTTTAAAAATTTCAAAATTTTTGTCGAAAAAAGTCCCCCACTAACTCTGAGAAGATGATTTTTACCTTTCAAAATTATTCTAAAGTTTAAAAATAATAATAATCCTTATTATTTCTAATAAAATTGCAAAGAAAGTGTGTATTTCGAATCGTAAGTTTTAACAAAGATAAAAATATTTGTAAATAAAGACATGGAAATCAATACAGGAAATTTTGATATAAGATAAGAGAAATGTGTGCAAAATAACGACCGAGAAACGCAATCGAATATATTTAACCAAGAGCAAATATAAATTTATAGAGAGTTTCGCTTTTTTCTATGTTTTAACAGAAATTTTTATCACTGTATAAAGTTTGTATTATAAAGTTTCTAGAAAGTTAGTAAGAAATATAATTTTTAATCTCGTTATCCAAAAAAAAAAAAAAAAAAAGAATTACAGTTGCAATTTAGCAGAATGAAACAAGTCTCACGAAAAATCCAGGATATTTTAGTTGGGTTTTTCCATTTCTGTGAAGCAACATGTCAGTTTTGTAAATCTTCAAAATAAATTTGTCCCAGATAACGGAGTGTCTACGTACTTTTTTCTATCGCCATCCGTTTCGTTATTTTCAGGAAATATGATGGATTTTTCCGATTTTTAACGGAAAATGCCTTTTTGTTGTGAAAAGAGACTTTTTCTGTGAAATTCAGGAAAATACATACGTGAATTTCAGATTTTTTTAAAACAATTTTGCAAAAAGTTCGGTAGGAGATTTTTTTACGGCTTGTATGTGCTGAGACCAGCATGGAAAAACAGAATTTTCCAACAAAATGTCCCCTGACAGACTTTTCTGTGGACAAAAACAACAATATATTAGAAGTATTTGTTTTTTTAAATCTCTCAAGACTCTCGGTCTCGTAGAGTATTATTTGCTAATCAAAATCTTAAAGAGGACAAATGTTTCTACAATTTCATCTTTACAATTTTTTATGCACTTAATAGCAAAAGGAGTACGGCATTTAAAAAATAACATCTTTTAATAACAACAAAATTTTAAATAACAACAAAAACAGAGGAAAACGTAGTTTTGCCCCCGATTCTTCAAAAGTTCTTCAAAGATAGAATAATATACATCTACTTTGAAATAATGGTAGCAGTAAATTATCTCTTATTAGTATATTTCCTTTTCTTTACTTTTTCTTTACCTTTTCTTCATTCTCACCACAACAGGAATACTTTATATTCCATAAATCTAAATAATTTAACAAGTAGGGGTGGTGTGGATAAAGATGATAGTTTAATATTTAGACAGTATAAATTTAAGTACATACAATTTTTAATTTTAAAGCATTGTTTAAAATAATACTTCGATATTTAGAAAATTATTGGAAATATAGTTTAACTAATGGAAAAATATTCTTTTTTAATTTTAATAATTAATTTTTTAATGCATACATAATGTTCATGGGATCAATAAGATAGTTATGAAAAAGTCTAGCGTAATAAACAAAGGAAAATGCCCCTACGGTCGATGTTTGAAATAACATGTGTGGTAAAAAGGCTTTCAGTGAGAATGCAATACAGAGTATTTATAGCCCCTGACTTTGAAATGTCCTTGGAGTAATCGGGGAAGTATCCGGCACTACTATTTATCAGACACGTTTATATCAAAAGTACAACAGTTTAAAAAGTAAAAATCAACGGAAATTATTGAAGAATATATTAGATCACAATATATATTCATATCTATATGTATATATACATTTAATTTTCACGCAAATATTAACATGCAAGAATAAAGAAAAATATTTAAAATATATATATTAATGTAGTAATTTTATATTTAAAGTATCTACTTTTAACAACAACAACGAAAAAAAACCCACTAAAAATCGAAGATGCACTTTTTGTGCTCAAACAAAAATAAGGTACCCTGGGGTAATAACGCCAAGTGCTTATATTTTGCATAATTATCAAATAATCAGGTAAATGACACTCATGTGCTCTGCGCAGAAGGGTTTTGAGTCATATAAATCGCAAAAAACAGCTTCAAGTTAATTTGTTTCATTTTTAGGTCTTATTGTTTTTACAAGCAACTAAAATTAACGCTTGATCTAAAATTTGCGAGATACGTTTTGTGATATGAAGACTATCTCTTTATCCGGAAATACTTTGTTAATTACATAAATTTGTAGTGCAGTTCATGTACTTTTAAAATGTTGTTGAAGATTTTGGATATCTTCTCGAGATAATTTGTAATTTAAAATGTACTGCGCAATAACTATACCGGGGTAATAACGCCAATCCTTGACTTTAGTACCCCGGTTGATTCTCTACAGTGGCCGAGCTACATCCTAAATACTGATTCAAATAAACACAGTTAAAACTGTCCAATGTTTCTCATATTTCTATTTAAACGGTCCTTTTTAAGCAAAAAGAAGCTCACGGTCTGATATTCTTTTGCCTCATCCCTTCCTCCCACACCACATCTTTATTTTTCTTACACTTTCACAAAAAATTGAACATTTTCAATAGCTTAGAATGCAATTTGTCAATTTCTAAGTTTGTAGATTTTGTATTTTTAGAATTGGGCTATCTACATGCAATTATTCCATCTTATTTCATAGTTTTGTTTGCATGGCGTTATTACCCATATAGGTGGGTAATAACGCCAAATAGCAATGGTCAAGAAAAAACGCCATTACATTTTATGAATACATATCTGTAAAATTATTTTATTTTATATAGATAGTCAATGAGTTGCTGTATCAGATCCTATATTTGTTTGAAAAATACAATCTAAAACTAAGCCGTGAAAATTGGTAGAACCTTAACGTGGCGTTATTACCCCAGGGTACCTTACTATAAATTCGCCTTGGTGCGATTTATCAACAAGTATACCACATACTACATTTCTCAATAATTACTATAAGGTTAAAATGTCATTCCGTGGCCGACGATGTCACCAGACCGTGCTTCAATACAGAATGTTTGGAATGGCGACTGAAGCTCTTTCTGATTATCGCCAAATACCATCTCTTATGGAAGAAACAACTCCGGAGAGACATCGGTAACTTAATAAACGTCGTGCCTCATCGAATAGCGGCGGAATATTATAGCTGGCAAATGTGGCTTTACGACCTACTGAAATTGATATCTTTTTTGCTACACTGTAAAAAAAAAAAAAAAATCTATAGAGTTACTAATCTTTTTTAGGAAACTGGGATACCTAGAACTTTTTTTGTTATGGTAAAAGCAAAAATTAATGTAACAGAATCGATTAAAGAAATTTTTGTTGTCACTGTTATCTGAAAAATTTTAGGAAACCCAGTTTCTTAGAAAAAGTCTTGTAACTTTGCAGAATTTTTTTGTTCTGAATTTATAAATATTTATTTGTCTAACCAAACACTATTTTCATACAAGTTTCATGGTCTTGGGTTTGTGGCTCAGTTTTTTCTGGGTTCATGCATTTTTTTGCAACAGAGTATTATTTGTGTTTCGTATGTTCACCTTGGGTGTGTAACCCTGATCTATCTTTCAGCATCATAATTTTTAAGACTAAAGTGGCATTACGAAAACTTGAGTATTTAACAAATATATTATTTCTGAAATCATATCATAATCAATAATATTATTTTGTTGGCTGAATAATAAAACTGTTTAAGGATTACTTTCAGCGTAAGTATAAATTTCAATGTATTTCATATGATTTTAATGTTTATTATCTAGCCCTAAAATAAGCTGAACATTAAAACTATCATTACCGTGATCATAACATTTTGTGGTTTTGATTTCGTAAATTAGTAATATTTTTTTTTTTTTTGACATTTTAAAAAATTCATTGCTTTTCATTAGTAAAAATAACAAAAAACTTTTATAAAAAGTCAGATGAATTAAAAATCAAACATCAGAACAATAAAATATATTTTTTTAATAAAAAGCCAAAATCTCTGTTCATATGTGAATCACCGCGTATCCTGTTGACTAAACTACAAAAACTATTCTGTTGTCAAATGTTTTTGGTCTGATATAAACCATATGCGAGTTTTTCACTTTCAGCGTCAGGGGAATTCCCTGGATTTGATTTATACATGTATAAATAACAGGAAAATTCGAGAACAGACTTTTTCAAAATTCACCATTCAAATACATAGGTGCCAACCTGACATCGATTATCCGTAATACACGCGTTAATTTGGCCCTGGTTTAATGAGTTTCGAACCAGAATTTTTTCAATGAAATGAAATTAAGTTTGTTCCAGTAACAAACCTGAAATAAAATGAATAAAGATTCATAAATTTATATATTCTGGTTTGAAATGACGTTAACCTGAATCAAACTAATCCAGATATTACGGAAGATTAGTTAAAAGTTGGCAGCTATGAAATAATGATAAAACAACTACTATTTCATTCAAATGCCATAAAAGGATACAAAAAAAAACTGTTTTTGAATAGAATGTAAATACTGAATATTGGAATGTATTCAGATTTTAAATACAGTAAAATTTTGAATCTCTGTCTAAAATCTTGGCGAACAACATGGAAAGTTGTTTTCACAAAAAATGAAATTCCTCGACAGAATAATGCTTACATAGCTGTTTTTTAAGATATAACAAAATGTGCAAAAGGTTATTCTTAACCTCTATATTTTCAAGATATAACCTTTTCTACTCAAAGTATTTTACATTTACATATAACCAACAGTATAAGAAAAACGTCAATAGTAAATCCACAAAAGATGCATTTTGAGGTACGCACAAAAAATTTAATTTGAAAATATTCTAAAAATTCTCTAAATTTGGAGCCATTTGTTTTAGCCATAAATTGAAGCTTCTTAATAGTATCAGTGAATTTTTTAAAAAGCAAACTAATTTTAAAATAAATCCTATAATTTGTGAGGTTTATACTTTTGTTCTCAATTCCCTCACTTATCCCCTCACAAAACGTAGCAGCTGGCCGCGGATATACATTCGTGGTACGAAGAAGTTTTCCACAAGAGTGGTTACACTGTACGGCAGCATAAGCTGCGAAAACACATTTTCCAGCATTCATATAGATCTTCATAATGTAAAAAAAAAAAAAAAAAAACGCTAAATTTACGGCAAAAAACAGCTACCAGCATTATTGCCAGCAGTTTTTGCCGGAAAAATCGCAGAAAACAAGATATAATTTTTTTTATTACACCTAATTTTATAGCAATTTTTACGGCTAAAACTGCTAGCAACATTTCTTCCAGCAGTTTTTGCCGTAAATTTAACGATTTTTTTTTAAAATACAGCGTGGCACTAAACCTTTCATTAAAGCCATAGCCTTGACAGCCATAAGTAACTAATGTGGCATTTAATTAACGTGTTTAAAAAATATTTCAAAAATGTTTATACAGTTTTTGTTGTAACCTAAACCAATTCTCGGCCGAAAGCGGATTTCGATCTTTTCTTGCGGATCAGATGGAAGGACATATACAAAACAGGTTTAGAGCTTAAAGCTGCTATCAGATTCATCAATTTTTTGAGTAATTTTTGAGCCAACACTTGATTTCCTCCAACATTTCGCGAAAAGTTGTCTTAACACCCAGTGTGGTAGCAAACAACAATATCCTCCAATTTTTTCCGCAGTTCTAAAAAAGTCTCCGCTAGCATTGATTTTTTATCTAAATTTCAACATTTCAACAAATCAGAGGTTAGCGATTGATACGAATTGGCGATAAATATTGGCGGCTGGTACTAGTAGTACTGGATTTCCTCCGTCATTAATCACGACAATTGAAACCTTTTCTCCCTTTGAACGGGAAAAAGGTGGGCTGAAAAGTTTGTGAATCTGATGGCAGCTTTAGATTTTAAAATCATATGTATTTCTTCATTGTCATTATTTAAAATAAATGGCATTTTTATAAATAACAGATTCTAATATCACAAAATTAAAAAAACTAATAGTGTAATATAATAAATAACAAGACTAATAGTGTAACATAACAAATGACAAAACCAATAGTGTAACTTGTTGTAATGCGTACAACAAAATAAAACATACTATAGAGAGTAATCAAAGCCATATAACTTTTCGAAAATGCCGATTTTAGGGGCAGTGGTGGTTGTACCGTGAGAACGTTTCGTGGATATCGCCAATTGGCGAAGTTGTATCGCCAAATGGCGAAGGTTTCGCGTCCTCCGCCATTGTGCAGCAGTAGTATCGAAAGGATGCAAATTTAGCCCTAGACTGGATGATTTTCCTTAAACAAAAAGTGATTCTATTACTATACAGTTTACAGGGAAAATATACAAAACTTTTTTACACTACAAAGAAAAATGAGAACAATAAATCCTTCGTACAGCATACAGTGGCGGTCAAAAGTTTCCGGCCAGCAAAATTTTTTCAGTTAATTTGTAAATATACCCATATGAAGAGGAATCTCAAAGTGATATTTATACATTTTATTGACTTAATAGTTAGGAACTTACTTATAGAAGGACATGTAAATATCAATAAATTTAACTGACAAAATTATGTATAAAGGAAAAAAAATGTTCTCAAAAGTTTCCGGCCACCTTCACAAGTTTGTAAAAAAGTGGTATTGTAATAGAAAATTACAGTAATCAACAACATTTACAATTAGTATTTTATCGTATTACTATTTTATTAGCTTTAGTAATAAGTACTGGGCGCATGAACTTGACATTCATACAATCAACGGTTAAAGGTCGTCTATGGTACATTTTCCCCACATTTCTTGCAATTTTGGCGAAATTTCGGCTGAGTTGGAATATTTATAGTTCCGCAGACTTTTGTCAACTTCTTTTCAAAGATTTTCTATTGGATTCATGCTCAGCGCTTTGGCTGATCATTTCAAAAACGAAATTTTTTGTGCGAAAACCATTGCTTATCGAGGTTTGCAAACATTATTTTGTCGTCATCATGTTAAGAAAAACAGTTGCGACCAATTTTTTTCTCTAATAAGGCAGAAAATAGCCTTGCAAGATATCCTTATACATTGCATCATTCACCTGGCTGTGGATTTCAAATAACGGACCGACACTTTTTGAAGAAAATACTCCCCACGGCATAACGTGTCCTCCACCATGCTTCATTGTAGGAATAACATAGGTCGAATCATATCTTTTTTTGTTAGGTCATCGGACGTTGTGTCTGCCATTACTTCCAAAACTGTTTCGAATTCGATTGATGGAAAAATAGAACTTTTTTCCAGTTTTCCTTTGACCAGACTTTGTGTTTTTTGGAAAACGCCAGTCGGGTACGTTTGTATTTTTTGTAACTCTGAAAAAATTTTAACACCGACACTTTCATAAAGTTATAAATCACGTCAGCATGTTGATAACGGTATAGGACTTATTTCAGCAATATTTTCATTTCGTAAATCGCAGTTTATTGCAGCGGAATTTTCATGCGGATTATCAATTGTTTTTCTCCTGATAATTCTGTTCACAGGTATGGTAATTTTGCTGCATCTCCCGGACCTCTAAAAATCCTGAAAGCCACTGCCATCTTTATATAATTTTTAAATATCGTTTACGGCCGATTTTTACCGATCGATAACTTTGCCGCAATATCTCGAGAAGATTCGCCTTTTAGCGACAAACTAATCGCTCATTTATGAACAATAATTGTTGAACTTTTCAATTTTGAATTTAGACTATGCTATACACGTTGATTCATTGATAAACACAACCAAAAAACATTTTACCGATAAAAAAAAAACTAAAGAATGATAAGTGGCCGGAAACTTTTGCACATGCGAAATTTTATCCCTTTGCATGAAGCATCTTCTGTATCCAATCAAAATGATCACGTGGTCAAAGGTCATTCACATATTCCTATTTTTTGAAGCAACTGTGCTTCTTCTTTGCTGAAACCTTTTGGTAAATAAATCGAAGAAACTAACTGGCCGGAAAATTTTGACCGCCACTGTAGATTATGAAACACTTTCAAACACATTCGAAATACTATTAAAAAACTTCCGAGTTTACTAACATGAAAGATGAAGTCTAAATCGACAATTTGGAAAAGGCATAACGCATTTGAATACTTGATTTCTTTTATTCCCATGACTAACCGTTAAAAAATTAAATTTTTTTTTTGCATTCCTGTGTATGAGATACAGATAAGTATGAGTACTTATGCCATAATATGTTAAAAGTTAGTTTAGTTGAACGCATAGAACAGATGAAAATTTCCTTCCAACAAACGGATGTCTGTGTTTGTGCGACCCTGTATAGTATATGATTATAGAATTTATAAACACCAAGTAATGTTTACATATTTGTTTATTTTAAAAATACATTTCACAAATAAAAACGCACTTCTACCAATTATTGTTCGTAGGCTTCAATTGTTCAATTATTGCACATTTTCTACCATAACAGATTCTTTTGTGTGTTCCTGTACCTGAACGAAAAGTTCAAAGCACACAATATTCGGTAGTAAGTAACTTATAGTAAACTTTTAGGAATTTATATCACTTTTAATGTACTTAAATACTGAAATATCATTAAAGTACACGGCATGTGGTTTCCCCCATAGAATGTTACGGAATTCTTTTGTGTAGCCCTGTAAATGAACCGAAAATGTTACAAATTTCATTTTCAATACCGAACATGCAATAGGAATTCCAATAACATATATTGATTTCATGACAATCTCACTATATTTACGCGAGTTAGAGTAACCACGGTCATACAGACAGACATAACCGAATTTATAAATACTTTTCAACTATGTTGGAAAGTGTTAAAAAGGGGCGTTCCTTGGAAGTAATTCACTGAGTTGCCTATTTCTAAGGATAGTTTCTTGTAAGTAGCTGAACATTTACCTAATGCATTCAACTGAAATAGTAGTAAGTTTCCTATGAAATACCAATAATGCTTCAGTTCATTTGAAAGGTAGCTTCTTATATTTCATTGGAACGTTTAGTTTGTTAACATTAATATCTTTTAAATATTACAGACAGCTTACTGTCATTTCAGCGTCTCAGAATTATTTAGTAAATTTTCTGTTATTCATTATAACGTTATAAACGTTACCAGATTGTTGCCTCATTATTCGACTATACATTTTCCTTGTAGTTTTACTTTCTTCTATCTTTACACAAGAAAAGTGTTGGATTTGTGAAAACTTTCGATGGATTTATGCGTTTTAGGGTTCAAAAAGCCCAAAAAACATGTTTTTTCAAAATGTCTGTTAAAAAAAGTTATGAAAAAAAAGTTATGAGAAATCGAAACCGTAGTACTTTCGCATTGTCGACAGACATTTTAAAAGGCATGTAACCCCTTAATCCTTTGAGCTCTGATAGTTTAATTTCCTGCCACTTAATTTTAATTCCAAAATGTCACAATGGCACCAGAATATTTGATCAAATTTATTTCAGGAAGGTTTAATGCACTTTTTCGTGCATAAGATAAATTGAATTTTTTCTTTGTAAAATACTGGTGCCAATGTGACATTTGGATTTTTGAAGATATTTATCCACCAAAACTCAAACACGAAAAAACGGACTATTTTACGGAAATTGCAGAGGTAATCGGGACGCCCGTACAATTTACTGTTTTTTAACGGAAAGTTTCCCAAAATTCTAGAAAATTTTACGTTTTTTTTTTTCGTTTTCTTAGTAAAATTTACGGAAAGTTTTCCGTTAAAAAACAAACAATTGTTTTGGCGTCCCAATTACCAGCACAATTTCCACAAAATTGTCCGTAATTTTTACAGTGAACGGTTCATTCACCGTTGGGGACGAGTGATCGGTTTACATGGTATTTAAGTTGCTCAGAATTTTTTATTGTCTCAATCAGTTATTTTTTATGGCAATGTTTTCCTTTTTTAATCAGAGCATTTTCACGATTCAACTAATAGAAAATTTTTGGTTTTGAAAAACCGGTGGTGAAAGATTAAAAATTAAGCAAAAGACTCTCGTCATGAAGGGGTTAATCGCTTTCACATTTTTTCCCCAGACTAAAAAAGAATTTGTCTCGTTTTTTCTACACTGATTCCTTATACTGCTTTGTAATATTTTTATTCTAAATTTTGCATTGGCCGATGTTCTTTACATTTCTGTTAAAAAATGTGAGTTAAAAATTTTTAGATCTGAGAAAAAGCATTTAAAAATTATTTTTAAAATTCCAATTACATTCACGTATTCAAAAACTATCCGAATTTCATGCAAATTTACATTTTGAATAATTATAATGAAGAAGGCGTAGAATTAATTTATAGTGTCTTGGTGCCTTGCTATTAAAAAAACGGTTCGGTTTATTTTGATAAATATAGGATATATATCCCTATTTGATAAATAGGGATTAACTAAGCAAATTTAAACTCATGTACAGACTGTATCTAAACATAGTATATGTTACACACTATTGCCAGTACACAATATTGCAAGTAGTAATATATTTGGTTATAGTCCTTCATATTTTGCTTCGTTTTGGGAACAACGGATTTTGAGCTTATTACACTGTAAAAAAAAAAGGGTTGATCTACTAAAAAAACTTTAGTGATCCTCTTAATTACTAAAAAATTTTTAGTAATCTTAGTCGGTTACTAGAAAATCTGTAAGAATTACTAGAAAAAAGTTAGCAATGAATAAGAGTTAATAGTTTTAGATTTTTAATAGCTATTACTAAACCTCCCTTTGTGTGGCCTTGAGAGCATAGTGGTTATAGTAACGGACTCCAGACTGAAAGGTCCCGGGTTCGATGCTGGCCACAGCCAAATACGCCCCGAATGTATGCAGTGTAAGTACTCGTTAATAAATGATTATGAAAATCCTCTCGGAGCAATTAGCAATGTTTTGTGCTACCATCTATTGCAGTTTTGCCGAAAATCTTCCGCTTCAGAAGTCTGGATGCAGCTCGAAGGAACTTCCTGCCCTTCGGGAGCACGTAATGGTTATTAAAGATAATTTTGGAGCTATTACTAAAATTTGCTTGGTGGCTCATACTAAAAATTTTTAAGTTAGTTATACAAAAAATTCTTTTGTTCAGTTTACAAAAGAAATGCTTGTTTCACTTGCAAAAAAAAGTTTGTAATGGTTACTAAAAAATTCTGTGGAATACAAATTTACTAAAGAATTTTTAGTAACCTCTTGATTTATTTTTTACAGTGTATATGGACGAAAATTTTCAGAATTTTCAAGTTACATTTTTGAGACTTTCTCAAAAGTTACTCTATACATTCAGCTAATACAAATTGTAGATTATATTATGCTTGCATTCGTTCATGCGTAGTGAAACATTATATAATAAACCTGATCATTTTAAAACTAACTTTTATTATTTTTTATTTCTGATTGCAGGATATTGTGTACAATGCTGTTTGTACTACTTTTTGAAAAGCACATTTTTTATATTAAGATCTCAACAAATTATAAAGAAAAAACTTGGTAAAATTTTCGACTTTTTTTTTCTTAAACCTTAATTTCTCTACAAGTATTCATGCTACCCTCATAAAAATGAGGTAGTTTATAATAAAAATTCGCGTAATCGTCTTCTACAGTTTAAACGCTTTTTCTATATTACTTTTTACAAGATTATCCAAAAGATATTCGTTTATTTTCAATTTAATTACGGACCCGTATGGTGTTTCGCGAGAAAATCATCACGGAAATACTATATGACACATACTATTTTAATTACACACCTAAAATTTTAAGACAATTTCTCCTGATATTTTTCTAGATATTTAACAAAACGTCTAAAGTCACATTTAACCGGTCATCGTTGGCCATATAGTGTATCATTTATAAATATTAACAACTAAAAATGTATCTTCTTAACATTTAACTTGTAAATTGTTTGCACTTATTCACTCTTTTTTTTCTTCAAATAAAATTTACGATGCAAAACGTGTTTATTTGATCTAATCTAACCGAAAAAGAAAGAAATAAAGGAAGAAAAGCAAAGAAAGATTGGACTTCAATATTTAATCTCGATCCAGTTTTTTCTATATTTTCCATCTCTTTAATATTTTTATTTTATATTCAGATGACGACATAATATTATGCAGAATAAATTGACTTACAACAGATGTTTCATGTAATATTAATTTCATTTTCTATCTCCTTGCTTATACACTTTCTAAGAAAATTTAAATATTTACTGAACTAAGTATCTAGTTGCGTGATCACTTGCACGTCTATATTTGATAAAAAACAGTTTAAAATCGTTAAATCCCAAAATTTTCTTGGAAAAAATAATGTGATATTTTAATTCAAAATTTGCATGTTAGTGAAGAATGTTTTCAATTTTTAGAAAAAATAACGCAATATTTGATACCAAAAATGTCCTCGGGGCACAAATAAAAATAGTTATACATAAAAATACAATTTAAGCTGCTAAAAATTAAGTGAACCGCAAACTAATCCACAAAATAACTTGTTCCAGAGATGTATCAATTTAAATTATAACTTAGTAGACTTTTTATGTACAGGGTGTCCAGTAAATGACTGACCCATTTTGAATGTAAATAATAATAAAACGGTTTGAGATAAAAATGCGCGGCTTGCTGTATTATTAGAATATCAATAAATTTTAAAACATGCACTTTGTTAATATAATATAATAATATTTAAAATAATATCTCAGTCTCAGGACTGAGGTGGTTAGGTATAATACAGATTGCTCAATCATAAATATTATTTTAAATCTCTTTTCAACCAACATGCCCTATTTCTGAAGCTAAATCGAGAGCCGATTCAACATATAGATTGAGATTCGAAAACATATGGACTCGGATTCAGCCGAAAAGCTCATATCTATGAAAACTAGAGTTATTTCTGCATTCAAACAGCCTGTTTCAGCCTTTCCCAGATTTTGGCCGTAATTCGAACTATATTAACAAAATGCATGTTTAAAAATTTATTTATTTTCTAATAACGATACAGCAAATCGCGCATTTTTATTTCAAACCATTTATTTGTTATTTAAGTTCAAAATGGGTCAGTTATTTACTAGACACCTTGTATATTCCAAAAAGAAAAAATCGTGAATTAAATCAATTATTCAGTGTCAAATATCGCCATAATTGGCTGTTGCCAAGTTCTCGGCTTCATTATCCTGACACGTAGCTACCCAAATGCCCTACTAACATAATTTGTTTGGACATATAACTTAGCTCAATGGTCTTCTTGTAATGAAAAAAGGTAATACAAAATTTAGTCAAAATCGTTTTAGCCTTTCTCAGATAAAATTAACTTGGCCCACAGTGATCCCCCAAATGACCCACTAATGTAATTTTCTCGAATATGGGACATAGTCTAATGATCACCTGAAGCCTGGAAACGGTTAAAATACAAAATTCAGTTAAAAATCGTTAAAGTTGTATTTTAGATAAAATTAGTTTGACCCTTAGAGATCCAAAAATGACCCGCTAATGGAAATTTCTTGAGCATGTGTACGAGCCCAATGATTTTTCTAGTGCTCATAACGATGTAATACAAAATTCAATATCGTTTTGAGACTTTATAGACACAATTAGCTTGACCTGGACCCAAAGTTATCCTAATAGACCTACTAATCGAGATATCTCGCAATTCTGGATCAATTTAGTTACTTAGAATAACTGTTTCCACACGTCTACCATTCTACCGTACGCTTCATTTGGAACATTCCAACGTGATTCTTGATCTGAAAGGACTCATAAGGACGGTTTCCATACTGGGAATACTCAGAATATTTTGAAAAAAAAAATACTAATTAAACTATTTATGTATGTAATAAAGGATCAGTCAAATTTTGCGGTGGAATGACAATAGAAAGTCTGTAAATATATAAAACACTTTGGAATATTTTGTGTGAAAAGACGGAAAACGTCACTCAATTTGGCTAACAGCACATTTCCTCGTCAAAATTAAACGATTATAATGTAACAAAAATTTTTTTATTAGTAGATTTTGAGAATGCGTGTAAATGACATTTAATGAATTTAAATGTAAACAATTAAGGATTTTAATACATATATTTTCTTTTTGTATTACATATTTTGTATTACATATTATGTTGCATGCTGGTGCAGTTATTTAGATTTATCACTGTAAAAATAATTTCATATATAAAATATATTTTCATATATGTAAATGTATTCCAAAATAAAAACCAGATGAAAAATGCTGCAGTAATACACTTCAATATCAGAGACGTTTTTGTTTCCATAGCAACAAAGTTGAATCGACACTGTTCATTTGAACTTAATTTTGAGAGTGAAACGATTTTAACTTTTTTTATTCATAATATTTCATAGTTAACTTTCACTATAAATATATATATATGATAAAACTATAACTAAAACAAACTAAAACTGCCAAAACTAAAGTTCTTTAAATACTTTTTTTTCAAAAAACAAGTTCAACGTGAAACAGTTTTACCTTAAAAAGTATTTGACATAAAAAAGTATTTTTTGAAATTTTATTTCGTCACCAACTGACGAAAAACCGCCAAATATACGAAGTGTTCGTTATTTTTTTACGAATTTTTTAAAGAGGTTCAATCGAATTTTTTTTTATAAACATATATATCCATGCGAGAAAAACATTTTGCATTTTTTTCAAAATTTTCTGGAGTCCTTCCTTGTCAGTTCTCTGTTTTGATTTTTATTTTCAAACACTGATGATGATGACGTGTATACTTGAATGTACTTGGATTTTAGATGCACAATATTTCTAATTTATATAATTAACAATATTTTAAACTCATTTTTGTAAAATTTCACCAAATTATTTTTTTAATTAACGTATAAAAATGAATTTCATTAGCATGTATAAACAGACATCAAATTGGGCATGGCAATCCGAATAAATTTGCCTGAACTAGAAGACAAATAGATAGTTCAGAAAGATAGATGGCAGACAAACCAAATTCCTAAATACTTTTCAGCTATATTGGAAAGTGTTAACCTATACATACCTGATTAAAAAAAATACATTTAAAAATACTTTTTAGATTTTCATTTAATAAAAACTAAATCAAAAAATATCATTAATAAATTCATATTTTATTTTAAGCTAAAAAACTGGTTTTTCACCAATCTGCATCACTGGGTTTTAATTGTTAAAATATTTTTTCTTGATAAAATTTTATAATATTAAACACACATGAATTTTAAGAAGTATGAAAAAGATAGAAATTTACTTGCTTACTGAATAAAGCAATATTTGAGAATCACTGCAAAATTCCACGATTGAGGAGCAGCGAGGTGTTATCGGATTTCTTGCTGCACCAGACTTTGATCAAACACCCCGCTTCAACTCAATCGTGCAATGGAAAACCACGGTATCCTCAGATGCATTGCCGCATCAATTTGACGGAACACACAAACTTCCTGCTTCCCACTTCCTTAATGCGCGGGCGCCCGCTCATGCGCACAACCCCTCCGGACACTCCAATCGCGTCCCTGGATCTCGCATCACATTATTACAAAGCGGCATATTCAAATTTCAATCTGTTTGGTACTTACTATGCTTCGTACCTTTTCATTTGAACACACCCTTATACTATACCATGGCACACTGATGTAAATCCGGTGAAGTTACGGAAAATTTAAATAAATTTTACCTTTCAGAAGCCTGTTTTTCATGGAAAATAATAACGCTATTATACGACAATCCGAGTACATTTACATGAGTTAGACAAGCCGAATAAGTAAGCACTTTTAACAATATTGAAAAGTGTTAAAATATACTACTTCAACAATTTCTGCGAAAAAAAATTGAAAGAACTATCTCTCAATTTTCCCTTTTTATTCTTTCTTCTTATAATATTCAATCAGAGACACAAGTCATTATTCAAACAATTTTCTACAGTATTTTAAAATAAAATCTTCCAAAACTTAAAAAAAAAAAAAAAAAAAAAAAAAAAAAAAAAAAAAAAAAAAAAAAAAAAGGAAAAAAAGGAAAAAAAGAGTATAAAAAAAAAGTATAAGTTTAAAATATGGCCATATTCTTTCCTTGCGTATTATGCAAGTGAAAAGGTATACATAAACCACAGGATATATACTTTATTATAGTACGCCGAATTACAATACCTGTCAAGTTGCGGAGAAAATAAAGTGAATTTTAACTATTTATGCCTTCAAATAAATGTTTTTTAGGAAAATATTTACGCTGCATTAAGATTATGTAACTTAAAGTACGCATGTCACAAAATATTTCTTAGAATACAAAGAAACAGGTAAATTACTATTCTTCTATGAAAGTTGCGGTTTATTTAATGAATTTTGTACAAAATTATCAATTTCGTGTAAATTAATAAAAATAAAAATAAATAAATAAAAATACATTTGTAGAAAATTAGTGTAGGTTATTATTTTTTCTTTTTTACGATATAGTGTTACACAAATGCTATATTCACCGGAAGTGTTTCCAATTAAATACAATAATCTTTAAACATTGGCTTAGAATTTCAATGAAATATCAATATCGCAAAACTATGACAATTATTATTGCAAAAATTCGCAATTCCATGGCAAAATGTATCTTGAACATCGTAGTAAAATATAATTAAAATGTAATCTCATCAATATTGGGACAAAATTGTTAAATTTTTCAAGGGTTTTTGAAAGTTGTGCAAGCTGAAACCTTAAACACTTTTATCGATACTGTAAAGAGTTAAAAATGATACTACTTTCTTCTACCAATGGTAAGTAAGAGATTTAACCCCTTGAGCTCTGCTTGTAGAATTTTCTACCACATAATTTTAATTCTAAAATGTCACAATGACACCAGAAAATATGACCAAATTTACTTCAAAAAGGTTTAATGCATTTTTTCGTGTTTATGGTTAACCAGTTTTTTCTTTGCAAAATACTGGTGCCAGTGTGACATTTGGAATTTTGAAGAAATTTACACCCCAGAGCTCAAAGGGTTAAGACATTATTCAAACAATTTTCTGCAGCATTCTGAAATAGAATTCAAAAATTCTTTCAACATTTTCTAAGCAAAAACAGTCTATCATTTTAAAGTATGGTCGCGTCATTTCCTTGTTTATTATGCAAGTACGCTAGTAGAAATAAACCACTTGCAATATACTTTCCTACGGCATTATAATCTATAAGAACTGTCAAGTTTCAGAGAAATCAAAATAAATCTTGGCTTTTTAAAGAATTCAAGTAAATGTTTTTCACGGAAAATATTTATGCTACATTTGAGTATACAATTTATTATATGCATAGCATGTCTAATAATATTTCTTGTAATTCAAAGTTACTATTAAATTCAATCTTAGGATTTTTTTATGAATATAGAATTAATTTATTTAATCATAGATTAAAATATTAAAATATTATAATTGTTATAAAAAGAAAAAGCGGAACATCCCCTTTTAGAGCAAATCCGTGTAGATTACATTAAATTTATTAGCATCCAATATTATACTAATGCTGCATTTAAAGGACATGCTTCCAATTAAAGGCAGATGTTCGTTAAATGTTAGATTTACATTGCAATGAACATTTTAAAAATATTTGGAATTAGCAGTGAAAATATTCGCAATGCAGTAGTGAAATATTTCTTGAAAATCTTAGAAAAATAGTTATAAAATATATTCATACAAATATAGAGACAATAGTTTTAATAATTTCAAGGGTTTTTTTTTTCGAACTGAATCCATATAAAATTTTATCTGTATTGGAAAGTACATAAAAAAAGTTGCTACTTTTATAATGTGTATGAAAAATTTTGAAATGACTGTCTCGCAATTTCCCATTTTTATCCTTTGTTCTTCAAATATTCAGTCAGAGACAGAAGCCAGTATTCAAACAATTTTTTGTAGCATTGTAAAACAAAATACAAAAATCTTCCAATATTTTCTAAGCAAAAACTGTCTATTCATTTTAAAGTACGCCCGCTTTATTGCCATATTTATTATGCAAGCAAACTAAAAAAAAAAAAAATAAAACTTATGAAATATAAACGTGTATGGCTCACTGATTTATAAAAAACTAACAAGATGCGAAGAAATAGAATGGCTCTTAACTTTTTTAAGCCTTCGAATTAATGTTTTTCATGGAAAATATTTACGCTACATTTGGACAATGAAACTTATTATCTTGTCATTATACTCAATGGTGGCCAGTGGCTGATTTCTAAACCGTTAGTTAAAGACATATAGTTCCAATTGCAAAAATTCCTTTAAAAAGGTAAAGAATAGTTTTTTAAGCGTTTTAGGCCAAAAAAACTTTTTATTAACAAATTACAAAAATTAAATTTTCATAAGGTTCCCCGGTCCTATAAGTGATATTTAGTAAAAATTTTCTATCCCTCTAACAAGCGATACAAGAAAGGTTCCATTCATCTAACATTAAAATTGACCGAGTTATGAAATTTTAAATTTCATTTTGACTTAAATCACTTTTCTGTAACTCAAAACGGATGAGTCGGAGTAAACTTTAAGGGAACGTATACTAAGTGCTTACAATGGCTAATTCCTAAACCATTTATCACAGACATATATATCCAATTACAAAAATGTTTTAAATTAGGTAAAGAAATATTTTTAAAGCGATTTCACTGAAGGTGCTGCCACCGTATAAGTTTTAAGGCAGTATAACTTCTAGATTAGTTAAAATAACTGAAGACGTGATTTTCAAAATTCTCTTTATCGTGAAAATCAAATTTTAAGAAATCACGAAAAATCTTTAAATGCGTCCATTGGTTTTCATTATAAATTTTGAGACTGAAGTGTTACATTAGTACAGATTGGTATAGGCTGATAGAGAAAACAAAAGCGATAAGGCGAGTTTTTAAATTCACATCCTCAATTGTAGTTTTGCATATGTTTTATTTTGTAAGGGAATTAACCTTTTTCTTTTCATGATTTTCTTTTTAAAATATGTGTTATTTTGATAAGCATTTATTTTGCTTATAATGTTTGTATGCATGTTTTTCTGTTTCAAAATTTGTTTTCAAATTTTAACTTACTTCCAAATATCCGATCGCGATTCAATTCACATAGTTATTTATATCCAACGTCAATGTAATATTAATGCGATTTTATTTGCGTATCATTTATTTATTTTATAGGACTACACCAAATTTTATTAGGTTAAGTAATCTAATAGAATTTTAAATATATATAATTTTGTAACGAATGTGACTGTTGCTTTTCATAATTTAATTTAACAGAATTTCGGTTATTTTTTACTCATATTTTTTAGTACAAGTTGTATATTTTAAGTTAATATGTAAACATCAATATAAATTTAAAAATAATATTGTAAAAATTATTTACTCTTAATTTTTAATGTTAAATTTTGTATCTGAAGTTTATTTTTATTTTCAGTAAATTTGTGACTGACCCCTATTTTGCAGCAAAAAAAAGATGTTTCATCTTTAAATAGTTATTACACGGTCAGTTTTAATCACAGAGGAATGGGACTTTTTTTTGTTTTACTTGTTAGAGTAGTGGCAAAAATTTTATAAATATTTCTTACAGGACCGGGAGACCATATAAAAATTTATTTTTCGTAATTTTTTAATTAACTGTTTTTTTGACCAAAATCGCTTAAAAAAATACTTCTCTACTTTTTTTAAAGCATTTTTACATTTGGAACTATATGTCTATGAATAATAATTTAGAAATTAGCCATTGGCCACCGTTGAGAGTGGACACACTGTATATTAATATTAGATAGTGTTATAAACAAATCTATTATGATTTCTTAGAATTTAAATGTACAGTTTCATTTATAATAAATTTAAATTTATTTATTTATACAGTTAGTTGAGAGCTATGGATAAATTTATTAAGTTACTCTAAAGTTATAAAAAGAAAAATTTCAAAATGCCCTTATAGCATATAAGTATAATGTTCTTTTGAGATTCTGTACTATGCTAATAGGGTATTCAAAGAAAATGCTTCCAATTACCAGTAATGGTTAAATGTTGGTTTTACACTGCAATGGAATGGAAAAAATTCCAGAAATATTGGAATTAATATTGGAAACATTCGTAATGACGTGGCAAAATGTTTCTTGGAATTATTAGTAAAATAATTATTAAATGTAATTTCATCAATACTGTTAAAACATTGCTAAACTATTTTAGGGTATTTGAAAGCTGTGCAAATTGAATTATAAAATGTAATCTTATCAATACTCGGACAATATTGTCAAACTTATCTAGCGTTTTTGAAAGCTGTGCAAACTGAAACCATAAATACTTTTTTCTATATTGTAAGTGTTAAAAATGATACTACTTTCTTCGTCCAATATCAAGTCAGAGACGAAAGTCATGAATCAAACAATTTTCTGCAGCATTCTAAAACGGAATTCAAAAAATCCTTCTACATTTTCTAAGCAAATACAGTCTATCATTTTAAATTACAGTCGCAACATTTTCCTCTTTATTATGCGAGTACGCTAGTAGAAATAAACCACATGAAATATACTACCCTGATCTATAAGAACTGCCAATTTTCAGATAAATCAAATGAATATTGGCTTTTTAAAGAATTCAAGCATATGTTTTTCATGGAAAATATTTATCCTAACTTTGGTGTATTCAAATTATTGTATGCATAGTATATCTAATAATATTCCTTGAAATTCAAAGTTACAATTGAATTCATACTTAGGATTTTTTATGAATACTATGTTAATTTATTTAATGATAGATTAAAATATAAATTTGTAGTAATTGTCATAAAAAATATAAGTGGGACATCCCCTTATAGAGCAAATCCGTGCTGAATACATTAAATTTGTTAGGATCCAATATTATACTAATGCTGCATTTCATGGGCATGCTTCCAATTAAATACCGATATCGGTTAAATGTTAGATTTACATTGCAATGAACATTTTAAAATTATTTAAAATTAACTTTTAAAATATTCGCAATGCAGTGGTCAAATGATTCTTTAAAATCTTACAAATAGTATAAAATATATTTACACAAATATTGGGATGATATTTTTAATAATTTCAAGGGTTTTTTTTTTTTCAAACAGGATTGATATAAAATTTTAACTGCATTGGAAAGTATTAAGAAAACGATACTACTTTTACATCGTCTATGAAAAATTTCGAAATGACTGTCTCAAAATTTCCCCCTTTTTAACCCTTCTTCTTCAAATATTCAGTCGAAGACAGAAGCATTCAAACGATTTTCTGCAGCATTTTAAAACGAAATACAAAAATCTTCCAACATTTTCAAAGGAAAAATAGTCTATCCATTTTTAAGTATACCCGCTTTATTACCATATTTATTATCCAAGTAAAATATTTTAAAGAAAATTTATGAAATATACCATTATATGGCACTCTGATCTATAAAAACTGACAAGATGCGTAGAAATAGAATTACTCTTAACTTTTATAAGACTTCAAGTAAATGTTTTTCATGGGAAATATTTACGATACCTTTAGACAATGAAAATTATCATTGTCATTATACCAGTACTAATATGGTATATTAGTATTAGTTAGTATTATATGCATACATAATATTATTTCTCAGAATTTAGCTGTACAGTTAAATTTATACTATATTTAAATTTATTTATTTATACAGTTAGCTAAAAATGAAGCATAAATTTCTTAAGTTATTCTAAAGTAATAATAGGTCTAATAAGAACTGTCAACATTCAAAGAAATAAAATGAATATTGGCTTTCTAAAGAATTCAAGTAAATATTTTTCATGGAAAATATTTATGCTACTTTTCAGTATAAAATTTATTGTATGCATAGCATGTCTAATAACATTTCTTGTAATTCAAATTTAAAATTAAATTCAGTCTTAAGATTTTTTTGAATATAGTATTAATTTATTTAATCATAGATTAAAATAGTAAAATATTATAATTGTCATAAAAAGTGCGACATTCCCGTTGTATAGCAAATCCGTGTACATTACATTATATTTATTAGGATTCAATTTTATACTAATGCTGCATTTAACGGACATGCTTTCCAATTAAATACCAATGTGGTATTATACATATACATACCTAATAATATTTCTCAGAATTTAACTGTACAGTTATTCTAAAGTAACAAAAAAAAGTTCAAAATGCCTTTATATCAATTTAGTATAATGCTGTTTTGGGATCCTGTACAATGGGAATAGTGTATTAACGGGAAATTCTTATAATTACCAGTAGTGGTTAAATGTTGGTACTACATTACAATGAAATACGAATATTGCAGAAAATTTGGAATCAATATTAGTAACATTCGCAATGCCGTGGCAAAATGTTTCTGATAAGTATTAGTAAAATAACTATAAAATGTAATTTTATCAATATCGGGATAATATTGTTGAAACATATCTATGGTTTTTGAAAGCTGTTCACATTGAAACCATAAACAGTTTTATCTATATTGTAAAATGTTAAAAAGATACTACTTTCTTCTTACAATTTTAGTCAGAGGCGTAAACCATAATTTAATTAATTTTCTGTAGTATTCTGAAATGGAATTCAAAAAATCTTTCAACATTTTCTAAGCAAAAACAGTCTATCATTTTAAAATACGGCCGTGTCATTTCCCTGTTTATTATGCGAGTACGCTAGTAGAAACAAATCATATGAAATATAGTACTTTAATATGGCATTCTGTTCTATAAAAACCGTCAACTTTCAGAGAAATCAAATGAATCTTGGCTTTTAAAAGTATTCAAGTAAATGTTTTTCATGGAAAACATTTATGCTAATTTTGGAGTATGCAATTTATTGTATGCATAGCATGTCTAATAATATTTCTTGAAATTCACTGTTGAAATTTAATTTAAACTTACGATATTTTATGAAAACAATGTTAATTTATTTAATCATACATTAAAATATTAATTTATTGTAATTGTCATAAAAAAAGTGGAAAATATCCATGTAGAGCAAATACGTGTAGATTGCACTAAATATCTTAGGATCCAATATTATACTAATGCTGCATTTAACGGACATTCTTCCAATTAAATACCAATTTTGGTTAAATATTAGATTCTCATCGCAATGAGCATTTAAAAAGTAATTGACATTAACAATGAAAATATTCGCAATGCAGTGTTCAAATGTTTCTTGTAAATCTTAAAAAAATAGTTATAAAATTTATTCATACAGATATTGGGGCAATATTGTTAATAATTTCAAGGTGTTTTCCAAATCGAATTCATAAAAAATTTTAACATTATAGGAAAGTATTTAATAAAAAATACTAATTTTAAAACATCTGTGAAACTTTTGCAATGACTGTCTCGCAATTTCAAGTTTCTTTCCTTGCTTCTTCGAACATTCAGTCGGAATCAGAAGCCATTATTCAAATAATTCTTTGCAGCATTATAAAATGAAATACAAAAATCTTCCAGATTTACTAAGCAAAAAAGGTCTATTATTTTAAAATATGCCCGCTTTATCGTCCTGTTTATTATGCAAGAAAGCTAGTAGAAATAAAATTTATGAAATGTACCTTTGTATGACAATCTGATTTATAAAAACTGTCAATATGCGTGGAAATAGAGTGATTCTTAAATTTTGTAAGCCTTCAAGTAAATATTTTTCATGGGAAATATTTAAGCTACCTTTGGACAATGAAACTTGTTATCATTGTCATTATATATTAGTATTAATCAGTATTATACACATGTCTTAGAATATTTCTTAGAACTTAACTTTACAGTGAAATTTATAATAAATGATAATTTATTTATTTATACAGTTAGTTAAGAATCATGCATAAATTTATAGAGTTGTTCTAAATTAATTAAAAGGAAAATTTTATTTTAAAATGTCCTTATACACTGTAAAAAAAAATCTGTAAAGGTACTACACTGTATCAAGGAAACTGGGATTCCAAGAACTTTTCCTGTAACGGTAACAACAAAAACTCAAGTTTTAGAATCGGTTACATGGATTTTTCCTGTTATCGTTACATGAAAAGTTCTTGGAATCCCAGTTTCCTAGAAAATGTTTAGTACCTTTACAGATTTTTTTTTACAGTGTAGCAAATTATTGTAATGTTCATTTGGGATCCTGTACTGTGACAATAATGTATTCACTTGAATTGTGTCCAATTAGTAGTAGTTGTTAAATGTTGGTTTAACATTGCAATGAAACGCAAACATTAAAGAAATATTTGAATTAATATCCAAAGCATTCGCATGGATGTAACAAAATGTTTCTTGAAAATATTAGTAAAATAATTATAAAAAGTAATGTCACCAATACTGGGAATATATTGATAAACTTTTCTAGGGTTTTTGAAAGCTGTGCAAAGTGAAACTATAAACATTTTTATCTATATTGTAAAGCATTAAAAACAATACTACTTTCCTCATCCAATATTAAGTCAGAGACGGAAGCCATTATTCAAACAATTTTCTGCAGCATTCTGAAATGGAATTCAAAAAACTTTACAACATTTTCTAAGCAAAAACAGTCTATCATTTAAAAATTCGGCCCTGCCATTTCCCTGTTTATTTTGCGAGTACGCTAGTAGAAATAAACCACAATGTAATATAATTTAGTACAAAACTCTGATCTATAGGAACTGTCAACTATCAGACAAACGAAATGTATTTTGGTTTTTCAATGAATTTAAGTTAATTTTTTTCATGGAAAATATTTGCTACTTTTGGAATAGGCAATTGATTGTATGCATAGCATATCTAAAAATATTTCTTGAAATTAAACGTTACGATTAAATTTAAACTTACGATTTTTATGAATACAATGTTAATTTATTTAATAATGCATTAAAATATTAATTTATTGTACATTCGTTTAAAGAAAAAGTGGGAAATACCAATGTCGAGCCAATCTGTATAACTTACATTTATTTTATTCTGATCTAATATCATACCAATGTTGCATTTAACGGATATGCTTCCTGTTAAATACCAATTTTGGTTAAATATTAGATTTACATTGAAATGAACATTTTAAAAGTAATTGGCATCATAAATGAAAATATTTGCAATGCAATGGTCAAATGTTTCTTGAAATACTTAGAAAAATAGCTATAAAATGTATTCATACAAATATAGACACAATAATTTTAATAATTTCAAGGGTTTTTTTTCAAACCGAATTATATATAATTTTTACTGTTTTGGAAAGTATTAAAAAACGATGTTACTTTTACAACATCCATGAAAAATTTAGAAATGACAGTCTCGCAATTTCCCGTTTTCATCCTTTCTTCTCCGAATATTCAGTCATAGACAGCAGCCACTATTTAAATAATTTGCTTCAGCATTCTAAAATGGAATACAAAAATCATCCAAAATTTTCTAAGGAAAAACTGTCTATCCTTTTAAAATATGCACGTTTCATTAAACTGTTTATTATGCAAGAAAGCTAGTAGAAATAAAATTTATGAAAGATACCTTTGTATGGCAATCTTATATATAAAAATTGTCAAGATGCGTAGCAATAGAATGACTCTTAACTTTTATAAGCCTTCAAGTAACTGTTTTTCATGTGAAATATTTACGCTACTTTTGAACAATGAAACCTGTTATCATTGTCATTATATTTTAGTATTAGATAGTGTTATGCACATATCTAATAATATTTCTTAGAATTTAGCTATACAGTTAAATTGAAACTTATAATTTATTTGTATGAACACAGTGCCAATTTGCAGAATCATGCGTAAATTTATTAAGTTATTCTAAAGTAATAAAAAGTTCAAAATGCCCTTATTGTAAGTTTGTATAATATTCTTTTGGAATCTTGTACTATGATGCAATAATATATTCTTGGGAAATGCTTTCAATTACCAGTTGTGGTTAAATGTTTGACTTACATTGCCATGATATGCAAACATTGAAGAATTATTGGTATTAACAGAGAAATTTTTTGCAGTGTATTGGTAAAATATTGCGTGAAATCTGAAGTAAAATTATCACAGTATACAGGTGATTCATAAATACCGAAACAATAGACTACTTCCTTAACTATTTCCCGAACACACATGCTTCTAATTGTAAAGTTTAATGCAAAAATTTGCAAAATATGACATAAGTTACAACTTCATTTGGGGAGGGGTCTAATATATTAATTAACGAAAATTAAATTTTTATATAGCTCGCGTAGGGTAAAAACTCCAATTAGGAAAACTTTTCTTATCCAGTCCTCAATTTAAAAAATTGCATCCTCATATCTGCAATACTCACAGAGTTATAAAACTTTTAAGTAATTCAACAGGTTTTAAGGAATTAGACTCAAACTGAAATGCGCGCATACTGTAAAAAAAGGGTCGATCTACAAAAAAAATTTAGTGATTCTTGTAATTACTAAAAAATTTTTAGTAATCTTACTCGGTTACAAGGAATCTGTAAGAATTACTAGAAAAAAGCTAGCTACAAATAGAGTTAATAGTTTTACATTTTTAATAGCTATTATTAAAACTCACTTGGTGTGGTCGTGATAGCTTAGTGATCATAGCACCGAACTCCAGGCTGAAAGTACCTGGGTTCGATGCTGGACGCCACCAAATATGCATCGAATGTATGCAGTTAAGTACTTGTTAAATAAAGGGATTATGAAAATCCTGTCGTACACTATAAAAAAAATCTGTAAAGGTACTAAACATTTTCTAGGAAACTGGGATTCCAAGAACTTTTCATGTAACGGTAACAAGAAAAATCCATGAAACCGATTCTGAAATTTGAATTTCTGCTGTTACGGTTACAGGAAAAGTTGTTGGAATCCCAGTTTCCTAGAAAAAGTTTAGTACCTTTACAGAATTTTTTTTACAGTGTAGCAGTTACCATGGGTAATGATCTCTGAACTTTCCCTCCCCTTTAGAGACATGTCAAAATAGAGCAGGTAGTAATGTTTGGTGCTGCCATCTATTGCGGCTTTACCGGAAATCTTCCGTTTCCAAAGCCTGTCTTTTTATCCACTGAATACAGCTCGAGGGAAGCTCCTGTCCTTCGGGCACACGTAATGGTTACTATAAATAATTTTGGAGCTATTACTAAAATTTGCTTGGTGGCTCATACTAAAAAGTTTTAAGTTAGTTATACAAAAAATTCTTTTGTCCAATTTACAAAAGAAATGTTTGTTTCACTTACAAAAAAAGTTTGTAATGGTTACTAAAAAATTCTGTGGAATACAAATTTACTAAAAATTTTTTAGTAACCTCTTGAATTTTTTTTACAGTGCAGTTCAATTAACAATGCTACTTCAATAGTTACTTCACACGTAAAAAATATATCAATTGAGTTAGGATTTTGTTTTTTTTCTCTTTTTTAATGGAGTTAGATATATAATTTCCAAACAAAATCACATCCTAAAAATTCTCATGAAGTTAAAAAAATTTCTAATGATTACTATTGTTTTAAGTGATGTTATTTAAACTCTTGCGAACTCGAAACATTATTCATCGGATTTTTTTTTTCATTTAATTCAAGAGAAAAATATAATTTTAGTTTTGTTTCAGTTTTCCAATACCAATTTTAAAATATTAAAAATATTTAATTAAAAATCACGTTACATATTTAAAAAAGAAATCATATTTTCAAAAGTAAATATATTTTCAAATTTGCCGAAATAAAATTAATGTAAAGTAATAAAAAAAGGTATGTTTCAAGATTGTACTTTCTTACTTTAACGATTTTTAACTTTTAATAATTTAAAGACTAGAAATGATGAATGAAAAAAAATAACCATAATGCAGAAAAATGCATTTAAAGTTTTTAAAAAAGTTTGGCTCCTATTAAAATGCTTAAATGCTTTTTAAAGTGAAAGGGATTGGAAATGAAAAAACACATTTCCGTAGCTTAAACTTCCGATTTAGTTTAACCTTAGTCATTTCCAACACTTTTCTGTATTGTTTAAATATTTGTCTGTTATTTAAAACAATATTTTTTTCTAACATGCGGATTAAGAGCTTTTTCGTAAGTTTAGCTCTCACAACTTCAGGCTGTTAATTGTCCCGACGAGGCTGCTAAATGTAAGTCTCTATTCTGGGTCCAGGCCGGTACAGGACTTTTTTTACTTTTTTCTCTAGGCTCCGCCAGGCCGGGTCTAATGTAGTTTTTCTGACCGTACCGAGACTGGCTTCCTTCTTCCTACACTAAAAAAATCTGTAAAGTTACTAAACTTTTTCAAGGAAAATGGGATTCCTAGAACATTTTATGTAATGGTAACTGCAAAAGTTCCTGTAACAGAATCGATTACACGAATTTTTGTTGTTACCATAACATGAAAATCTCTAGGAATCCAAGTTTCTTAGAAAAAGGTTTCGTAACTTTACATATATTTTTTACGGCGTAGGTCTATACGAGATAAAAATTTTGGTCCCGGTCTTGGTACAACACGTATTAAAATAATTGTCTCTGACTGACCTAATCCACGCATTGAATAAGTAAAATTTGGCAAAATGTTCTTTATTTTACAAAAATCTTTAAAACTCATTTTTTTAAAAAATAGTTCATTTAAAGGAAGAATCCTGTCTATCTTAAATGGAAAGTGTGTTGATCCATGCAAAATGAATATAATAATACCTAAGACAAAAAAGTATACGACATTTACACCGCCTAAGAAGGGAAGCTGTCTATCACGTATTTTTTTCTTTTCTATGCAATTCCGTCTTAAGAGGTTTTATATTATAGCATTTTTCAAAGTCTCCAGCACATGAGATATGGATTAACCCTTTCCAGCGCAAGCAAATTCTATTAGTAAAATGAGAAATTGTCGATTGACACCGGAATTTATAAAGGACTTGTCTAGATATTACGAATTCCTTAATTTAAGCTTTCATTGTAAAAGCAAAATTAAATTAAAATATTACTGGTGCCGTTTGCAAGTTTGGAATTAAAATTAGGTGTTGCCGGCCCGGCAACACTGCGCAAAAAAGGGGTTAATAGTATTAAAAGATAAGTGGAACATTTATATATGGAAATTCAATGAAAAAAAAATATTTCAGTGCCTTTGGCGCTTTTTTAATGATGAAAAGTATAATTATGAAAAACGAAAAGCTTCAATACGTAATTTTGATCAGAACTACTTCATACGAAACAATTTTTAATCATGCCGAAGTAAAAAATTATGTAGAAATTTAAGGCCAAGCCGGGCTATGATTTAAACTTTTTTCCAGGCCAGGCCGACCTTTTTACCCTATGGGTCTGTTCCTGACCGGACCTAGGTATTTCGACCCGTGCAAACCTCTACTGCAGATCACAAACATATTTTAAAGCAGCTTTAACGTAAAACCTATACGCTGGTATTTTATATCCAAGGGAGAAGCAGTATTTTAAATCGATTTTTATTAAAGAACAGTTTGCGAATGATCCCTATCTTACATTGAAATATTGTCAAGAACTCGCCGCTTAGAGGCAGGATTAATTGGTGTAAGTTACGAATTTTGGAGAATTTTGGATTTTAATATTAGTGTGAGATTTTGTCGGCATTGAGATTAATTAGTTTTGTTTAATGAGGACTGAATAAGAAATTTTTTTGTAATTGGAAATTTTATCCAACGGGGGCTGTATAAAAATTTAATTTATTCGTTTTCTCAAAAATACCCCCCCCCCCCCCCACCCATGGAGTTGTATCTTATCTCATCAAATTTTGCATCTTTTTTATGAAACTTTGCAATTGGTAGTAAGTGCCTAGGGGCAATATTTATGGAGATAGCATATTTTTACGATATTTATAAATCACCTGTATAATGACAGCAATATTGCGACAATATAGTTACCGTAATTTCGGGTGTATAAGCCGCGGATCAAACAATTCTTTTTGGACCCAGAAATTTTATTTAGTGATTGAAGACAAATATTTACGGCGATCTAAATAGTTATATTTGTTCCTTAAAAAATTCTGGGTCGAAAAAGAATTGTTTGATCTGCGGCTTATACACCCGAAATTACGGTAATAATTTTCAGGTTTTTTCTAAGATATAGTCGATACTGTCCAAGATAAAGCAAATAAAATTCGATTAATTCTTTAGCGAATTATAAAACCCCTCAATAATCACATTAAATAAAAAATCTGGGATTCCTTTAATTTTGAAATAGAGTAACTATTTTTTTTTATTTTTATTTCTTGTCTGGTGATCAGTCATCAGTTTAGCTGATGCCAAAAACTGCAGTTGCTCCCGACAAAAGGTACTTAGATGTCAGCTGCTATTATATTCATCGGAATTTACTATCGCCGGATCCTCCTTAACCTTTAATTGATGTCGTGAATGTTTTGTGGGTGACTTACGTCATGTTGTCATTTTGTCCCCAGCTAGCATATTACCTTATTACAAAAAAAAAAAAAAAAAAATGATTTTTTGTTAAAAATAATGCTATTTTTAGAAAAATGCATTTATCATTTGAATAAATTGTTAAAAATGTCACTTATATACTTTATTATTTTATCTGAATTATACGGATTAATGAAGAAATTACCCAAGTAGAAAAATACTTATAGGGACTAAATGGCATAATAATAAATTGTCACTGTTCATTGAATACTCAGTACTCGGTACGGAAATTCATATACATGTATCTCGAAAATTACGCGCTTATGAATAAAATATATTTGAGATATCGATTAGCATTTTCAGAAAGCTTTCAACAAAGAAAATTTTCCTAAAATATTTTTAAAAAACTCGTTTCAGTTAAAGAGTTTTAAGAATTAGAATTCAGGAGACAGATGAATAATTTTACGTGAAATACATTTGCAAACTTAATACTTTGTGTAGTATTACTCAATATAGTGGTTCATAATATCATTGATGCCACTTCCAATAATTTGCAATTTATCATTTTAGTATGTTTTAGTTAATTGAAAATTTACTTGATATTTGATTTTTAAATAAATATACAAGGCGATTATTATTAAAGTTGCCCTGTTTAGACCTATGTAGGGACCGCTCTAACAGACAGGCATCGATAAAACTTGGACCATGTGAAACCATGGGAACCATGGGGAGAAAAAATCTGCACTAAAAAATAATTCAAAATTTGGCCGATAGATGGCGTTTTTCATATACGAGAAAGGACTTTAGGGAAATTTGGAGCGATTTAAAAACCCAGTAGTCGTTGCCATAAAATCATTTTACACTATGGCGTTAGAGAAGAAATAACGTGCGCTATCGTTGAAACTTTTTTAATCCGAAAGGTAATAATTTGTCACTAAACTGCGAGAATATCGTCGCTTGAAACGATTCTGAAACGAAACGATGTCAAGGTATGCTTTGAAAAAGATGATGTCTCAGTTCGGGGAGTGTGGGGCTGCAAGGAAAAGGACGGAAACGGTTTTCAAATGAAAATATCGAAAAGTCGGTCTGACTATTGTCGAAAGTGATTCGACTTTCTTCGATCTGCTGTACGAAAGGCCCTTCGATCCATCGTAAAATGGTATCCATACAACATTCACGTTGTGCAAGCGCTAAACAATGCACACCCGGACGCACAAACTCAATTTGCGAGAAGGTTTTTGGCCGGAATAAAAGTTGGCAATACATGGTCTTTGAACATTCTGTGATCGGAGGAGACGCATTTTATCCTATATGAAGCAGTTAATTCTCAGAACTGTCACATATGGGGTACTGCGATTCTTAATGTTGTCCTAGAACGGTCTTTGCATTTTGATTGCATTACTGTATGGCGTGTTTTTATAACTGATTTCATTCTTGGTCGTTTGTTTTAGGGAACACTTCTCAGGGTCTTAAAAGGTGTCCATTACGGGTAGCCGTTAACGAAACCGCAGTTGTCAAAATCCAGAACTGACTATTAGGGATGTTCTTTAAGTAGTGAAAACATGTGTGGCTTCACATAGCTGTCAAAAAGATCGTGTGTGTAAAGTGCACCTCATTTTTTCATTCCTAAAATTTCGGGAAAATGTACACATAATACACTGCCAAATATGGTTATTGAAGTAACATAACATTTCCTTAATAAAGCTGTGTTTCTGATCTTGTGATAACATTAGATAGTTTTAAGTAGTTAGAATAACCAACAACTATTTATAACCGTTATTTTTTGTATCTAATTAAATGCTTGCAAAAGCTTAGACTTAAATTTTGAGCTCAAATTCTAAATCGATGGGAGCGGTTAAGAAGCGCAAACTGAACTGTGTTCAGGAGTTGAAATGTTACCCTCCCCACCCTTCGAACACAGTTCAATTTTCCACTACTTAATTACAACGATGCAGATTTTGAGCTCAAAATTTAAGTTTGAACTTTTACAAGTATTTAATTAGATACAAAAAATAACGGCTAAAAATAGTTGTTGGTTACTCTAAAGTTTAAGGCGTACTCTGATGGAATTTTTTGAAAAATATATTTAAAATTTATTTTCAAGGAAATATTGACATAAAGAATAGTTTTAGCGAAAACCGACTAATTTTTCCGTTTTTTTATAATCATTTGAAATTTGAACTTCCCCACCCCCATTGAACACAGTTCAGTTTGCGCTACTTAACCACTGCCAACGATTCAGATTATCACCTCAAAATTTAAGTTTATGTCTAAGCTTCTAAAAAAATTGTATGAGATGCAAAAAATAACGGTAAAAAATAGTTGTACGTTACTCCAAAGTCTAAAGCGCCCTCTATCGGCATTTTTTGAATTTTATCTTTATAATTTATTTTCAAGATAATACAGACATAAAGAATAATTTTAGTGAAAATCGCAAATCAATTGACGAATTTTTCCGTTTTTTATAATCATTTGAAATTTGAACTTCCCCCCACAGTTCAGTTTGCGCTACTTAACCCCTCCCAACGATTTAGATTTTGAGCTCAAAATTTAAGTTTATGTCTAAACTTCTAAAAAAAAATTAATGAGATGCAAAAAATAACGGTAAAAAATAGTTATTCGTTACTCCAAAATCTAAAGCGCGACTCTATCGGCATTTTTTGAAATTTATCTTTATACTTTAATTTCAAGACAATACTGACATAAAGAATATTTTTAATGAAAACTGCAAACGAAACGACCAATTTTTCTGTTTTTTTATAATCATTTGAATTTTTGGACCTTAAACTTTAATGGCGCCTATCTCCTTCGGAAGACGTTTGGGACCCTTAGTTTCCAGTTTAATATTGTTTGTCTTGATGTGTACTATCACCCCTTAAATTTTGTACCATTAATTTAGAAACACCCTGTATATATATGTGTGTATGAATGTAAAAAAGAAGATCAAGGGATTATAGTAAATAACCGTTTCATAGCTCTAGTTATATGATACAGTTAGATATTTACAGTTTCAAATTAAAGGGGATTTGGGGGTAGTTCTGAGACATAAGCCGACGCATTCGGCTATCAATTTACAGAGCTCTTGATCGAGACATCTTCCCCGCATCAGAGTCAATATCATTCTTTTATTATTTTAGAATGTTCACAGGCTAGCTTGGATAAAAATATAGTCAGCGAATACCTCTGTTAAGTTGGGTCTCTACGCCATTCGTATTCTGTGGGAAAATGCCGAGAACCTATTACTAGGCATGGAGTGTTTTGAGGATCCAAAACCACATTCACACACACATATTTATTTAACATTACATAACTTTTGTTATTACCAAGGAAAACTTTTCTTGCCTTACTTAAAAATTTTTAACGCGCCACACTTAAATGAAGTCTTAAGGAAATTATTATAATAGGTCTTTATTCTGTAAGAAGTGGTGATCCTTTCTAGCCTTTATATTTGGAAATATTTTCGCAGCTTGAATTACATATAATCAACCTTGAAGTGCTAATTTGAGACAGCGCTGGTTTAATGTAAGACAGTATATGGGTCTTATATGAAATATTGTAAGGACGAATATACGACAGTGTACGGGGCTAATATGAAACAGTGCTTGCAATTACATTGAAACTTTTATTCAACGAAGTTCCATCGTTACACCTAAACAGTTCTTTATAGGGAAAATTCGTTAAATAGAAATGAACTTAAATTCATGAAATTTGTTTAATAAAATACACATATTGATAAAATATAATTTAATTCGGGTGGAGATTTATTTAACTCAATGTAGCCACACGAAAAATGTTTAGTTAAAAAATAAATAAAACCCCATAATAAAAAGAGAGAGTAATAAAAACTGAAGCATAGCGTATCTTTTCTCTTTTTTCTCTGCATTACAGATTTTTAAAAACCTGCAATTTTTCTTTGTACAGGTTTCCTATAAAAAACAAATACATAGTTCATTAATTTTTTTTACGTATCCGATTAATTATATTCATCTATAATGGCTTCGTGAAACTGGGATCCCTTTCTTAATGTACACTGTAAAAAAAATTCAAGAGGTTACTAAAAATTTTTTAGTAAATTTGTATTCCACAGAATTTTTTAGTAACCATTACAAACTTTTTCTTTGCAAGTGAAACAAACATTTCTTTTGTAAACTGAACAAAAGAATTTTTTGTATAATTAACTTAAAACTTTTTAGTATGAACCACCAAGCAAATTTTAGTAATAGCTCCAAAATTATTTTTAGTAACCATTACGTGTGCCCGAAAGGCAGGAGCTTCCTTCGAGCTGCATCCAGTGGGTAAAAAGACAGACTTCTGAAACGGAAGATTTCCGGTAAAAGCCCAATAGATGGCAGCACCAAACATTGCTACCTGCTCTATTTTGACATGTTTCGAAAGGGGAGGGAAAGTTCAGGGATCATTACCCATGGTAACTGCTACAACAGGATTTTCATAATCCCTTTATTTAACAAGTACTTACATTGCATACATTCGGTGCATATTTGGTGGCGTCCAGCATCGAACCCAGGTACTTTCAGTCTGGAATTCGGTTCTATGACCACTATCTATCACGGCCCCACCAAGTGAGTTTTAGTAATAGCTATTAAAAATTCAAAACTATTAACTCTATTCGTTGCTAGCTTTTTTCTAGTAATTCTTACAGATTCCTTGTAACCGAGTAAGATTACTAAAAAATTTTTAGTAATTACAAAAATCACTAAAATTTTTTTAGTAGATCGACCCTTTTTTTTACGGTGTATTTAAGAACCCCTTCCCTCCCTGTTTGTACCAGAATATCTCTGTGAGAGGGTGGCGATATCATCTGTTCATCTTATATCAGTGTGAAAAAATATTTTGTTTCGCCCAAAGAACAGTAGAAATGATTAAGTAAATAAATAATTTCACTTTCATACTATCCGCTAAAATAAATTCGTACATCTATCGCAAAAGCAACGTCTCCGTTTGAATGTTGTACACGCACGAAAGGGGAATTAACTTCGTTTTTTTGTGGAATATATTTTTCGTAATATGGAGATTAATTTACATGTGAATGGCATCCATTGTCAAGGTTCAACAGAAAAGTTCGTTAAATAGAAATCTTCGCTTAATAGGGACTTTATTAAAAGGAAGTTCTACTGTAATATGAGACTGTGCTTGGGGCTAATATGAAGTAATGCTTTGGGATGATATGAGAAAATGCTTGGGGCCAATATGAGACAGTGCTTGGAGCTGTAGTAATAAGATTCTTTCATAAGGTTTTTATTCCACCTACCAATTATTTATTTTCTTTTTCTTATGAGCCTTTTATAGTGTTCAGCAAAAGTTTAGATAATGATCGATTACGCTTCTATATTCAGAAGTATGTACCAAATATTTGTAATTCATCTGTCATACATTACTTGTGACTTACCCTTTATTCACAAACAATAAATTTTGAATTTTACCTTTTACATAAAATATAATGACAAAAAAATGAAATTAACATTGTGGCAAAAGTATAGACAATTTGTATAGTTACAGAAAAATAACAGAAAAATTAAAATCGAGTTGTACCTACATTGTTCGCAGTTAGTGCAAGAATGTGAATTTCATTGAAGAGACTAAATGCTGCGTCACTTGGGGGTCTATTTTGTACCAAACATGTTCAACAGCGGCTCGAAGCTCATTAAAAGAAAAGTATAGCAAAAATTTGCTTAAACATTATACGACATATGATGTTACAAAGGTTTTCGATTGAGTCCGGATCAGATCTACTCACCGGCCAGTTGAGATGAGTAGTATTTTCAGAGTTAAACGAAGTTCTTCTTTTATATGCAACATGAATAGACGCATTATGTTGCTAAAATCCATACTTTACATCATCTAAAAGCTCCCCAAATGACTAAAAATTAATCTCCAACGTATGTACGTAGTCTTGTGTTGCTCAGCAACCAATGAATAACTCCACAGATAGTCGAGTATTAAAGCAAAGTGAGGACCAAATCATTAAAAAGTCAACTTCTTGTTGTTGACTTAAGAAAGTTCCAGGCTCTTTACGCATGTCGTGCCAATAGTATGCCCACCCGTTTGTGCCATTCAAATTCCACTTTTTTTTCGTTACTGAGTATGATAGCGTACCATTTGGGTCCATATGGCGTATGTTTGCAAGTTCATTGCATTCTCGCCAATTTGTAGCGAGACTTTAAAGCTGATTGTTTTATCATTTTCATGTAAATTGATTTACCTGTTTCTTTAATTCAACTACGAATCATGTCCATCGACACAGAAAGTCCTAACTTACTTTTAATTGTGATTAACAATCATTATTTGTGTAAATGTCAGTTTCTTGATCCTTTTGTCATCTCTTTTTTTCTCCACACAAGGTCTTGCAGATTATGTTTTGTTTTGAAGGAGTCATTCTTAGACTAAAATTCATAGGCAGACCACTTTGGACGATTCAGTTGTTGCTGAAATTTCTGCTACAGTCTTCCCTTTCCATTTCAGCTTTTCTACTTCAATTACCTCATCTAACTGAATATTTTTAGCTCGCGGCATCTTCACTAACTGATGCTATATCGAGGTATAATTAAATACTGCAGACATGTGACATCATAACTTGGAAATTTGCATTTTTCCATGAACAGTTGGCTAAAAATCAAAAAAGTGCCTAAACTTTTACAATATGCAAATTTTACTTTTTTCAGTTAAATTAAATATTATCTTATATTATAACCATCATTTTTATCCTACATTATTTAAAATATATTTGAAAATAGTTATAGCCATTTGTAAAACTCACGTGTTCGTATTTTTTATTTAAAGGTTAAAAAACACCAGTGTCTAAACTTTTGCTGAGCACTGTATAATCCCCTATATTTGTTACATATTTTTATTGTATAATATGTAAATCTAGATAGATGATTTTACAATTTACTTTTATACCTCAAGCTGAAAGTGATACTGAAAGTTAAAACTTGCGTATTTCTAAACATTGAAAATAGACAATAGAAAAGCTTATCCAGAATAAATTTCTTATTAAAAATATAAGGTATGTTTAATGCTACATCATTACGTTGTTTAGCTAAAAATCGTATGATTAATTGATCATTTTGTGCCGTAATACTATGCAAATGTAAATTTGTTCACATTCTGCATCTTCTATGATAACTGTAGCGAGCGAAGTTTCATCAATCTCTCTAAGTTTCTTTGAAATGTTGATTTTTCAAATAATAAAGTAAAATTGCTGCATCAAAAACGAAAAGAGAAAGAATAGATGCTATTTCAAAAGTCAAAATGAAGTGTGGATAGTCATAGAAAAATTAAAGATAGAAAATGGCGAAGATAGAAACGAAAGAAAATAATTTAAACCGTAACTGCAGACATTAAATTTTTTTCGCGGAGCAAATATTTCTGTTATGATAGTGATATCGTATTATTTACTTTACACTTTGCCTCAAAATTGTTCAAAAATCAATTTTTTTAAATGTTAATTGAAATCTTTTTAATTTCGAATATTTTTTACACTTCCTTTTTAACCATACGAAAATCATATCGCAAGATATTGTACATTTTGTTAATATACCCAAGCACAATTACCCACAAAAATTAAAATTTTAAATGCCGTTTTCTCCACGTTCATATTTAAAAAATGCTAAGGCGTTTTTACAATTGGAAATAGACATTTAAACTTTTTTGAACATGTTCTTTATTATACATACGATAATTATCCTTCAGGTTTAATTTTTATTCTAAATAAAAGTATATGAATGTGGTTTAGATTTCATCGCCTGGCATAATGTATGTATCAGCAAAAAAATTAAATGTAATATTAAATGTATCGAAAAATCCATGCGCGTCTTGTGTAGTAAACATTAGAAAGTGTAAAAAAAATTGGACAAAAAAATCAATATTTAAAAAAAGTAGTGATGATTTAAAAAAGCTAAATTGAAATATGCATTGGATTGTTTCCATAATGTACTCTTAATTGAACATTGAAGTGAAGTGAGTTCATCATCTGAACCATAGTTTTTTAAATAGAAAAAAAAATGTTGAAAAGGTAAACTGTCTCCTGAATTTGTAATTATTTTATTGCAATGTCAGCATTTCCGCATTGTTTTTCATTCTTAATGCTTTTAATGTAAACCTAACAAATTTAATAATGACTTTATGAAATAGTAATTATTTTCTATTTAAGTAATCATTAGAAGAAATATGTATAAATCAGTATGAGAACACATTTGAAGATTTTCTTTATTTCATTTCATTAAGTTTCAAGTAATTCATTGCACCGCCTTATAAAATTTCGCTCGCCTCAAAAGAAAAAAAATTCAACTGCATGAAATGTGGTTGAATTTTGGATCAATACTGTCAAATGGTTTCCGCAAGATAAATAAAAATTCTGAGAAAATGAAAAGACACGTTTCGGGAAAAATGTTTTGAAAGTAAAATTAGAATTCTTGGGAAAGAAATGATTTTTTTGTGATAAAAAATTTTACATACTACATATTTAACATGGTACTACAAATTACAGCAAAAGAAAATGTTGGAAACTATTGTAAAATTTGTATTTGTGGTTGACAGCATATTTGTATAACTTCAAAAATGAGATGAATATACAAGGTGTTTCATAAAAGATGAAGAAAACTTTAAGAGATGATAGTACACATCTAAACAAACAAGTTTTATCCGATAATGTATGGTAGGAAATAAAACGCAAAGGTGTTTAATGCACCAAAGACTAAGTTATAATACGAGACAAAAACACACAAAGAACGATTGAGTAACAAAAGTAAGTTGGGAAACCGCTTTCCGTACAGTCGTTCAGATTCTGAAGTATTTCTATTTGCAGTTCAGCAAATAAAATGCATATAAGTCTTTCTCCAATTACTTAAAAGTAACATCTTCCGGGCCTTTATATATTTATTTATTCATTTATTGAACGCATACATCTGACTTGTGTGCTCTACATGAAAGCCTGCTTTATTTATTAAATAAGGTTTTGTATACGTTCTTTTCTTTTTCCCCATATCGCATCTGCATGATATTAGTTTGTTCGTCTCCCGATAACTCGCAACAGGAATGGAACTTTAACGTTTGCATGGAGCAAATTTCCAAATGCGCCAGCACCTTTTCTTTGCATTTTCGACCATGCATTCTTTGATTAAAGTTGTTTGTTTGGATGTATACTATCACCTTTTAAAGTTTTGCCTCTTTTTTATGAAACACCCTGCATGGTTTACAACTTTTAAAACATAGTCCGAGTAGAAAGGGCTATCACCATCATTTTGTGGAAAGGTCTATCACCGTCATTTTGACATCATTGATTTTTAAATTGGTTCGACACTTTTCGAGACTGTGTGGAAATCGTCATTTTGAACGTTTTTAGAACGCTTTTTGCACATTTTCACTCCTTTATAAATTTCGAATTTTTTTCAAAAATATACGTACATTTACACCTTGTAACTACCATGCCAAATTTCATCTGTCTATGCCTTTCAGTAACACAAAAATCGCAATTTTACAAAGTTTTTTACTCATGCACCTTCTTTGGGTTATTGATATAGACATTTAGCCTATGTTGGAACAGAAAGTAACACCATCATTTTAATAGCATTATTTTTAAAATCGGCTCGGTAGTTTACCGAAGAGATTACCTCAAACAAAGAAACAAAGAAACAAACTTTACTTCTTTATATAATACTAGCAAATCCCACGGATTTGCATGCGTTATAGTTAAAATATGCCATGTGATATTTCTGTGCCTAATTTTATTATAAGAAATTATGCTTTTAATAATAATTTAAAATTAACATTTAAGCCTAACATTAAGCCCTTTTTCACTAAACTACATCGCTGCATTGCTTTAGACAGAAAAGAGATGACATAAATGAGAATAAGTAAATCTAATTCTAAATAAATGATAATTTAGAAAATATTTTGAAATTTTATGCTCAGTCGATACGTTTATTTCAGTATTTATTTGAAGTTTTGATTTTTTTAGAAATCATTTTCTTAGTGCGCATTTACATCTTAAAACTAACCATAGTTAATTTCAAGCTTTTTTTTTATAGCGTCTACCCTCTCACTATGGTTAGTGGCACCAGCATAAAGTGCCTACGTTGAAGCAGGGACGATCACCATTAATTTCCCAACATTAATTTTGAAATCGATTAGGTATTTCCCATTATTCCATAGAAACGTAATTTTTAAAAAAATCAAAGGATTTTTTAGAAAGTTTGTTGTTTTTACCAATCTCAGATGGTAGTAGCAACGGCTTAAAATATAGCTTGCGTAGGATCAGAGATTGTCATCATTAATTCGTAACCATTACTTTTATAATCGGTTTATTATATCGTGAAGCTGCATAGAAATCGCAATATAACAATTTTTAGAACGTCTCTCGCTATTTTCCATCGCTTCACAGTCTTTAAATTTCGAACTTACTTTTGACTGCTCTTAGAGTACAATTAAATTAAAAAAAATATATCATGCAGGGCTCCCAAATGGTCCGCGAACTGAACATCAATATTTTTTAACAAAAAATTTGATGATAGATTTCTACATAATTAGCGCAAAAAATTAACCTCCTAAAGTGATTTCTCGGCAATTTGCAAGAAAAATCTAAAAAGAAAATTTTCCTAAGAAAATTCTGATGTTCAGTTGGCGGACCATTTGGGAGCCCTGATCATGCCATATTTAAATTTTCAAGCCTCTTTAGTATCAGAATGTTTTCTGCTCTTGCAATCCCCTGGTGGTTGTGGAATGCACATAAAATATAGTATCATGCACATAAAATATAGCTTATGTTCGAACAGGTTCTATCACCAGAAATTTCCAACCATTGATTTTTTAAATTGGTTTGGTAATTCATATGATGCATAAAAATCATTATTTAGGACATTTTTAGAACGCTTTTCGTTCACTTCATCCTTTTAAATTTGAAATTTCTTTCGACGTGACTTAGAAAGCATTTGCATCTCTTAAGTAACTTTCCTGCCAAATTTGAAAATGTTAAACACCTGAGTTGTACAAAAAATACAATTTAGAACATTTTTTACTTTTGCAGCCCCCAGGTGGTACTGACAACGACATAAAATATGACCAATATTAAAACAGGGACTGTTTGCAACCATTACTTTTGAAATCGATTTCGTTTTTCCCGAACGTAAAAATCGAATTTAAAATGTTTATAGAACGCTTTTCACACATTTTTAGCCCTTTTAAACTTCGAATTTTTTCGAAACTGTTCTTGGAGAGCATTTATTTCTTATAAGTAATTACCTTGCCAAATTTTAAGTTTCTTTCTGAGATTGCTCACAAATCGGCATTTAGAGCGTTTTTAGAACGCCTTTCGAGAATTTTCATCCTTTTTAAACTTTGATTTTTATTTAAAGAAATGTTACCAGATATTCTTCAGATCTATAACTAACTACCATATCAAATTTCATGAATCAACTACCTTCAATAATACAAAAATTGCATTTTTAGATCATTTTAAGCTCCTACACCCCCTTGGGTCTTGGAGTAGTGGCAACCGAAATAAAATATAACGTATCTTGCAGCAAATGCTGTCACCATCATTTTCACACCATTATTTTTTAAAAAGCGGTTCTGTATTTCTTAAGACAGCGAAAAAATCACAATTTCAAACATTTTTTTTGGAATACTTTTTTCGCATCCCCCCTTTTCAAATTTTATTTTTTTTAGGAAATGTTCTTGGAGATAATTTATACCTTATAAGTAACTACCGTGTCATATTTTGTTTTTAAGTCCTTCCGTAACAGAAAAAAAACTCGCAATTAAAAGTTTTTTGCTTTTGTAACTCCGGAGTGGTAATGACATCGTCTTAAAAAAGAACTTATATCTGTGGCTTCCGGTAATAATCAGGTAAAGCACATTTTTAATATTTTGAGTAATTAACGCTTAAAATTTTCAAATGTCTTTTTATCATTACTTTTATACAATAGATTAGAACTTAATAATTTTAACTGCATTCAATTAGGATATAAGAATGTCTTTTTTTTCCAAAATAGTTATATAAAAATGATTTTTATTAATTGAGAACCAATTAAAAAGTTTTTCAATTTTTAAATGAAAATTTATAGTCGCTCTATGACGGAAAGTTTTCGATTTTCATTTTTCAGTACTATGGCAGAGGAAAGTACTCTTTTAAAGTTACATTTTCCCAAATTATCCCAATTTTTTTCAAAAATGTGCCTTACCTGGTTATTACCAGAAGTCACAGATATAAAAGTAAGGGTTGCCACCATCATTTTTAATTTGGTTTAGTACTTCATGAAATTTCGTAGAAATCGTCATTCAGAACATTTTTTAGAATGCTTTTGAGCCCATTTTTATCCCTTTTAAATTTCGTATTTTTTAGGAAATGTTCTTAAAGATTATTTATAACTGATATGTAATTAGCATTGCAAATTGTATGTTTCTAGGCCCTTCAGTAACACAAATTTCGAATTTTTTTAACGTTTTCAACTCTTGCACCCCTTTTGGACACGTGACACCGAAATAAGATATAGCCTATGTTGGAGCAAGGACTGTCACAATAGTTTTGACATAATTATTTTTTAAATCGGTTCGTTACTTTCCACTTGTCCGTTACTTGTCTGTTTGCTTAAAATCTGCAATTTAGAACGTTTTTAGAACACTTTTCGTGCATTTTCACATTTGTTAAATTCCGTATTTTTTAGGAAATGTTCCCTTAGAGACCATTTATATCTTATAAGTAATTAACCTGCCACATTTTATGTTTCTAGGCCCTTCACTTCACTGTAAAAAAAAAAAAAAATCCAGAAACGTTTCTGAATATATGGGGCAGCTACGGTGCATGTAATTTTCAAAAACGTTTCTGAGTATTTCGGAAACCTCTTTCCGATATAGTCAAAAACGTTGTTGATTATTTTAGAAATCTTTTGAAAATGTTTCCGATATATTCAGAAACATTTTAGAGTATTTCATAATTTTTTTTGAAACATTTCCGATTTATTCAGAAACATTTTAGAGTATTTCATAAATCTTTTTGAAATGTTTCCGATATATTCAGAAACATTTTAGAGTATTTCATAAATCTTTTTGAAATGTTCCGATATATTCAGAAACATTTTAGAGTATTTCATAATTTTTTAAAAATATTTCCGATATATTCAGAAACATTTTAGAGCATTTTATAAATTTTTTTGAAATGTTTCCAATAAATTCGGTAACATTTTAGAGTATTTCAAAAGTTCTTTTGAAATGTTCTGTTACATTCAAAAAGGCTTTTGAGTTTTTCAGAAAATGCTCCATTATATTAAAGTATCCAACAAAATACATAAATAGCCATTTGGTAAAAAAAAATTTAACCGCCATACACCATCTTGAGTCAGTGTTTTTGCACTTTCTTTGGTTACGGGTCTTTTTATTTAAATGAAGTAGCCTCTTAACATGAACGAAATTTTGAATCCCCTTGAGGTTCATATTAACGAGGTTTTACTGCATACTTACTTATACTAGTGTTGCCTGTTGGTTAAAATTAAGAGGGAACGCAGGAAAAATAAAGCAAAATGTTCACCATTCTGGCATTACTTCTGTTCTTAGGGTTTCAAAAGGAAAAAGAGAAAAAATATTTTGTCCATTTTATTAATTTTAAAACGTTTTTGTTTCTCGCTAACCCGAAAAATCCAACTATTAAAATCTAAAGATGAAATAAAATTGAAAATTTACTATTTCGAATACGCAGACTCTGAAGAGAAGAGGCGAAGTTGCTACAATGTTGTTATTTCAAGTCCTCCAAACCCGAAAAAGTTTGATGGAAAGGATGAAAAATAAAGATGAAAATTTTATTATTTTAGAAATAATTCCGGTTCTGCAAATTTGAAAGAAAAAGCGAAAATTTAAAATTTTCTACATTAATTTTACAATTTCAGCTTTAGCAACCCGAAAAATAGCAAAATTACTATTTTATTGTTATTTTGGGTACCGTATATTTAGAAAAATATTACAATTTCACACTGTGCCGTGCACACATGAAATTAAGGGGGGGGGAGGGGAAGAAGGAGGAGGGGTTTACAATTTTGCCTTTCTTTTGCTCCTACATACTTTCCAGCCTGCACCTTTAACAGTTCGGCTTTGCTGTTTATATTGTTGCAGTTTACGCCCCGGCCTGTGCAAAAATCAGTGAAAACAAGCCCGGCACATGTCAAAATCAATTACATCCAGAATGGCCAGGCTCAATTTTTTTTAAAAAGTATCCGATGTTGATAATATGCAATTAAGCTTTTTAAGAATCACATATTTATGGGTAAATTTTACCGCATGTTTCAGATTAGTATAAATTCACAAGCGATAGAATACAAAATAGCAACATTAATGATTATTTACTCTTAGGCTATTACATTCAAATGAAGACTGATTTTTTTTTTAAATGTAGTTTAAAATAAAAGGAAAAAAGATGGTTAAAACATCATAAATTTTGAAGCCATATAAACTTTAAAAAAATATATTTATCTTTAATTTATTTTAGTATAATTTTAAAGATACTGTTAAACCTTTCCGGTGCAGAGGTAATTCTTTTTGTAAAATGAGGAAATGGACTGACACCAGAATTTAAAAATGAATTTATAAGAAAATAAAAACTTGTTTATTTCCCCTCCAATTCATAAAAAGAAAAATTTAATTAAATATTTTTGGTGCCAGTAGTCTTAAAATTAAGTGTTTCTTTGTGGACACCGCCTGCTAAAAGGTTAACTGAAAATCATTGTAGCTATTACTATTTTAACAAAACATTGTGTCCAACAAAAATAATCAACTTATTGATTAATTACAAATTTTTAAGACCTAATATGAATTAGAAACTAAAATTATTATATTTAGCATGAAAACTTAATAAAACAATATTCTAAATGTTTTTTTTCACTTGTGTAACAAAATTGAATATCAACCACAGTATAACTTCAAGAATCCGGCATCATAGGGGCCGACATTATTCCGGATTTTTGAAGGAATATCAAAATAATAACTAGGGATATCATGCTTTATGGTGCCTTTAAGCATAATTTAATTCATTATTAAGTGGTTATTATGTGCGAAAAAGAGAAAATTAGATATAAAAAAACTTACTGTAATTGATGTTTCCTACGTTTAATATATATATATATATATATATATATATAAACAGTGAGGTTATATCTTCCTTTTCGGGAACATCAATGTCAACTTAGTTTACTTCAAATTTTTTTCGAAGATTTTTGTCGAATTTCGTTATGTTCACCTTCTACCGATCGGCAAACTTTTTTTTCAACCAACTGTCATAAACTGTGGATTTTCATGCGACTGATTGACAAGTATCGGATTTTTTTTCAACATTATGGTGACAAATTTAGCATTTTTTTCTCATGGTCGATTGGGCAATTTTGCGAAATTATTCCTACTACCAATAAGTAGGGATGCATTGAATAATGATTTTGGCCAAATACTGAATATTCGGCCAAAAGGTGAACTGAATACCGAATAGTAATTGTTGGGCCGAATAGCAACTATTCGGCCAAATACCGAATATTCGGCCTTCCAAGTACTTTTTATATTTCAAAGTTTAAAGGTATTAAAATGTTACTTTTTAAAACAATTTTACTTAATATACACTGCTCAAAACAATTAAAGGATATTGCAGTTTTAGGTGGATTTTGTATCTGAGAAACTTTTTGATGCATGGTCGACAGACATAGTAGGTTATATGCGAATAAATTACACATGTTTGGCAGAAAAAAATGCATTTTATTGCGCATTTGTGTACAAAAGGAAAAAAACACAATTTGTGCATATGAGAAAAAAAGAATAAGAAAAGGTATTTTCTTCAAAGAAAATCATTTTCAGTAGGGGGTATGGTTTCCACGGACGGCCAGCAACGTTGAACACCTTTGAGGCATGGACTTAATGAGGCTATTAATGACGAGTTGGGGTATTCTGCTCCACTCTTCCAGAAGAGCTCTTTCCAGTTCTTGGAGAGTTTGTGGGGGTTGTTGGCGGCCAGAAACTCGTCTTCCTAGAGAGTCCCAAACGTGCTCGATTGCATTCATGTCTGGAGAACACGCTGGCCATTCCATTCGAACGATTCCTTCCTCGAAAAGGAAATCCTCCACCAGGTTTGCACGATGTGGCCTGCAGTTATCGTCCATTAAAATGAAGTTATCTCCGATTGCTGCAGCGTAAGGGACTACAATAGGTCTGAGGATCTCATCCCTATATCGGCGACCAGTCAGAGCTCCATCTCGAATGATGTAGAGGTCAGTGCCCCCGTCAATGGAGATGCCACCAAACACCAACACTCTTCCACCGCCAAATCTGACACTTTCGTGCACGAACGCAGGATTATTCCTACTGCCACGGTCCCTCCAGATGAAAACACGCCTATTATCCGGATGCACAGAAAAACGGGACTCGTCAGAAAACAGAATATTGCTCCATTCATTTCTCCTCCAGTTGACATGCTCGGTTGTCCACTCCCTGCGGTCGCGACGCCTTGATGTTAATCTAACACATTCCATCGGTCGGCGAGCATACAGACCTACAGCATGGAGCCGGTTTCGGGCAGTCTGAGTTGAAATCTTGGTGCCTGTAGCCGAGCGAAGGTGTTGTTGGAGAAGAGTAGCGTTCATGTTTCGGTGTCTCCGAGCTGTTAACGCTAAATACCGATCTTCATTGGGCGTTGTTGCCCGTCTACGACCTTGCCCTGGTCTTCGGCCTGCACATCCACTCTCCAAAAAACGGTTCCAGATCCTGGAAATGACACTTTGTGACACTCCAATGGCTTGCGCTACTTCGGATTGAGTTTGGCCCCCTTCTAACCTACCAACAATTCTCCAAGCTTCTGAATCTCTCAAATGACTTCGCTGAGACATCGTACTCATCGAAATAAAGCAATCACTGAATGCCGATCATCCTTGTCTTCATTCTCTTTTATCCAGTTGAAAGTCAAATTTCATTCGCTGCCGCTGAAGCGACGTTTTTGACGTCGAACTCAAAATTTGCATACTCCACAGTTTGAAAACCAGAAAAATTTGCATTTGTGATTCTCTTCTTCTATTTTCGCAAAAAAATTTCGTTTCTATATTTATTTTATATAAAACTTCAAATATCTTTTAATTGTTTTGAGTAGTGTATAATAAAAGAAACTTACATTTTGTTAAACAAGAGTTTTTTATAAGAATATTTAGTATTGAAAAAAATCTGCCTTGAGTTATTTAAGAAGCACTATTACAAGAGTTTTTTAATCAGTAAAATTTTAAATTTCATGGCTTTTTCTACGAATGAAAACAATTATTTTAAAATCAAAGAGAAATGATGAAAAAAAGGTTGAAAAAAACTTTACAGTCTCTTAACTGTCCTTTTTGAATAACTTAAGGCAGATTTTTTTCAATATAAGGTACAAAGTTTTTCAACTTAATTCTGAATAAAGGAACATCTAGCTCATAGTTCTTTTTTATGAATAATGGCATTTTCCATCCTTCTCATCATATCAAATTTTACAGAAATCAAAGCATGTGAGTTGAAAATATAGTTATGGTATCTTATTTATTGTTAATGCAACAAATGAAAACACAAGTTTGATGTACAATGAGATTAATGACTCAATAAGTTACTTATGGTTTCATAAACAAAAGTTGCCTCGATAGTCATTACTATTCTCAAAAGTTTTTCTTTCTTTTTTAAGGACTTTTATTGGGGAAAAGCAAAGGAGAATCCTAATAAATCAACATTTTAATCCTTTTCAGGGTTTATTTTCCTAAGTTATAATTTACAAACAACATTCTATTTTATTTAGATATGATTTTCTTTCTAATTATATTAAATAAAGGTACTACCAGGTTATCCCGTTGACCAAAAAATTATCGCCAAACTATAAGATTAAATTCCAATAATGGATGATCGTGAATTTCACATTCAATGACGTTAAACAAGATTCACGTGTTTAAAATGTCATTAAGTGATTTTTCTTTCGACTTTTTATTAATATTTTTATTAATATTCTACTAATTATTTGTTTTTTCGATATTTAAAATAAAAATTATGTCAATATGTATAATTTGGCTATTAGTTTGGCGATTTGTTTAATTAGGCAAAATCGGTCGACGGGATAACAGAGTAGTACCGAATATTCGGTGCATCCCTACTAATAAGTAAATTTTGCAGCAACTTCTTTCAACTGATTGGAGAAAATAGTGCATTTTTTCCCTTACTGATCGACAAATTCCACAATATTTTCTTTTTTCCCCGATTTTGGCGACTTTCTTTGCTTTTTCTTGCCAACAATTGGTACAAAGCACGCCTTTTTCAGTTTTCTATCGACTAATTTCACATTTTACCCGTAACAGATTGCATTTCTCAGTATTTTCTTTCTTTGGATTGGAAAACTGTCGCTTTTTTTGCAACCAATTGGCTAAATCTCAGTTTTTTTTCCCAAAAATGATCAACGAATCAGATTCCCCCTTCCCTAACGATCCACTGGCGAATTTTGCTTTTTCTTTCACCTATGACAGATTTTAAAATTTTGCCTACATTATGCCTATTTCTTACCAATAAAGCAAACTTTTGCAGCTTTCTTTTGAAACCAATTGGAAAAAATTGAGGGTTTTTTCTGCTACAAATCTATGAATTTTGCAGTTTCTTCCGATGATCCACTGACAAATTTCAAGATTTTTTTCTTTGTTTTCGTATGTAAATTGAGTTTTTTTTCTTGTGACCAATTAGAGAAAATTATTGGTTTTTTTCACAGTTTCTTCTAGTTATTCACTGACAAATTTCACAATTATTTTTATCTGTGACTGATTGGTAAAAACTAAAAACCGAGTATTTTTTTATATGTAAGAAAATAAATTAGTTTTGTTAAATTTTATACAAAATTTGCAAAAACATGCCAAAATGTGCAGTGCATACACATGTAATATCCAACTCAAGTATTGCTGACTACTACGTAAACTACTATTGTCCTTTACGACTCATCAAACATTATTTTTCTCTGCTTTGAGGGAGCTCATTATGCTCTCCGGCAGATCTGGTTACGGTTAATTACATCCATACCACAAAAAATTTTGTTACTCTGAAAGTTGGCAGCTCAGTATTGTTAGCAGTGTTGGGCACGTTCACAAAATAAACGTACTAACTCAAACTCACGTTCAATTTCTGAAAAGTGATTTAAGTTCACGTTCAAACTCAAAAATTTTCAGACGAATTCGTTCAAATCAAACTCATTTGTAAAAGTGAACGAAGTTCACTAAAAAGTTCACTTTTTTTTCTTTTTTTTTATGTTTGGATATTATTTTCCAAATTTACAAAATTTTGTGAACTAATCATTTGATTATTCGATATGTAAGATAGAGGTATGCACGGACGGAAATTTCCAGGCCCGATCCATAGAAAAAAAAAATCCTGCCCGATATTAAAATAAAAATTTCGGCCCGAGCCCAGCCCGGCTCGTAGAGAAAATTTAGCGGTCCGACCACCCCGGTATAATAGCTAAAAAAAAGACCCGAGCTAGGTCCGGCTCGGAAAAAAAAGTTTCTCACCGAAAAAAATTTCTCACCGAACCCGGCCTGACCCCGAGTACGTTTCTACAGGATATTGATATTTACCGTTACGGAAGAGTTCTGGCCAAAAAAACTTACCTTAGTCTGTTTATAATCCCCATTTATGCAGAAGTGCCGCAGGCTGAGATGTTAATGCTTTTAATAAACCTTTGTTAGTTGTATGTAAATGTTTCAGCTATCATTAGTATTATTAATCCATCTTCCATGTTATGGAGACATAAAAATCTAAAAAATGATATATGGTAAAAGTAAAATCTTCTAAGATGAAACCGCATTGGAAAGAAAAAATACGTTTCCTTTTTAGCAGATGTGAATGTTTAATATGTTTTTTCTACCGTATTATTGTATTCATTTTGAATGGATGAACAGTTTAAAAGAACTTGAAAAGAAATTTTCAGTTTTCAGTTTAAAAGAAAATTTCGTCATAGGCAGTTTATTCCATGTGTTTAACTCTATTTAAATAAGCCTGGAATCTACGATTCTTAGAAAAGAATAAAATTCCAATCTTTTATTGTATAATAATGGTGACTTAAAAGTATGTGCTTTTTCGCAAAATCAAGCCAAATTTTACTGATTTTTGAACAGACTTGGCTCCGTCGAGAAAAGGATTTTCATACGGGATGATTCAACCGGAACTTCTTATTTTGGTCCGTGAAGATTAGGAAGAACTAAAATAGGCAATAAAATTAAAATTAGCCATAGTCATACACTTACACAAAAAATTTGGTTTAATTCGATGCATAACTTCATATACTTTTGGTCGGTACAATATTGAAAATGGCACAAACACGCGGTTGCACTCTCTGGATGTCTGTGTGCATACCCTTCGAGAGAATGCTGGTCTGAGTATTGTGCTTTAGTAATTGCTCCTTTTTGCTAGTTTGGAACTTAGTATTAATTTTACAGAAGAGGAGGGGCTAACTTACCTTATAGCAATTGCGATAGACAAAAGACAGCCATAAGAAGGAGATCTTATAATGGTTCCGTTTATTTTTTTAAATATGGAACTCTAAAAAGTACTTATTACAGTTTCTCTTTTATGCTTATGTTTTTCAATTAAAAAAGGGGGTCTTGGGCTGCGTAAATAGGCACATTTATTCCAAATCTATGCTGGTGAATCTTAAAAAAACACTTAGGAAAAATTCATTGTAGACAGATTCTTTATTAAGAAATTCGCCGTCTTTTACAAATGTGTTATGATTTTTTTACACGGATTATTCTATACATTTTGCACCGATCTAGAAATTGTTTCGTTTAAGACAGGATTTCGTCATATACAGATTTTTGTAGCACCTTTTATAATACTGTTTCCCCCATCCCCTAGCATTGTATATGAACTATTCTTTAAAGAAAAGTTTAAATGTTGAATCATGGTAATTTAAAAATAGAATAAACAGTGGCTATAGCGGAATCGGTCGGTATCTTGAAAATTTTCCGTAGAAGACAATATTCCGTCTTAGAAAAATTCTACTCTGTCTGGTGTCTGCGGATTCGCAGGAACTTGAAAATATTTCCGATTTAGACATATATCCGCCTTACACAGTCCACCTTGTACAGAGAGTTTACTGTATATATCTATTTTCGGCGAAATTGTGTACAGCCCAGGTCCGGTTCGGCGCGACCCGAGTCTGCAGAAGAAGTAAGACTAGGATACTACCCAGAGAAGTGATATCCAGACTTAACCCGTCCTGAGGCTCGTGTAGGCCTCTAAATGGCATTTGAAAGAGGGAAAAAGTGTACTAAGGTCTGGAAAAATTTTAAATAAATTATGAAAAAAATTGAACGTAAATTTGAACGTAAATTTTGTTCAAACTCGTCTATTTTTTGAGTTTCCGTTCAGTTCAAACTCGTTTATAAAATAGTGAGCTAAGTTCAGTTTAAAGTTCACAAATAGTGAGCGAAACTCGTGAGTTTTCGTTCAGTTAGCGCGTTCATACACAACACTGATTGTTAGCGGCTATTCCGTGCCGATGAGTCCTAATAAGAACGAAACTAGTTTATGGATGCAGTTGAAAATACTTGAGATGTATTATACATAAATAAGTATCAATATTAAACTATTTTATGAAATCTTATATTTAAACTTTAAAAGATATGAATTAATATTGATATATTATGTAAAGTACCACCAGAAGTTTGACAATTTTAACATTTAGACATAAAGAATGTGTCAATGTGTGACACTGTCATTTAATATTATTATTTCCGCTACTAGGCGTCAATTCACAAATAAAAAAAAGCACTGTATTCTATTTCTTAGATTATATACTAGGTTATAGCATTAAAAACAATAATTACCTATTTCTAGAGAAAGAGGTATAAGTTTGTTGTATCCTAAGGATGAATCAGATCCATTAAGTAATAGTGTTTCTGAGGACATCTTTGTAGAATCAATGGCTGAGTCATTGGCTGATACTTGCCAAGGTTTCTAAAATAAAAAATCAATAACTTAGAAAATATAAGAAAATAGTATTAAAAACAGTATAATTATTAAAGCACTTTTTAAAAACATAAAATAGCTTCAATGGAAACATACAATAGAGTTTCGTCAAAGAATAATAAAAAATGCAATTTTTGTCTAATTTTTGTCGAGGGATCGCACAGTGGGGCAAAAACCCCAAAAGCTGGCCAAAAGTCGAAAAATGAAGTTACTATTTAGGGAATTTCGATTGTACAGTTGGCTAGAATAATGTTTGGAAAGTCAGAATCTGTATTTAAAAAAAGATTTTTGCTTTGCCCTTACAAGCAGCATCATTTCAAAAATGAGGCTTGAAGGAGTATCATTTAGAGCGAAACAAAAACAGCAAAACAACAGTTCCTCTAAACGGGTGCTATATTTTATAATATTATCCGATTTTAATGATTTGAAATGGATTCACACTATGATAGTATGTACTTTATTTGCATGTATTACAAAATTTATATTAAGCACGTAAAAATTAATAAATTCATTGTCATTTTTGATAAAAAATTTGATAAAAAATTTTATTTTTTTGCTTTTAAACATCAAAAAGTTTAAATGTTCCACAGTGTTCCGAAACGAAATTTAATAGAAATAATAACTTGGGCTATTGTCTAGTGATTCATAAAAAAACAGCTGCCAAAAACTGCCTTTCTGCATTTCACGCATATTTTAGTAACCGCAAGTAAAATGCCACTTTTTCGGCCGCCTGAAAAATTTTGAAATTGACTACTTTTCACATAATTTAGCTGATAAATATTTTTCAAATTTTTGAATTATTCAATTTTATAATAATTTATTTCCTATTATATTGCAAATAAGTACTATAATCATAAGATTACATTAATTTGATAAGTAAGCTTAGTAATGAAAAAATGAAAATACTTCTCTATTACTGATCCGGTAGAATAACATTTTCTTATCTTTATAGGTAGTAATTTTGTTTGTTCTATTATAATTAGAAGAATTATTTTGTCAATGGCTATATTTGCTAGATCAAACTACTTAGCGTATTTCATTAATGCGAGTAAAAATCATTATGAATATCACTTTCGCTTATATTAGTAATTTGGATTTGATTTGCAAGTGAGGATGTGATGGCACATCTATTCTGAGTACATTTAAACAAATATTTAGCTATGAAGATGGCATTATGTCTAATATATTTTTCTTTTCTTCCGTGCTACTAGAATACATAAATATTGCGAATAATTCATGAATCGTCAATTTGAAAATATCGAGATCTTCATTTCACTGATTTTATCGGGCAAATCAAGATTACGGAAGAAACTGTCAATGAATCAATGAATGGGATTGCATTAAATACTAGCAGAATAAACTTATTTCGTTTAATACAATCATTGATACAGAAGAAAAAGTCGTCAAAAACGAATTAGTGTAATACTCAACGTTGCTACGTATGTCAGACAGCATCAAAACAGCATCTTACCGATATGACATTTTTTATTAAAAGTGGATTGAGATAATTTAGAATTCAGATTATCTAAGTTACATGCAAAGATGCTTAGAGAGGCCTTACACCTGGCAGACAACTGGATAAAAAAATGAAAAGCTCGTACTCTGCATGGAAAGAATAACACTGAAATTGCAAAATAAAATATGCAAAAAATATTTCGTTTACAATCAAGACTTCTCGTCGAGAAACTAAATCCCAGATTTGGAAGCACAAATGATGGAAATACAATTCAACGATTCTTTGAAAACGCAACTATTTGTGTTTCTAAACGAGCATATACGAAGATTTGATTAAACGTTTCTATGCCATAAGTAATTTCTTGTAGCCATGTTATTTATTTGATAAACTTCGAAAATTTTCCCTTACAAATAGCTCGTAGATTTGAGCAGCACTCCTGGTTTTATATACTTACTTCAGTACACAAACTACTTATTAATGACAAAGAAATAATATTATCTTCATTACTGCCAATTTGTCAAATGCCATAAGATACTCAAGAATCATGCAACAAACTGATAAAAAAGCATCGAGAAGATTTATCGCAAAGATGCAGTAGCGAGACAAAAAATATATTTTTACGTCTTTTAATGTCAGACGTAATCAGATTCTTTCCTTTCCCGTTCAGGTAAATTATCGTAGAAGAAATTAAAATCATTGATCCTAAGAGTCACAGGATCTTCCAATACCGCCAACAAGTTCTGCTAACTATTTCGACACCTTGACCTCTGAAGAACCTTTTTATTATACTACAATTGATTCTAAAGGTTAATTTCTGGAATATATTTTCGTTTTTATTTTTATAATATAAAAATTAAATAGTCTAATGTTTTACTTTCCATTAACGTGCTTAAATTTCGTTTAAATATGTCTAGGTTTTTTGAAAATTCCCTTTTAAGTTTACCTCGAAATTTTAAATTTTATTTAAATTTTATTGTTTTTATCTTAATCTTTAATTTTATTTATTTATTTATTTTTAAAATTTAACTTTTGAATCCTAATTAGTATCATGAAAAGTTTACGAAATTGCATATAAATTGAATAACTTTCGAGACATTTTAATTTTTATTCCGCCATATTGTATCCGCCATTTTTTTAAAAATTTTAATTTTGTATTCTTACATAGCATCCTCAAAAACACCTGTATACGAATTTTCGTACAATTTGAATAACATTTTCATATTTTGGCCAGCTTTTCGGGAATTTGCCCCACTGTGGATCGCAAGGAAAAATGCATTTTCCATCAAAGGATTGCGACAAAAATGGCATTTATGTCAAAGGATTGCAACAAAAAAATTACATTTCCATCAAAGGACATGATTTTTGAAAATTATGAAAAATATGCAATTTTTGTTAAAGGATTGTGAAAAAATATGAATTTCTACAGAGGATCGTGTAAAATATACGATTTGAATCGAAAATTGTGGAAAATATGCAATTTTTGGGGAAATATCATGTAAAATATGCAAATTTCATTGAAAAATCATTGAAAAAAATGTGAATTTTGTCAAAGATCCGCAAAAAGCTGCAAATTGAAGAAATATGAAAAAAACCTTAAATAATGTGAATTTTCCCAAAAAATGCAATTTTTGCCAAATGATCATGAAAAATTACTTGAATTTCATCAAAAAATTATGTAAAGTATGCAAATTTCGTCAAAAGATAATGGAAAATTCATGAGTTTTGTCGAAAAAATGTGCAGTTTGTCAAAAGATTGTGGAAAACACTTGAATTATGATGAAAGATCGTGGAAAATATGCAAATTTTGGCAAAAAATCATGGGAAAGACCTCAAAGCTTGTCAGAAATTTGCAGGATGTCATTCTCCAAAGGGTGACACAAAATCTTAATTTGCGAATAAATATATATATTCTTATGAGATTTTGGAAAAGAAGACTGATTTTTGAGAGAACAAAGCAGCTGAATTAATTTTCTTTTCATAGATAATGTGAAATTTTATACAGAATAGTATGTCTAAATAATATTTGCATTAGGGGACAAAAACCAATCTATCCAACGAGCAGTTAGCAAAAGGAAACTTTAAAAGAAAGAATTTTCTTCGACATATAGACACAACACTGACTTATACGGACTATGGGTTAAGTGAGGAGTCGCTCCTGTAGTTTTTTTTATGCGGGAGGACAAAAAGTAAATAAGTATGGTCATATATTGCAATAACGAAGAATTATGGTTAAAAAAATACGCCCAATGGGGGGAGGGGCGACACTCCCCTGGTGTCACCTATCCTAGCTACGCTATTGCGAACAAGCATTTCTTGTTGCAATTCAAGCCACATTTCTTTCACTCCTTCAGAGATGACATCTTTTTGAAAATTTGCAATCTTTTGCAAAATTTGTAATTTTTTTTTGCAATTGTTCGACGGAATTTGTCATTTTTTGCGATTCTTTGCAAAATTAACGTTTTTTTTTTACGATTGTTTTAATTTTTCCACGATTCTTTAAAGATTTTTTTTTTTGTGATCCCTGAACAAAATTTGCTTTTTTTTCTCCATTCTTATTTTTTGTTGAAATTTGCGATTTTTTTCATTATTTATTGACGAAATTTGTGTTTTTTGCACGATTTTCAGACAAAATTGCTTTTTTTCACGATCTTCTGACGAAAATTTGTGTTTTTTCATGACATTCTGACAACATTTCCGTTTTTCCAGCAATTCTCTGAAGAAATTCATGATTTTTCTACGAGCGATTTTTCTATATATTTATTCTTGCCCGAAATTAGAAAATTCAGAACAAAATCAATCAGGGGGTCGCTTTATAAATGTGAATTTGGTTTCAGGACCGTGAAAAAAAAATCGACAAAGTATCACAAAATAAATATATGAATTTCACCAAAAAATCGCGAAAAGCGTGAATTTCATAAAAGGGTCATAGAATAAACGGGAATTTAATCGAAGAACCACTAAAAAATGCAAATTTCGTCGAAGAATCGCAAAAGACGTGAATTTAGATGAAAGGTCGCAGAATAAATGCAAATTTTGTCAAATGGCCGCGGAAAAAATTGCACTTTGTCAAAAAATCGCAAAAAAACCGTGACTTTTGTTAGAAGGCTGCGAAAAATGCAGTCGTCTCCTTAGAAAAGAGAAGACACACAAACATACGTCTGTATTATTATATGCATAGTTTTCAATTGAAAATAATATTAAACTAATTTTTGTAAAATTGGGTTTAACCCGAACCCAACTTGCAGGAATTTTACAATCTAAAATCGAGCTGAACCAAAAACAGAGTTTACTAGACCTATAAGAAAAATAGTTAGCACCGGGAGGGAATTTGCCACTTGTAAAGACAAGACAGTACAAAAGTTTGCCTTTATTTTAAACACATTTTGCATAATTATTCTGAGTTGATAAAAATTTTGCTTCAATAGTATTTTATCATGTCTGTATTGTAATTTTTTAAATAGCACATAAAATAATAGTGTGTTTTAAAGATTTTTTTCTCTCTCCCGAACAGCTAAACTCCCCTCCATTTGTAAATGTTGGTAGGGAGACTCCCCTCTTTTGAAAATTTGAATTTCAAGCCCTGTAGTTGCTTAAAATTTGTAATTTATGAGGCTTTTTTACTTATTTATTAATGAAATATTTTAGTTCATAAAATAAATTAAAAAAAAAACAGCTTTTATTTACTTTTCAGTAATAGGAGAGAGTGGGGTGGAATGGGACAGTACGTTTTTCTCTTTATGTATCATTCTAAACACTTAATCAACGGCACACTAGATGAAGCGATGATAGTGCAATCTTCAGTTGAAAAAAGTTGTTGATCTGCAGTAGCTTGCAATTGTAAAAAGAAAAATGATATATTAGGAATCAAAAGTAAATTTGCTTTGAATATTTTTATGCTTTCTGTATATTAATGACTTGTTTAAGCTTAGATGTAAAAGTTTCCCTATTTTACGTATGAGACAGCATTAATGTCATTATTGAAATGATTAGATTAAAGGGGGGGGGTCGATACCCATAACTGATCTTTCTTTTTAAATACTAATGTAAAAACTATTTTAAACTCTTATAAATAAAACGTTATCAAAATGTTTTCGATATTCTAATTCATACATTTTCAAAATCAGGTTTCTATTAAATTCCCAATTGATTTCTAAATTTTAATTGACCGCATTCTCAGCGTTCTGTTTTTCAAAATTTCACCTTTAACTGATGTCATATAAATTGTAACGTAACTAATGTGAAGGGATCTATGAGACCGTATAATTAAAAGATGAATAAAAGTCATGATTAACTCATAGGATGGAATTTTGTACTAAACGTTTTGTACAAGACGATTATAATTAATATTAATCTATTTAAAAGTGTCTGGTAATAGTACTAAAGTTCCAAATGAAAAAAAAAATTCGTAGTGTTTGTAGTTAAACTGAAAATTACAAGTTAAACTATAAAAATTGCAAAAAGAAAGGGTCTGTGAGACCGGTAACATTAGTTAAAGGTTAAAAGGCGATCGATGATTAAATCTCATGGAGCTATCTCTATTTCTGCACTAAACGTTTTGTACAGTATTAAGTCTAATTAAATTTAATCTGTTTAAATATTTCCAACAATAGTACGAGGACTTCAAACGAAAGATAATTTTAGTTGTACCTATTGTTAAATTGGAAAATACAAGTTAAAATCTGAAATTTGACAGAAAAAAAAATGCATTTAGTGAGATTGCTAACAACAGTTAAAGGTTAATTCTGTTGCTAATATAGAGATAATGAAATATAACCACATGAATCATATGTAAAATTTAATAAGAGATCTGACAAGGATACTGATAATAGGGAAATCTTATTTACTTAATTAGAAATACAAATTTATTAAAGAATGTTTAATATAACGCCGACATTTTTACTTTAAGTTTGAGCTATCCACATTAGTGTGGAGTTTACGGGTTAAAAAGTGCAATCTTTTTTATAATTATATTTAAGTAGGACTTTTTAAATAAACAGAAGCTCAGGGCGTTACAAACTGTAAATGCTCCCCTAATCTCTTTTTCTATACACTTTTACAAAAAAATGAATGTTTTCTATCGCATAGAATGCATATATGGGAACATAATTACTGATTTAGATAAACACAGTTAAAACCGTGCAATGTTCCTAATAATTTTATTTTAGGGGTCTTTTTTAAGTAAAAAAAAAAAAAAAGCTCAGAGTCTGATATTCTTTCACCCCGCCCATCTCTTTTTTCTTGCACATTTACAAAAAATTAAACATTTTCTATCGCATAGAAAATGTTTTGTGAACAATTTGTCCATTTCTAGGGCTGTAGAGTTTGTATTTTTAGAAATGGACAATCTACATGGGATTATTCCATCTTATTTTATAGATTTGTTTGCATGGCGTTATTCCCAGCATAGGTGGGTAATAAGGCCAAATAGCATTGGTTAAGAAATCACGCCATTACATTTTATGAATGCATATCTGTTATTTTTTTCTATAGATAGACATGGGTTGCTGTATCAAATCCCATATTTGTTTGAAAAATACAATCTAAAATTAAGCTGTGAAAATTGGTAGAACCTTAACGTGGCATTATTACCCTAGGATATCTTATATATAAAACCATTAATCGTATTACAATGTATGAACCATTGAATTCAATAACTTATAGCACATTGAACATGGAGGTACTTACTTAACCCCTTCGCGACGGGAGCCTTTTAAAAAATTTTTAATGTTTTGTCACCAGTCTTAAAAAACAGAAATTTGTTCCTTCTTAAATCGAGAAAATGCTCCGATTGAATAAGGCAAATTTTACAGTATAATTTTACCGGTGGGAATAAACAAGGATGCTTAAGCCTTTTTGCGGCACGTATGCGTGTCTCTCGTCCCCAAGGGGTTAAAGGGAACTAATAATGTAATAGTAGTACTATAATGAACCAAATTCATACCTCTTCATCTTCAGCCAATAGATAAACAACAGATCCAGCAGGCAGAGTTAAAAATATTTCTTCATCATCTACCTCGGTGCCATCTTCTAGAAATGCTTTCAAATTTTGACAATTAAGAGCCCACAATAGTCACAAAAAAAGTACGCAAAAAGACCCGGATGATTATGTGAAGTCTATGGGAGCGTTCTTTTCTAATATCTCGCTCAAATTTTAATGTTTTTACATGATTTTTTTGCATAGGCTAGCTTAGGACCATCTACAACCGGGCTAGTTTTTACTTTTTCGATTTTTGTTTCAGATTTTTTGAAAAAAAATATTTTAACTTTCAAAACCGGTTTAAACCGGTTCTAAAATTGAAACTATCATAATATAAAAAATATATGAGCAAAATCGAAAAAGTAAAAACTAGCCCGGATGTAGATCGTCCTAAGCTAACCTATGCAAAAAAAAACATGTAAAAATATTAAAATTTGAGCGAGATATTAGAAAAGAACGCTCCTATAGACATTACATAATCATCCGGGTCTTTTTGCGTACTTTTTCTGTGACTATTGTGGGCTCTTAATGCCTAATTTTGTGCCACCTTTATATTTCATATCATCAAGATTGGAACAGACAACAGCTTATTTTGTAGAAGATGTCCATATTTTCACAATTTTTTTCCATAGTTTCTGAAAATACGTTTTGTTTATTAAACAAATTCACAGAATCAAGAAGTGACACTTATAATTTAAAAGAACTAAATAAACACAATACATGTTTTCAGATTAAAATAATTCCTTGCATATGTAGTAAATAAAGCGATAAAGGAAATGGATATAGAAGTTTACAATCTTCAATACTTATTGCACGCAGGCAAAGCTTCATATATTTGTAATATTATTTACTTAGATGCCATCTGCTAGAAATGTCTTCAAATTTTAGCAATTAATTTGATCAGAAGACACAGTAGTTTTTTTTTTTTTTTTTTGGAGGTGTCCATATTTTGATAACTTTCTTTTTCTCCATAGTTTCTAAAAATATGTTTTGTTTAATAAGAAAATTCACAGAATCAAGTAACACTCTTAATTTTAAAACTTTAGATACTAATTAAAGACAACAGATGTTTTAAGCTATTTTTTTTCTTGCATACGTAGTAAATAAAGCGATAAAGGAAAATTATAAAGAAATTTGCAGTCTTGAATACGCATCGCACCCAGGCAAAAAAGGGTATGCAACTCAAAATATGTAAATGTTGAAGGGAAACTAAAAATGAAAGACAGCAAAATGAAAAGATCAATGCATTGTTTTTCTGTTGGTAAAGGAGTGCCTAAAGCTTTATTTCTTATGCGTAACTTTTTTCTTTTAGTTTTTTGCCAGGGTACAATATGTACTTATCTACATGTTTTTGTCCTTATTTCATAATTTTACAATCTTGGATACTAATTGTTTTCACACAATTGATGCTTCAAGCTGAGCAAATTAATTTTTTTTCCTTGCATGTCTAATGTATAAAGTGATAAAGAAAAAGGTTCAAGAACTTTGCAATGTTAAATAAATATGTATTGATCCATGCTTTCAAGCTGCAAAGATCCAAAATGTTCATGTAGCTCTGAATAATATTTTTTCAAAAGATACCACGATATCCCCTCTACAAAAAGAATGCACAGAATATCTCCATATATTATGGTGTCATTGAAAACATTAATTGGTAGAAATTGCTTTGCCTCATACTGTCTACCCTTAACAACAGCTTTTGACACCTGCATAATACAATTAGCTTCATTTAGCTTATCAAGAATAGCATTCTTTATTCTACTATCAATAATATGAAAATTCAACTGGGTACTGCCAGAAACTAAAATATCTTCTTTTAACCCATTAGTGCCTAGCGTCCCTTTTTAGGGACGCTTCAAAAGGTGCATTCAGCACTGTTTTTGACACCGGTAAAAAAGAAAAGCAATAATTATTTTATTTAAATGATGCATTTTATTGATTAATGAACTAAACTTAAATCTTCTAAAAATAGTGGTGCCAACCAAATAAAATTTACGCAAAAGATGCTGGGCACGAATGGGTTAAAAATCCCTTTGAAGTTGAGCTACTGTAATAGGCTTGCAATAACTGATGCCTTCGAGCTAAAGTTAACGATGGGTTTCTAAGTTGTTTTACATGCCGCACTACTTGCTTGAAGTAGGAAGGCTTTGCCTCAAATCGAAAGCAATAATACCTGATTAATGGCCCAAAATTTAAAATATGCTGTGTATAATGGAGGATGAAATGTTGTTTCGGCTTTATAATTTTGGTAGGAAACAATTCTTTGAAACGATTGAGATGATCAGTTAATTCAGATAGTAACAAGTTTACTAAGCCTAATGTAAAGCAAGAGGCAAAAATTAACTGAACAATATACTTTAAATGCATCAAAAAATCTTAGTATGGATTATCCTCTGAAACTCTAAAACCAATTTAAAAAGGTAACATTCTGAGGAGACACCAATTTTCTGCAGCTGTACCAATTATTCCATCTTTTAAGGTCTGTTCCACTGGCTTGTTTACAATATCGGTGCTTCCATAAGGAAAATGGTGTATTCTTTGATTAAGAAATTTTAAGGTGAAATGCTTTTCTGAAATTAATTTATTTAAAACAATCTCGACTTCATATGGAAGCACACCCTCTGACACATCATGCATGGTATCAGGTGGCAGACCTGTCAGCACATGAAAATTAGGAATGTCCATCAAAGGTGACTTGTGCTTAATGCCCCATTCATGAAATAAATTGTCGTCCTCTTTTGCTTGCAAGACAGTTTTATCATAATTATCAATAGTCCTCATAGGAAATTTTGATGGACGAAATTCTTATTGGGTGTTATCTCTGTCAATTAAACAAAATCTGCATACGTGATTCACATATGGCGAAAAACTCTGTGAAGCCACCGAGAAAGTTGCCTCCCAGGATATCTCCAGAAAAAAGGCAACACCACCTTTAAATAAATCTTTCTCAGGAACAGAAACCCCTTCACATGATTTTCGAAATTTGTCGAAATGATTATGCATTTAGAGAAGGAAATATGCTTAAAAAAACTGCGAATAAGTGATTTTTTCTTGTTTAATAACAGTATGTATTTTTTATCTGTAAGTATAAAAAAATTTTGGTCAGTTATTTTGATTTTAATGTAAGTGCAAATTGTGCAGACATTACTTTCGTCGGTTAAACTAGCGCAAATTCTGTTCAAACCTATCATTAAATTTTCTAATATAAAATATTGGTATTAAGTTGGTGGATCATTTGGGAGTCCTCAACTTACAAAAAATTGAAATAATCGCTATAACATCTCCCCCATCAGGTAGAATATTTCGAAATTAAAAGAGGACTTGTTAAATAGGCTAGACCAGGGCTAGTAGTGACATTTTCGACATTTTTTATTAGCCGTAAGATTTGAACTGAAGCGAGACATTTAGTGTAACATATTATTAGAGTAAATCTTGCGTAACATATTTATAAAGCTACTATTAATATTATTAACGTTTTTCATTACACAAAATGGATTCTGCGTAACCTCCAAATTTGTCACTACTAACCCCCGGTACGGGGCAAGTTGTGACACGCTTGGTGCACATTGTGACACATAAATGACGCATAAAAGTACATTCTAACATATACAAATTATGTAAAAAAAGCGATTAAATGGGATATGTTAAATCAAGAATGAGAAAGTTATTCATTTATAACGTTCTTAACACAATAAAACACTTTCGTGTTTTAATAATATTGTAAATCAAATGAAAATAAAATAGTTAAATAGTTAACATTTATAAACTCTTAATTCTTTATAAAGATACTTTTAAAGACACTTATCAAAGAAAGAAAAAAACTGTCTTAGTCTTGAAAGAAATAAAAAGTAAGCCAACACTAACCTCTGGCCATATTGATCTTTGACTCGGGAGCCTACTACAACGTGTAGGCCTATATCCTACTTTATTCGCTTTTATCACTCATTGCCATCGCGTGTTTAAGCGTCTGATTTGCAGTTAATACAAATATAATGAGGTTGATTTTTCGTACATTTGGACATGCGCCCATCTTTTACAGTTTATGCATTGTACAAAATCTTCTCCGGATCTAGAAAGTTTGTATTGCGCCAATCAAACTCCACACAAGCTATTTTCGTCATCTTCAGAGATATCTAATACTTGCTTCTCTTTTTTTTCAATAACCTAGGTGTAATTTGTTTATGCACTGCTTGGCCTTTCCATGTAGTTTCTTTTTTGCTTTTTCTTGTTCAAATTGTTTTCTGTGTTCTTTTGCGTGTTGTTCTGCTCGAATTTTCGCTTTTACACGAGTGCTTGTTAGAATAGCAGATTTCAAACATTTACGAATAGATCGCTTGCCTTTTCGAGGTCCTACTTCAGGGAGTGGTCTTATTTCTGTAAGACTTACCACTGACACATTGTTATTATCAGTTGTCATAGAATAATCTAATTCAATGAGATTTCTTTCTTCTGAAGACGGTCCTGCAATCTCACCATCATTGATCAAAATTATTGCTGAAGTGCTTGGTTTCTTAGCAGCTACATATTTACTAAACTTTTTCCATTGTTTGTTATTCTGGTCTTTAACGCTCTCATCTCCAATAAATAACGGTCGATGAGTTACTGAGGAACGTAGGAAGTCTTCATCTGTAAAAAATGTTCCTATTTAATTCCCAAATTCCACTACAACGAAATCCTGCTTGAATATCTAAGAAAGGTTACATCGGTTTATATTGAACAGTTCTTGGGCTTTCCTTAAAACGCACTTTCCGTATTTAATTCCTATTGCAGCCCTTTCATAATCTACTAAATCAGTTTTAGCTATTTCAGTACGCTTCTTGTGATTTCGCACCATTTTTCCTGAAATATAAAAATCTTCATTAATAATTATACTGGGGTAAATAGCGACACTGTCACAATGTGCCTCTTAGAATTCGTCACAACTAGCCCCGCGTTACGCCATTTTGAACTTTATTCATTAGTTTCCGAAATGTTTGCATGATTAACAAATGAAATACATAGAATAACAGCTCAAAATATAAGCATTTAAATAATGTTTTAGAAGTTTACATACTTCAGTATCGCTAGTGGCAATGACGATTTAAATGCAGGTCGCAAAATTTACTTTTACGATACAAAACAAGATAAATATTTTTATCTCGAAAACAACGCCGCGCTATACTTCAAAAATTACGCAGCATATTGAGACAACCAACCTCTTTACTCACATGTCGCGACAGGTGCTGCAACCTATTAGTTCAGCCAGGAAGCTCGATGACACAACTTGCTCCTGGCACAACTAACCCCGGTCTCCCCTATAATAAAAAATATACAGAAAAAATTTGGTTCATATCTGTGCATAACTTCCTATACTTTTCGATGGCACAATAATGAGAATGGCACAAAAATTGCTTTATCCCCATTGGCGTAATTTTTCCAAATTTTCGGAAAACCAGTTGGCCGTAAGCAAAAACATAAAAATAATCGTTTCTATGCTTTATACACTTTATTATGTCACAATGGCGACATATGGACAAACACGTCCAGACAGGCTTTTTCTATAAGTACGTTTTTTGTGATGTCTGACCCCGAAAACAATTCATGTGCCGAAAATAAGAAGTCGGAAAAAATTTCGAATACAAAACGTTTTTCTATTGAAAATAGAAAAAAGTAAAAATGAGATTAATCTTTTACATAACACGTTATAACTATATCTGTCATTTTTCAAATTTATAAGATAAAGAAAGTTTTAAAATGACATGTTAGAACTATTCCTTGTGCAAACTTATTTTCTTTGAAAATTAGTTTTTGATAATAAATAATCTGACACTTTCCCATCGAAAGCATTTTCAAAGGCACTTAATTAAAACTGATAACAAAACTTTTTACCGAACTATGATCTTCCGGAGTTTTAGCTTGACTGGCATTGGTAAAGGTATAAACGATTTTTCTTAAATTATAGTGCGTAAATAAAATCACATTTTTCGAATGTTCACACCGAAGGCTTGAAAGAATAATTAATCTTTGTTTTTTTGTTTAAATTATCTGTAGATGATTGAATGTATCATTTTCGAGTAAACATAAAAAGTATGTATTTGGAAAAAGCGTGCTCATTAATCATGAAATTCAAAATACTGTAATAATGTGAAAGAAATTTCTGATGAAATATTTTAACTTTTGTTTATGCTGGACTAGTTTCTCTAAAAGAATCTTGAATCAAATAAAATACCGGGTGGTCACAAAATGAGCATCTCTATTTAGTCTGTCTGTAGCTTGAAGGAATAAACGGAATGAAACTAAAAGTGGTGCACTGAATATTTGAGAAGAAGGATGAACAATGGAATGAGAGGTAAAAAATAAAAGCAATAACCGTAAATAGATGACGCTACGGGCTTTGTACGCACAACGCTTCAAACGCTGTTATCATCATCTGAGAAATCAAGAAGAGGTCATTTCTGCCAGTAAAGTTGTACAAGATCAGAGGCGTATTCAGGGGGTTGGCTGATAGGGCTGCAGACCCCTCTGAAATTTGTAAAAAACGTAAAATATACATACGAAAATGTACCAAAATGTAATGAAATCTGCTAAAATAGGATTTATAAGAAGCACAAATAACATTTCATTTTAGGCAAGTTTTCGTTGAAAAGATATTATTTCGGAGAGAGCATAAAATAACTCAGCAAAGTTTCCGTTATACACACGCTCGCTTTGCACGCCATAAAAATTATACTAATTAACATGAAGACCTGCGTAAAACGGAATATTTTGCAGTCCCATGCGATTCAATCTTAGCAGGTTGCATAGTATATGAATTACCTGCTATGATAAAAAATCTATTTAAAGCGGAAAAGTTAACTTTTTTGTGATTCCCTCTTGGACTTTTTACTCTATCTCAGTCCCCCTCCGAAATATAAGTCTAGATACGCCACTATACAAGATCCTTTTCAGTTTGCCAGATCGCACTTTAATTATAATACTCTTCTACGTAATGAGAAGGATGACGGGTAAAAAGGACTTCTTGATTTTGTTGATGATTACAACGGTGCAGATTTTGCACAGACATGTCTCGTTGCACCACCTGTTTGCGATTATTGACATTTTTATTGTTCCATATGACATTTTTATTATTCCATTGTTTTCTTCCCCTTCTCTAATAGTAATAAAACCAATTTTGGTTTCATTCAAAATGTTTCTTCAAGCTACAGGCATCTCCAAATAGAGATACTTATAAGTACCCTCTGTATCTAGCAAAGGGGAAATTAAAAAAATTCTTAATATCTAATGAAATATCGATACTTGTTGTCTTATCTGTATAATTTTACATTATGCAGTACAAAATCGATCTTGGCGACATAACAGACAAATTAGTTTTAAAATCACTGAAATGCTTGTGTTTAACTACTTTTTAATAGCTTTGGTCTCTTGAATTTCCTACCTCAACCTAAAACTATTGCTGAGATATAGAAAATATGCATCCCTTTAACTTCCTTAGGGGAGAGGTTTTCTGATACTGCTGAAATGCGTGTTTAATTATTCATTTAACAGAATTGTTATCTCGAATTTCTCGTTCTTACCTAAAACTGCTGTTGAGATATGGTGAAATGATATAAAAATTCCGACGACCACAAATCAAATGCCTTAGGTGGTAATTACTAAAACCGTTAAAATCCATGTTCAATTATGTTTTAATAAATTTATTATCATGAAATTAACATTGCTATCTAAAACTTGCTACTGAGATACTGAGAAATGAGCTAAACGTTCCTACCCCCTTTAAGCCTCTAAGAAGGGGGGATTTTAAAAATCACTTTTAATATGTTCTTAATTATTTTTTACGCATTTGTTGAACTGTCCCTCCTACTTAAAATTGTTTTTGCTGTATGGATACATGTTCTACAATTTTCGAGTCCGCCCCTACTTTAACCCCTTAGGGTGATCTAAAATTGCTGAAATATGTGTTTCACTATTACTTAACCATCATACAAAGTATAGGGTAAGTCTAGCAATCGTTTTGAAAATCGCAATTTGTTTTGACGGATTTACACGTTTCAGTCACTGAAGATTCCGAAAAGCTTTTAGAGAAAAAAAAGCTGTGTGTTTGTCTGTATGTCTGTAAACGCTCTATCTCCCGAGAAAATTGATATATAGTCTTAAAATTTGGTGTGTACTTAGAATGTAATAATGTAAAGAAGATTTAATAACAGTAACCTCTATTCTCCGGAACTATTTTTTCAGGATTCTCGAAATATCCGTTTGGATGTATAGTATATAAAAAAATTCATTTTTTTTATTTTAAGGATTGAATGTAAAAGAAAAACCATAAATTGTTCATAAACAATGAAGTTGATCGAATAATTAGTTGCCGAGATATTTGTAATCATATTTTTCACACTCTTTGATTTTTTATGACATTGTATTTCATTCAAATATCAATTCAAAGATATATATATTTTAATTTGAAATTAGGCGCTTAATCCGACACAAAAAACTGTTTGTTAATATGATTATTATTTTTGGAGTTATAAAGATGTTTCTTTTGCGCAATTTGGTTCTACCTAATTATCCCATCGACCAAAAAGCTATCACCAAGCTATACGATTAAATGCCAATAATGGCTTATTGTAAATGTCACATTCAACTGACATTAAACACGTTACACGTGTTTGTTACGTCATCAGGTGATATTTAACCTCCTCAGTCCTGAGGCAAATTTTACGTGATACCATAAATACCAGTTTAAAATGAGTTTAAAACAGCTTTAAAGATGTATTACTCTATAAATTAATGTTTACGATATGCAGACATTTATTAAAAAAGTCTAAAAATAATTTTAACAACTCTATAAGAATTTAAGTTAATTTAAAGGGTTTGATTTAGTGTATCCTCCAGGCGACATGAAGAATGAGGAGGTTAATTCGAAGCTGAACTTATATTTTTATCAATATTTTACTATTTTATCTTTTTTTTCGTTATTTAAAATAAAAATTATGCCAATTTGTATAATTTACAAGTATGTCAGGTTCTGAGACTGCACCTGCTACAGATTGGAATTTCCGTTATTCCTCTATCTTAATCTTTTGTGTATTGTACTGGCTGTGTGCTGGAATTTTCAAGGTGACATTCTTTCTTTGTTGAAGGGAGATTTGACAAGTAATCCTGTACAGGTGGTGAGTGAGAAAGGAGATTGCTGAGAGGCGTGTTCATCCGTTAGGGATGTATGTGGATGATGAACCAACAAGGAACATGTCACGGATCAAGAAAGTAATGTGGGAGGTGTCCAATGAAGAAGCTCCACAAGAGGGTGTATATTGGGGAAAGCAGTGATTTAAGAAGAGCAAGTCTTGTCTCAGATTGGAGCAGTTCGTATCTAAGGTCGTACTTAGAGAGTGTGTAGGACAGAGGTCCTTGTAGAGAATGCTCTGTGTTGTAGAGCGTAAGCAGTTCGTATCTGGAGAGCAAGGGACACAGACGTCCTGGTGTTGTGCTCTGGGCCGAGTATACATGTGTTGGGAGATGCGAAATTGATCTCCGATAAAGTGAATGTAACGTGCATTGAGTGTGAGGGAGAAAGTGTAATTTGAACAGTACACAGCCAACCTTTACTGTATCTTATACTATAATGCGAGCAAAAATTGTGTGTGTGTGTGTGTGGGTAAATTTTATCTCAAAAACGGCTCTAACGATTTTCGCAAAAATTTGGATTTTACCATTTTCGGGCACGAGAAGACCATTGGGCTAGGTCCCATGTTCGGGAAAATTCGATTACTGGGTCATTTTGGGTCACAATGGGTCAGGATCAAGCTATTTATATCTAGAGAACGGCTGGATGGATTTTAAGGCAATTTTGTATCCAATCGTTTTTTGGCACGAGAAAACTATTGGGCTGAGTCACATGTTCTAAAAATTTCGATTAGTGGGTCATTTTGGGGTCATTATGGGTCAAGCCATTTTTATCTAAAAAACGGCTCTAACGATTTTGACCAAATTTTATATTATATCGTTTTGGATTACAAGAAGACCATTGGGTTAGGTAACATGTTCGAGAAAATTCGGTAAGTGGGTCATTCTTGGGGTCATTGTGGGTCATGCTATTTTTATCTAGCGATTTTCTCACGCAATTTTGACTAAAAATTGCATTCTATGGTTTTCGGGCACGAGAAAAACATTGAGTTAGGTTACATGTTCGAGAAAAAATTTCAATGGGTCATATTGGGTCATTAAGAGTCTGGGTCAAGCTATTTATATTTAATGGAATGGATTAAATATAAATAGCTTGTGATGGATTATAACGAAATTTTGTATGTAACAGTTTTTTGACATGAGAAAACTAATGGGCTAAATCACATGTTTGAGAGATTTCGACTATGAGGGTCATTTGTGGGTCATAATGGGTCATGGTCAACCTATATCTAAAGAACAGGTGGATCGATTTTAACGAAATTTTGTATGCAACATTTTTTTGGCACGATAAAATCATTGGACTAGGTTACATGTTCGAAAAATTTCGATTAATGGGTCATTTTGGGTCATTAAGAGTCCGGGTCAAGCTATTTATATTTAAAGAATGGCGTGATGGATTATAACGAAATTTTGTATGTGACAGTTTTTTGACATGAGAAAACTAATGGGCTAAATCACATGTTTAAGAGATTTCGACTATGAGGGTCATTTGTGGGTCATGATGGGTCACAATGGGTCATGGTCAAACTATATCTAAAGAACAGGTGGATCGATTTTAATGAAATTTTGTATGCAACATTTTTTTGGCACGATAAAATCATTGGACTAGGTTACATGTTCGAAAAATTTCGATTAATGGGTCATTTTGTATCATAAAGGGTCTGGGTCAAGCTATGTATAATTAAAGAACGGCAGGATCAATTTTAACGAAATTCTGTATGTAACAATTTTTAGAAACGAGAAAATTAATGGACTAAGTCACATATTCGAGAGCTTTCGATTATAAGGGTCATTTGTGGGTCTTAATGGGTCAAGGTCAAGCTATATCTAAAGAATGGGTAGGTCGATTTTAACGAAATTTTGTATACAACATTTTTTTGGCATGAGAAAATCATTGGGGGTAGGTCACATGTTCGAGAAATTTCGATTGGTGGGCCACTTTTGGGTCATTCTAATTTTATCTTGACAACATTTCGCGCAATTTTGATTAAATTTTGTATTTTATCGTTTTCGGTCACAAGAAAATCATTGGGTTAGGACAGATTTTTGTGAAAATTCGATCAATGGGTCATTTTGGATTATAAGGGGTCAGGGTCAAACCAACTATATCTAAAAAACAGCTCAATCGATTTTATCTAAATTTTGTATCTAATGTTTTTCGGCATGCTAAAACTAAAGAGCTAGGCCACACGTTTAAGAGATTTCGATTATAAGGGTCATTTGTTGGTCATGATGGTCATGCTAATTTTATATAGAAAATGGTACTCACCATTTTGACTATACTTTGTATTATATCGTTTTTGAGCAAGAGAAAACCATTTGGCTTGGACACATGCTCGCGAAAATTCTATTAGTGGGTCATTTTGGGTCTTAATGAGCTAGGGTCATTCTAATTATATACAATAACGACTCAATCAATTTTACCTAAATTTTGAAACAAAACGTTTTTTGTCACGAGAAGACTATTGGGCTGAGTCGCATGTTTAAACAAAATTATATTAGTGGGTCATTTCGCTTCATTGCTGAATGCTGCCAAGCTAATTTTACCTAAAAAATGGCTTGAACGATTTTGATTCAATTTTATATTCTACTGTTTTTGATTACCTGAAGACGATTGAGCTATGTCACATGCTTCATCAAATTTGATTAGTGGCTCATTTTGGGTAATACCGGTCAGGGTCACGAGAATATGGCAAAAGCCAATAACTTGGTGATATTTGACAAAATATTGGCGACATATGGCCAAAAAATCGACTATAAAAATTACGAAAACCAAAACACGTATTTGGAGCCAAATGAAAGAATGCCTCCAAATTTGGCTATATCTAGCAAAATATATTGTCTTTCAGAATGTAAAGAATTTTTTTATACATTCTTAAGAGGATTCGAGATGCATGGTTAAACCAATCAGAGTCGAGCTAAAAAAGTGATTTAGATCGATGTCCTTTCGTTGTAAAATTTAAAATAAAATAAAATGTATAAATATGCGCATAAAAACATAGTTTTCTTATTGATTGTTTTTCTAAATAATACTATTATAAACATGTTTTACAGTAATAATACAGAGTTAATGATACAGTGAAAATACTATATCGAGTTGAACACAAAGTTAATTTTGACCGAGCTAAGCTCGGTCTCCCCTGCTAGTTTAATTTAATGTTGAACCGGATCACCTATATCCGAGTGGTAATTGTATATAATTGTAAATAGCGTATTTAGTGTGTACATACATTCTAAATAAACTGTTAATTCAGTTAATTGACAGCGTCAGTGTTCATTTACACAATCCTCACAGTGGGTGACCGATATTACCTAATAATATCGGTGGTGGCAGCTAAAACTACCACGGACTTTCTTCAAAGTTGTGCGGGCTGAGAGGAACGTCCGACAAATTGATGGCAGCGTCGGGATAGAATCGTCAGAGACCAGTGACCATCGAGCCTTGTTGCAGTGTGTTAGTGCCGGAGTACCAAGTGGAATTCTTGCGTAGTAATGCCGTATCCTCGAGTGTGTACTAAAGTGTTGTGCCTGTGCCGTATCAGTATTAGAGAGAACTGAACTAAGTGTTGTGCCATATTATCGCTACATCGTGGAACTACCTGTGAATAGAAAAGTATCCCAGCAAATAAAGTATAATGTAAGGTGTTTTGATCATTTCCTTCTGCTGACATCTCGAACCAAAATTTGTTGTTGTATAATTAATAGTAATTTAAGTAAATTGTCTAGATTATTTATGTGTTTTATCAATACTTCCTATCTATAAAGTATTAATAATCATATTTTCTATTGTTTTAAGGAAAGGTCATAATAACTTGAGCTAATATTGACTTTCTATATTTTTTTACTAATAATGGTAGTAAACAAAATTAAGGCATTGTGCTAATAGTAGTTGGAAGGAATAATTAAATTTACTTAAATTTAAATTATTGTTAAAGTAATATTTAAATGATGCAATATTGTTTAAGTTTGAAGAGTGTATAACAACATTTGCTTAGAATTTTAATTGGCCAATAGTAGTGAAAAAAAAGGCTCAAAAGAGGGCCATAGTGACGAAAAATAAAAGTTAAGATCTTGTGATCAAAATATTATATTTGTTTTAAGTGTGAGAACCAGTATTGAATTTGGAAATATTTTAGTGAGGATAATTGTAGAAATTTATATATGCATGTTATACAATTTTTCTGTATGTGGATTTTTTGATTGACATCAATACTTTTATTCAATTTCAACGTATCAGTATTATTATGTAAATTGTATGTTATTATCTAAGTGTATAAATTGGAATTTATATTGCGTAGTAATCAAATCGACTTATTGTTTTACCTTTTGTTTTATTGGAAGTAAATTGTGTGATATCAATGGTTGAGGGAAATTAGAATATTCGGTAGGTTTATTAGAAATACATATAGTATAATAAGCGGAGATATAACTGTACTAAATTAGAAATTTAGGAAATATTAATTTGGTAGGTCTAAATATTATTGTAGGGTGGTCATAACAATCGGTGAAGGTATGGCTTTCTTATTGAAACTAAAAAAGGTGTATCTTCAGGGGATAGCCGAAGAATTGGGTGTTGAATTCGCGGAAGATGATACCAGAATTCAGCTTAAGAAAAAGATAATAGACAGTGATGAGAATGACGAGGGGGTTATTAAGGAATTATCTGACACTACTGTTGCAGAACGATTAGAGCGCGAAGAAAAACAGGAAAGGTTAGAGCGTGAATTAAAACAGGAAAATTAGAACGCGAAAAGTTAGAACTCGAAAAGTTAGAAAAACAGGAAGGGTTAGAAAGAGAAGAGAGGATAGAAAAATTAAGGATGGAACATGAATTAGAAATGGAGAGATTAAGGATTCAAGGATCGGCAAATAATTTTAATGGGTCTAGGGAATCTAGTAATGAAAGTAACATCGAAAAATTGATCAAAGGTGTTAAAACTCTGTCTATCAAAGTACCAGAAGGCACTGAGGGATGGAATTTATTTTTCAACAGTTTAGAAAGGGCATTCAAAACTAAAAATGTACCGGAAAACCAGCAGGCCAAAATTCTACTAAATATGTTAAGAGATAAGGCAGATAATTTGTTAATTTGTACCCCTACGGAATAAATGGAGAATTATGAGGAATTAAAAGAGTTAGTCCTAAGAGAACATGAGCCGACACCGAAGGCGGGTTTGGAAAATTTTAAGAAAGCTAGGAGAAACCAGAACGAAACTCATGTATTATTTGTATCGCGGTTAATAGCAACATGGGAAAATTATTGTAAGATCAGAGGTGCTGACTCTTATGAAAAGGTCAACCAGTTAATAGTTACTGATAAGTTAGTAAGTACGTTAGTTGAGGATACTGCGTCATATATTGGGTTAACTCACCAGGGTAAATGGTTAGAAGCTTCTAAAATTGCTAAAGAATGTGACAATTATTTTGACACTAAACACAAATCTTATGCGGTTACGTATAAAAGTTTTAAAGGTAAAGATAGGTATGTAAACAATGAAAAAATGAGACCAAGGGAGGATAGTAAAGTTAGTAGTAATTGGAGGCAAAACGGGAGTAATGAGACTAATTCTTTTTCGGATAGGAAAATAGATTTTAAGAAACCTAGTGATGCTTCAGCGCCTAAATGCTTTAAATGTAGTTAGAGAGGTCATTACCAACGTTTTTGCAATAAAGTGGGTAATGAAGGAAATAATAATGGTAATAAAGGACGAGATCAGAAGGCGGGTGTACATAAGATTGTGGTAAAAGAAAACAAAGAGTTACCTAATGGGGCTATTTTGGCGAGAATATCGGCAAAGGCCGAACAGAGAACTAATGTTATTGGTGAGAAATTAAATAAACTTGAGAAAATTGAAGTTAGTGTAAATGGGCAAAAAGCAAAGGGATTGGTTGATTCTGGATGTGAAATTAGTGTTGTTCATAAAGATTTGGTACCGGAAGAGAAATTAAAATGTGCGGGTAGTATTTATTTACAAGGGTTATTCGGTGAAGCAGTTAAATCGCCGTTGGTTAAATTACCGTTAGCTATTCCGCAATTCAGACAAACTAATATAATTCATCAGGAAGTACTTTTCGCAGTGAGCGATAATATTAATGAGCAAGTAATTTTACACCCCGAGGTGATTAATGAGTTGTCAGGTGTCAACCGCGAGAAGCCATTGCTAGAGGCCCAAGAATTAGAATATTCGGAAATTATTATTGATGACTCGAGTGAAAACGAAGGTATGAGTAGCGATATTTGTAATGTTTACGCAATAGAAGCGAAATCGAAAAATTTACAAAGTCAGAATACAGAAAAAACGGAAGTGGAGAAAGATAATAAAGCTATTGTTAGCAATTCAGATATGTTTAAGAAATCCCAATTGGAATGTAAAGAGTTATAGAAAACTGGGAATTAGCTAAAATGTATAAGGGGGATTATTATATTGTAAATGGCTTATTATATAATAAATAGAAAATGTTAGGCAAAACTATAGCGCAATTAGTAGTACCCAAAGTAAGAAGGGAAGAAATCGTAAAATTAGCGCATAGTTCGGTATTTGGAGGGCATCATGCAGCCAAGAAAACGTTACAGAGAATCAGGTATTCATTTTATTGGGAGGGGATGGCGAAAGAAACTAAACAATTTTGTGAGTTATGTTTAGAGTGCCAATTGACTAGAGGGGTTAAAGTGAATGACAGAGCTCCAATTTCCCCAGTATCGCGGTCAGAAATCCCATTTCGGGTAGTTAATATTGATTTAATTGGGCCTATTGATCCTAAAAGTTCACAAGGGCATCAGTATATACTAACTTTAATTGATCAACATACCAGGTGGGCGGATGCGATCCCTCTAAAAAATTTAACGGCTAAAATCACGTGTGATGCGTTACTTCAAATATTTATGAGGACAGGAATTCCGAATATAATTGCCTGTTTTAATGGAACCAATTCCACCACCGACTTAACGAAAGAATTTGAGAAAAGGTTAGGCGCTAGTCCACGATTTTCGACCCCACAGTATCCACAGTCTAACGGGCTTGTGGAACGATTTAATCAGACTCTTAAACGTATGTTACATCACACTATTAGAGAAGAAGGAAAACAGTGGTATGAACAAATACCATTTATATTATGGGCGTATAGGGAAGTCCCAAATTCTACGACGGGAATCGCACCTTTCCAGTTATTATATGGTAAAACGCCGGAGGGTCCTTTATCGATTCTCAAGTCATCCTGGAAAGGAGAAAATAAGGGGGCGCAGTTAGATACTACGCCAATTCATGAGTATTTGAATAAACTTAGGGGACGCTTAGAAAGAGCCGCAAATGAGTCAAAATTATCGTCTGAGGTGCAACAAAATAGAATGGCGTATCATTATAACTTAAGGTCAAAAGAAAAAGCGTTTGAAGTAGGCGATAAAGTAATAATGTTAATCCCCGTTTCGACTAATAAATTATATTCTAGGTGGCAAGGACCGGCAACTATCGTCGAAAAACGAAACCAACATTCGTTTATAGTTGAGTTAGTCGACGGGAGTAGGAAGCACGTACACCAAAATAAAATACAAGAATTTACTTATAAATGTAATATAGTTAATATTGTTTTCCAGAGTGATGAGGAATTTGGAGAAGTTGGGGAAATTCCTATTTTGAATCGGGATCAAGAAGTAGAAAGAGATATAGAGATGTTCGAAATAAGATGGTTATCTAATAGTCAAGTTAAAGATATAAAGTCCATTTTGAGGGAGAATAAAGAGGTGTTTATGGGTCCTGTACGACCAGCGAAAGTGGGGGAACATCGTATTGATCTGAAACCTGGGGTGGCAAGGAAAAAGCCAAAGTTATATAGTGTACCGGTAGCTTATAAAGAGGAAGTAGATAGGCAGATTCAGGAGTTATTAGAATTAAAGCTAATCGAAGTGTCAAATACTGAAATTAGTCATCCAATTGTTTGCATGGCGAAAAAAGACGCAACTGTTAGACTTTGTATAGACTATAGAGTTATAAATTCGATAACTCATTTTCCAACCTTTCCGATGAAAGATTCACAAGAAATCATGTATACCGCAGGGGCGGCAAAATATTTATCATCGATTGATTTATTGAGGGGTTATTGGCAGATTAAAATGGCTGAGGAGTGTAAACATTTGACAGCTTTTACAACGCATAACGGAACTTATCAGTGGCATACTATGCCTTTTGGATTATCAGGGGCGGCTGCCACGTTTCAGAAAGATATGAACGAGGTTCTTCAAGGTCATCGGAGGTATGCGGAAGCATATATTGATGATGTCATCATTTTCTCCGACACCTGGGAAGAGCATTGTGAGCATGTTAGGGCCGTCATTGAAGAACTTAAAAATAGAAATTTTACGATTAGGCTGGTTAAATATAAATTTGGAGAGAAATTGACTAAGTTTTTAGGTCATGTAATTGGGAGTGGAACGCATGCACCTGATGAGGAAAAATAGGAGCAATAAGGGATTTAAAGAGACCAAAAACTAAAAAGGAAGTTAGATCTTTTTTGGGATTAATGGGATTTTACCGATCTTATATTCCAAATTATGCCGAAACAGCTATACCTTTAAACGAATTAACTAAAGGGAAGGTTAAAAATACTGTACCATGGGATGAAAGGGCAGAAAAAGCATTTAACACTCTTAAAGATGAGTTATGTAAAGTGACAAGTTTGGCTACACCTATCGTAGGCCGAGAATATCAGCTCCACGCCGATGCTTCCGACCTGGCAGTAGGATGTTGTCTTACTCAAAAAGATGAAAAGGATCAGTTTAAACCGATAGCTTTTGCCAGTCAGAAATTGTCAGGGGCTCAGCGTGCTTGGCCGAGTATAGAGAAAGGGGCTTGAAGTGTTCTCTTTGGGTTGCGAAAGTTTGAAAAGTGGACCTATGGATCTCAAATTGAGATCATTACGGATCATAAGCCATTAAAATTTCTCACCGAAACAACCCCAAGATCACCCAAACTCACTAGATGGGTTCTTGCCTTGCAACGCTGGAACCTGAGTATTTCTCATTGTCCAGGAGCTCAACATTTGAATGCTGATGCAATTTCCAGGCTACATAGAAAAAGCTGGGAAGAACAACCAGTTATTAGCCCATCAGCATCAACGACCAAGTAGTAGACAATCTTAAAGGGATATCATCGCATGTTTAATTTTTTTTTCTGTGTATGTGAATATTTTTTGAATTTTGTGTTTATAATACTGTATTAGCATGTGTATTGTTTATGTAATAATAATACTAGTACAAGGTTCTGTAGAGATGCCAGTAGATAATGTTCAGACACCTGGAAATACCTATGTAATAAGCACAGTGAAGAAATCTGCAAAGAGACTATTGAACTCTTCTGTGATGTTACTATATGTTTGGGGAAAATTAGCCCCTAAAAGGCATATTTTCCGCTAAGGTGGGGGGTGTCAGGTTCTGAGACTGCACCTGCTACAGATTGGAATTTCCGTTATTCTCTATCTTAATCTTTTGTGTATTGTACTGGCTGTGTACTGGAATTTTCAAGGTGAGATTCTTTCTTTGTTGTAAGGAGAATTGACATGTAATCCTGTACAGGTGGTGAGTGAGAAAGAGGAGATTGCTGTGAGGCGTGTTCATCCGTCAGGGATGTATGTGGATGATGAGCCAACAAGGAACATGTCACGGATCAAGAAAGTAATGTGGGAGGTGTCCAATGAAGAAGCTCCACAGGGGGTGTACATTGGGGAAAGCAGTGATTTGAGAAGAGCAAGCCTTGTCTCAGATTGGAGCACTTCGTATCTGGGGTCGTACCTAGAGAGTGTGTAGGACAGAGGTCCTTGTAGAGAGTGCTCTGTGTTGTAGAGCGTAAGCAGTTCGTATCTGGAGAGCAAGGGACACAGACGTCTTGGTATTGTGCTCTGGGCCCGATAGCATAGGCCGAGTATACATGTGTTGGGAGATTCGAAATTGATCTCCGATAAAGTGAATCAAACTTCCATTGAGTGTCAGGGAGAAGGTGTAATTTGAAGAGTACACAGCCAACCTTTACTGTATATAATTTAATGCTGAACCGGATCACCTATATCCGAGTTGTAATTGTATATAATTGTAAATAGCGTATTTAGTGTGTACATATATTCTAAATAAACTGTTAATTCAGTTAATTGACAGCGTCGGTGTAAATTTACACAATCCTCACAGTGGGTGACCGATATCACCTAATAATATCGGTGGTGGTAGCTATAACTACCTCGACTTTCTTCAAAGTTGTGCGGGCTGAGAGGAACGTCCGACAAAATAGTTTGGCGATTTATATAATTTTTCGAAATGGGTCGACCGGATAATCAAGTCATACCCGCAATTCATTAATAGAGTATTATTGTGCATTAAAAATATTTAAATATATGTTTAAATCTCATTTTGGAATTGGGATGCATTTTCACATGTAGCATGATGCATAGTTCACACGTGTTTTATTTTCAAATTTTATGTTATAGCAAGATGTGTAAGTATTACGGTGGCTTTCAACGGCTAGGTACTATCTTCAATCGAAAATAAAGTTTTATGATCGAAATTTATTCCACTTCCGGTTTTCGACGGATTTACATGTTTTAAGGGTGAGAGATTCCAAAAATGTGTTTTTACAAATTCTCTGTCTGTCCATGTGTGTTTCTGTGTATGTGTATCCGTATGTCTCCATTGTACCATCGAAAAGTGTATGAAAATATGGATAGAATTGAACCAAATCTTTATGTATGTTTTTGGCTGTGGCAAGCAGGTCCCCCCTGAATTTGAAAAAAGTCCGCCGAAAGAGGGCGCTGCAATAGCGATTTTTGTGGCATTGGCAAGTTTGGATTCATTGAAGGTGGACCTGCTTGTCACAACCAAAAACATTCACAAAAAATTTGGTTTAATTCTGTGCATATCTTCATACCCTTTTTGACGGTAGAATGGCGACATATGGATACACAGAGACACACAGATACGCGGACAGACAGACATTTTGTAAAAACAGTTTTCTGGAATCTCTGACCCTTAAAACGGGTAAATCCTTCGAAAACCGGAAGTCGAAAAAAATTTCGATTCCAATACTTTCTTCTATTGAAGATAGAAGAAAGTAATAATTGCAGAAACTGTAACGCTTTCGGGTCCGAATTTTATTTCAGTTTAAAGAAAAAATACTTTTATTTTAATAACCTTAGCACTAGCTATCTAAATAGATTAATTAGTGTTTAATGAATCACAAATGTGTCAAAGGTGTTGCAACAAATGATAGATATTCAGAAAGAGTTTGTATATGTGTCTTTGAATTAAATTTTCCTGAAAGTATATACATCAAGTGACACCATGTAATTGAACGAGAAGCAGCCCAATGTTTAAATGAATCCGACACCTAACTGATGTTTTAATAAAATCTCTTATTATTTTCTTAAATCATCCTAATAATATTTCACCGATGAAAAGACGTTAAACTTAAATGGTCCTAATGGCTGGTAATATTATTGGGATGATTTGAGAAAAGAAAGTGATTTTATTAAAACATCAGTTAGGTGGCGGATTCATTTCAACATGGGGCTGCTTCTCGTTCAACGACGTGGTGTCACTTGTATGTCTTTCAGCAAAAATAAATTCGAAGACATATATACAAACTCTTTCTGGCCATCTCTCATTTGTTGCAACACTTCTGACAGAAAAAAGCAGTTTTAACAGCGAGATAATTTACCTATCCGCACAAAACTTTAGTTGTATGAGAAAAAAATTGCAGTTTTGAAATGACCGCTCAGAAATCCTGATTTAAATCCTATCGATAGCTTAAAGGGAAAACTAGCAGGACGAGTTTATAAAAACGGAAGGAATTTTTTTTCAGCATAGGAACTCGCATCTGCAATTTAAGGTGAATAATACAAAAATAATCTCGAACTGTGCCAAAAATTAATGATGTCGAAGAATGATGGAACATTTGTAATCATTAAACTAATAGATGGTTATATAATATATTAAATATATTTTTCTTCAGTTATTTCGTTGAATTTATTTAGCTGCTCTTAAAATTTTTACACAGAGAAAAATAGTGATTTTTTGAACAATGACTTTATTTTCGTAATAAAATACTCACAGTTGAATTTTATTAAGGTTTTTATTAGTTTTTCAATTTGATGAATCATATTATAAGGGAAAAAACTCATTTTTTTCAAATTTATCAAAAAAAATTAACATTTTTTGCTGTCCTTATAGTTTTTACGCGCACTGTATGTACTGTCACGCTTGGAAAGGTGGATATTCTAGTTCAGCTCTATTTCGACGTAAATAGACACTTCTACCACTTTTCGTGATATCTTTAACGCCAAGAAAAGCAAGTTTGACATACATTTTGTTAAAACATGTTATATATTGCTGTTTATCATCAAAAATCAGAGTTTTACTCCAAAATTGTTTCTTGTAAAAATGGCTAAACATTGACACTTGCTAAAATTAGGTCTGTTTGAATCACTTGTTAATCAGTGTCGAATTGCCTTATTGATACCAAAAAGCAATATTATAGCAGATATATTTGCAATGAAATGACAGATTATTTCTTGCAGATAAAGTAGAATATCGCTTTTCATTTTAAAGGAAAGTAATAAAATAAAAAAAGAAAAGTGCCCAGTTAAACGTATGGCATTGAGCTTACAGGCTATTTACATTAATTTGTACATTGTACTCTTATTTCAAAGAATAATGCCCCCAGAAAAAAATAAAGTGGGATTAGCGCCCCTTTCCCTTCCCTTTATAATAAACAAATGAACTCCCAAATGTAATAATTAGCGACTTATCAGAATAAATCTGTATACCAAATTTGAAGGAATTGGATAATTTTGCATAAAAATATTATCTGAATTAAGCAGGGATTAGCCCCCGTACACCCCTTTATACTTAACCAATGAACTTCCAAATCTAATAGGGGAAGACCCTTATAAAAAAAAACCCGGTATATCAAATTTCAAGAAATCTGATAATTCTGTATACAAGAAACCATTTATCTAAATGAAGGGGGGATTAGACCCTCCGTTCCCACCTTTATGTTTAATCAATGAACCCAAAAAGCTAATCGGGAAACGCCTTATCAGAATAAACCTAGAAAGATTATTTGAAGCAAATCGTATATTTCTGCCAAGAGATATCGCGTCGTACATATAGAACTTGTGGGCAAATTAGTTCTCAGGCTTTCGTAGCCTATGAGCTAAAAAAGTGTAATTTACGCTAAATTACAGTAGAACGTCGTTGTTACATCACGGGAGCAAACTTCTACTAGTGTTTTAAAAGAAATTATTCTGCTCATAAGTTTAGAAAAAAAATTCTCGTTTAATTGCTGCGAAATTTCAAAATACTCGTGGAAGTTTGCCCCTTTTGTGTAAATGTGGAATTCTTTTGTAATTTTCCGAAAATTAAATTTTTTATTGCAATCTTTGACAAGTGTAAAAGCGGGGTAGTGTCGACCTATTTACGCATTTCAAGGTAGGTAAAGAAACAGTGAAAGTTTAAAAAAAGCGTGCATTTCTGGAAATGTAAGACAAGAGCGAGGTTATACTGTAAGCAAAATGGAAACGCAAAACACTTCATTCCAATATTGGTCAAGATATAACAAAGTTTTGGTCAACATCATTTAACACTATTCTTAAATTAAAATTATGCATCAAATCTCTTTTTGTTATTTTTAACTTGCCATTAATTTAATAATTTTAAATAAGATAAAATAAAAAAAAATTTCTGTGATCAAAGATAAATTGATTGGTATTTTCTATAACATATTTATTTCCATGCCTAAAACATGTAAATACTGATCTTTGACATTTCAAAAAATTTTCGAATATTTATTTTTAAGTAATTAAACTTAAATGCATTCATCAAACTCTCAAGATATCAATTAATTGAAAAGTAAAAACTTATAAAATAACATTAAAATCTAATTGCAATTCTGTCAAAGTATTTTCAAATTTATAATTTAAAGTTATAGTAATGATAATCTAAGAATTCTTTTATATTAAAAAAGTATTGGGTAAATTGTGGATAGAATTTATATTTTTAAAGGTTATTTATTCATTTTAAGAAGTATTTTAGAAAAGAAATAATTGTAATGATGTCGAAAAATGAGATTTTTGACAGAAATAATTTATAGTTTTGTAATTAAATTTATGTGCAAGTCTTTGTTTTGCGCATTTGTTAAAAACAAGGATATATCAAATCAATAGAATAAAATCACAAAAAAGTGTTATTAGACTTGCAATAATTCCTTCTTTTTACTTTCTTCTATCTTCACAAGAAGAAAATATTCGATTCGTGCAAATTTTCGACGTATTTACGCGTTTTAGGGGCCAGAGAATCCCCAAAACATATTTTTACAAAATTTCTTTCTTCTTAAATTTGTAAATTCTCATGCTCTAAGATATAATTATTCTTGAATACCCCATCGTGGGGCAGAAAAGTTTGCCAGTGGTACCAGAGGATTCCGTGCATTTCGTGAATGTCCACAAGGATTTTGTGTTGGTTCTCTTGTCTGGTTGATTGTGGCTGACAGAATTCTGAAATATTACAAGCGTTATCGCAAGCAGATTGTATCATACGCTGATGACTCTGCCGTTGTTTAGGGCTCTGATACCCGTGCTGCTCTAGAGGCTATAGTTAACGTTAGTATTAGCCATTTCAAAGACGCTTGTGATATTGTGGGTCTCCAAATAAGTCCGGAAAAATCATGAGCCTTTTTGGAAGCAAAACTCCTAAGAAACGTCGTCTAATTTTTAAGTTTTCTGACCTTAGTATTTCAGTACCAATGGATGTCCAATAGCCAGTCACACGCTGGCGCGGGAAAGTCTTTCACTGATTCTATGTTATAAAAGGTAAATCGGCTTCTGGAAAAACCCCTCTTCTGCAGTGCGGCGCGGCATTAGCTATCATCACATCTTCACGTAAGCGCCAGCGAACGTGTTAAATGCGATAAAAGTAAATTTAGTTGACTTTTTCTTTACGATTAATATTTAGCAAATTGAGCATCAGTACATTTACGTTAAATCATAATCCTTTTTATTGATCATTTTTGGTAATTTAGCATTAAATGTGTATGATTGCAATAGATTCAAGAAGTATGATCGCCAGTTTTTATTGTTAGTACTGTAGCGGACTAGTTACTCTCTTATAAATGGAGTCATTTTTTTAGTGAGAGAGATCTGCCGCTTTAAACTTGTGCGCGTAAAACAACCTCTATTCGTCATATGCCTTTAACCTTTTGAGATCAGATGGTTGAATTTTCTACCACACAATTTTAATTTCGAAATGTCACAATGGCACCGGAATATCTGACCAAATTGCTTTGAAAAAAGTTTAATGCATTTTTTTCGTGTATATCTTAAACCGAATTTTTCCTTTCCAAGATACTGGTGTCTGTATGACATTTAGAATTTTGAATAAATTTTTTAGCGGAGCTCAAAGAGTTGATTTTCTCAACTAAGTGTATGTTTCGTAGTTTTCGCTGCAGTTTTATGTTAATTAAGAAATTCCGGCCAATCTGCAGTGTATAAAAATGGAATAAAAAGTTGATATCCGCAGATTTTGGGACGAGATATATTTCCGTGAGGAAAGCAAAACCGAATAGAAGTCTAGAAAATAGCTGAGAGAAGCTGTCACCTTGGGTAATTTTTAGGTAGATTTCGTATGAAATACTACCTATTGCAAACGCTCTTATGTTGCAATTTGTGAAACTTTTTTGCAGATCTATATTGATTATGATACCTAGACCCCAAAACTACTACTAGTAAAAAGTTTATCTACCTACCTATCTATCTATCTATCTATAATTATGCCACTTTTGTATGGACATGAAAAGTTTTTTAATTCGGCTCAGATCTCTTCCAAACTAATGCATAAAATCAAGGGGCATAAAATCTCTGTCAAGTTCGTTAATTGGCAAATCCGGCTAATTTTTTTATATAAATGCCGTTAATATTATCTAAAACTTTTGTATTTACAGGTTTTTGATAGGAGCAACTCTTTTTGCAGCAAAATTATATAATATAGAATAATAATAAAAAAAGAAAACAAAAGGGGAAGGGTGGAAGAAGAAAAAAATGAATAATTTCATCAATTCTTAAGATATCAAATCCGATTAAATTTATTATATATCTTCTCACTAATATGTGCAACTTTTATATTAACAAGTTTTTTGATAGGACCAATTGTTATAGCAAAAATAAATTAAACAAAAATAGGAGTTGAACAAAAAACTCTCAAATCCAAACAGCTTGTATGCTGACTCTTTTTTAAATTCATTTCGCTCTGAAACACATCCAATTGGCAGTTTCTCTTATTTAAGAACTATATAATCTGACGTATTGGCCATTTTTATGATAAATGCAGAAAATATTTCAAAAAATGCTGTCAAAATGGCATTTGAGCAAAATGGCAGTGCAAAAATCTCTCTACGAATTCTGGATAAGTGTTATTGAAAGTAGAAAAAAAAATTAATATAGAGTTATAAAAGATTAAAAGCAGATCTCTTTTACTACTATTAAAAAAAAAAAATCCCGTTAAACGCATAAGAAAAACTCGCTAAATATCCCATAAAAATGTTATAAAACTTCAAAATCGCAGAGTTCAAAATTTACTACAATAGCCTAAAACATTGGAGAATAAGAACTTTTTCATTAATATCAAAAATAAATCCAAAATGAGAGAAAATGCTAAAAATTATTTACAAATTTTATAAACTCCATATATTGGGGAGGATAAAATATACTATATTAGGTAAGATTTGAAACCGAAATATTTCCATTAACATGAAAAAAATCACATCGATACGAGAAAAAATTCACATTAAAAATTGCTATATGCGAGATAAAATTTAGTATATTTGACTAAAAGTTTGAAATCGAATTACTTTTATGAATGTCCAAAAATTGTCATGGAAAGAAAAAAAAAAACAAGAATCGCATTAAAAACAATCATAAATTCAATAATTGCAGAAGGCAAAATTTACTATGTTATTCTAAAAGTTTAAAACGAAATTCTTTTATCAATGCGCGAAACGCGAAAATTTCAAAACTCGCTATATGAATTCCGAATAAACTTTATTAAAAAGGAAAGAAAGTTATTACATTTGATTAAAATACACTGCTCAAAACAATTAAAGGATATTGCAGTTTTAGATGGATTTTGTATCTGGGAAACGTTTTAGCTGATTTATACATGGTCGACAGACATAGTAGGTTATATGAGAATAAATTACACATGTTTGGCAGAAAAAAATGCTTTTTATTGAGCATTTGTGTACAAAAGGAAAAAAACACAATTTGTGCATATGAGAAAAAAAGAATAAGAAAAGGTATTTTCTTCAAAGAAAATCATTTTCAGTAGGGGGTATGGTTTCCACGGGCGGCCAGCAACGTTGAACACCTTTGAGGCATGGACTCAATGAGGCTATTAATGACGAGTTCGGGTATTCTGCCCCACTCTTCCAGAAGAGCTCTTTTCAGTTCTTGGAGAGTTTGTGGTGGTTGTTGGCGGCCAGAAACTCGCCTTCCTAAAGCGTCCCAAACGTGCTCGATTGGATTCATGTCTGGAGAACACGCTGGCCATTCCATTCGAAAGATTCCTTTCTCGAAAAGGAAATCCTCCACCAGGTTTGCACGATGTGGCCTGCAGTTACCGTCCATTAAAATGAAGTTATCTCCGATTGCTGCAGCGTAATGGACTACAATAGGTCTGAGGATCTCATCCCTATATCGGCGACCAGTCAGAGCTCCATCTCGAATGATGTAGAGGTCAGTGCGCCCGTCAATGGAGATGCCACCATACACCAACACTCCTCCACCGCCAAATCTGACACTTTCGTGCACGAACGCAGGATTATTCCTACTGCCACGGTCCTTCCAGATGAAAATACGCCTATTATCCGGATGCACAGAAAAACGGGACTCGTCAGAAAACAGAATATTGCTCCATTCATTTCTCCTCCAGTTGACATGCTCGGTTGCCCACTCCCTGCGGTCGCGACGATGCCTTGATGTTAATCCAACACATTCCATCGGTCGGCGAGCATACAGACCTACAGCATGGAGCCGGTTTCGGGCAGTCTGAGTTGAAATCTTGGTGCCTGTAGCCGAGCGAAGGTGTTGTTGGAGAAGAGTAGCGTTCATGTTTCGGTGTCTCCGAGCTGTTAACGCTAAATACCGATCTTCATTGGGCGTTGTTGCCCGTCTACGACCTTGCCCTGGTCTTCGGCCTGCACATCCACTCTCCAAAAACGGTTCCAGATCATGGAAATGACACTTTGTGACACTCCAATGGCTTGCGCTACTTCGGATTGAGTTTGGCCCCCTTCTAACCTACCAACAATTCTCCAAGCTTCTGAATCTCTCAAATGACTTTGCTGAGACATCGTACTCATCGAAACAAAGCAATCACTGAACGCCGATCATCCTTGTCTTCATTCTGTTTTATCCAGTTGAAAGTCAAATTTCATTCGCTGCCGCTGAAGCGACGTTTCTGACGTCGAACTCAAAATTTGCATACTCCACAGTTTGAAAACCAGAAAAATTTGCATTTGTGATTCCCTTCTTCTATTTTCGGCAAAAAAAATTTCGTTTATATCTTTATTTTATATAAAACTTCAAATATCCTTTAATTGTTTTGAGCAGTGTATTTGAACCTGAAAAAGCGGTCAAAATCGTATACAAAATGAAATTTAAACACTAATAAAAAAAATCCAAAATCGAGATTTGAGAAGCATAATTAGAGACAGACGGGTGTTGTCCTCCCAAAATTTGTAGAAGTGCATTCAGTGGCCTTTAGAATCGCCCATAAGATAAAGGTAAAAAACTTGACATAATTTTTTGTGACGTCACAAAAAGTTACAAAAAGCAAGAAAGACAAAAGAAAAAATATATAAACTTCCATATTTGATTTCGTTGATTCGTGGAATTATTAATTATGATTATTAAAAAATAAATAATAACTTCACGAGCCATTCGAACATGTATTCATCGATTTTTTTTTCTTTGTTTTGCCTATTTTGTATGATGTATCAGGAAAGCGTGTCAAAGCCTTTTCCAATCTGGAGGTCTTTGTTTTTGATGTTCAGCGGTTCAGTGTCACACACAGACACACTCAAAATTCTATCTTTAATATACACTGCTCAAAACAATTAAAGGATATTTGAAGTTTTATATAACATAAAGATATAAACGAAATTTTTTTTGCCGAAAATAGAAGAAGAGAATCACAAATGCAAATTTTTCTGGTTTTCAAACTGTGGAGCATAGGCGTAGAATTGTATGGGCCCATGGGGCTCGGGCCCCTCCAATAATTTTTCCAGATGGGCTGTATTTTTTCGGCTTCAACCATTATAGAAAAAATTCAAATTTTGAAATAGAATTTTTCAGCGTATATTGTTTTCCAAAAAAAAAGAAAAAAAAATCTTTCTTTAAATTTGTTAGTTATTTTTATAATTTATAAACGACAAAAACAGCCTAAAAAAAACTTCCACCGTATATTGCTTGGGTGAAATGAAGCAGCTCCATGGAGTTTTTCTTTCTTTATTTATTCTTTGGACGGTGAACATGGTTTCTAGGAAGTATCACATTTTCTGATTCGTGCTACATAGAGGGCAATAAATAAAGTAGACTGCGTCCGATACGTTGCGTTTTCTCAAACATATCTAGAAGGGGCCTTTTGACCTTGGATAAAAAGATCTTGATTTTGAAGCTTCCAAGAACTCGAGAGATGGCAACTGGGGGAGTAAAGAGGAGTTTTGCTACTGACCAAACCAAAACTGTCAGTTCAATAGTGTCGAATGAAAAATAGGCGGGAAAATTTCAGATGGACAAATATCTATTAACATTGTCTAAAGTTACCAAGCCGTCTCTTGCAGTAACGGATACGTCTCAAGCATTTAGTAGTTCCGATAAACAGTAAGTATTCAATCCTATTTATTATTTTAAATAATTCATTTTTTGTTGTCTAAGTTATCTGATTAAAAGTCTTTATAGACCTGTGCCGGGCCCGAAACTTGAACTCGGGACAATTTTCTTCCACTGATCGCAACCTAATAAAGTAGGAGAATTACATTCCCCCATCCACTTCTGATATGTGGTCTTCTTCTACTCTTATGAGTAGTTTGGCGATTTATATAATTTGCCAAAATGGGTCGATGGGATAATGAAGTAGACCCGCAACTCCGTAGTAGAGCATTATTATGTATTAAAAATATTTAAATATACGTTTAAATTTTATTTAAGAATTACGACGCATTTTATAAATAGTTTACACATATTTTATTTTCATATTTTATATTATCCATAGCCATAATGGGTAAAGTATTATGGTGGTCCCCAACGACTAATATCCTCTTGTTTACACGTAAAAGAATTTTTGAGCTAAACCTAGTAATGTAGCGGGGGTTTCTTTTCAGAAAGGAAAGGGGGTGTCTAGAATTTTTCTTCATGTTTATATATATGTATAGTGAAACCTACTAAGACTAAGACGGAATTAGAAGGCGTAAAATTCCATTTGTTTGGTTTCTGGTTTCTGCCTTAGAAGGTGTATTGAAAATTAGAAGTGTTCTTCAAAATCATAAACTGTAGAAGTACCTTCCACGTAATTTTTTCAACGGTACTACAGCATTTTTCTGATTAAGATCAGTTCTGATTCACAGTAGGTCCGAGGTAGGTTCACAGGTCCGGTTCAGTTCTGATTTTTGATGTATTTACATATATATATATATATGTTATATGTACATTAAAACCTGCCAAAACGGAACATGTCTATAACAAATATTTGCAACTTTTCATCTGGACTCCGATGGAAGGATTACCATACAATCATACTTATTATGGTCTGCAGGAACCTGTCAAACCTATTGTTTTGATCCTTTGCAGTTGCTTTTTCACAGATTTCACTTTATAAATATTTAACCTTTTCTATAAACGAAAGCAGTCTATAAAAGGATACTATCTCAATCTGAAACATTCCATTGCCATAACTAAATTAATTCCTGAAAAAGTTATCTGCTAAAACGAAAAACCTGTCTAAAACGGAATTTTTCCTTATTTTTTGAAATTTCGTCTTAGAAATTAATGTTTTTGTATTCACGGTGAAATAATTAATTCCTCGTTCCAAAGGGGTTCAGATCCCCCTTCCCCTCCCCCCCCCCCGACTACGTCACTGAATGAGCCCCTCCAATAATTTTGAAAACTCTACGCCTGAGCTGTGGAGTATGCAAATTTTGAGTCCGACGTCAAAAACGTTGCTTCAGCGGCAGCGAATGAAATTTGACTTTCAACTGGATAAAAGAGAATGAAGACAAGGATGATCGGAATTCAGTGATTGCTTTGTTTCGATGAGTACGATGTCTCAGTGAAGTCATTTGACAGATTCAGAAGCGTGGAGAATTGTTGGTAGGTTAGAAGGGGGGCAAACACAAGCCGAAGTAGCGCAAGCCATTGGAGTATCACAAAGTGTCATTTCCAGGATCTGGAACATTTTTTGGAGAGTGGATGTGCAGGCCGAAGACCAGGGCAAGGTCGTAGACGGGCAACAACGCCCAATGAAGATCGGTATTTAGCGTTAACAGCTCGGAGACACCGAAACATGAACGCTACTCTTCTCCAACAACACCTTCGCTCGGCTACAGGCACCACGATTTCAATTCAGACTGTTCGAAACCGGCTCCATGCTGTAGGTCTGTATGCTTGCCGACCGATGGTATGTGTTAGATTAACACCAAGGCATCGTCGCGACCGCAGGGAGTGGGCAACCGAGCATGTCAACTGGAGGAGAAATGAATGGAGCAATATTCTGTTTTCTGACGAGTCCCGTTTTTCTGTGCATCCGGATAATAGGCGTATTTTCATCTGGAGGGACCGTGGCAGTAGGAATAATCCTGCGTTCGTGCACGAAAGTGTCAGATTTGGCGGTGGAGGAGTGTTGGTGTATGATGGCATCTCCATTGACGGGCGCACTGACCTCTACATCATTCGAGATGGAGCTCTGACTGGTCGCCGATATAGGGATGAGATCCTCAGACCTATTGTAGTCCCTTACGCTGCAGCAATCGGAGATAACTTCATTTTAATGGACGATAACTGCAGGCCACATCGTGCTAACCTGGTGGAGGATTTCCTTTTCGAGGAAGGAATCGTTCGAATGGAATGGCCATCGTGTTCTCCAGACATGAATCCAATCGAGCATGTTTGAGACGCTCTAGGAAGACGAGTTTCTGGCCGCCAACAACCCCCACAAACTCTCCAAGAACTGGAAAGAGCTCTTCTGGAAGAGTGGGGCAGAATACCCCCAACTCGTCATTAATAGCCTCATTGAATCCATGCCTCAAAGGTGTTCAACGTTGCTGGCCGCCCGTGGAAACCATACCCCCTACTGAAAATGATTTTCTTTGAAGAAAACACCTTTTCTTATTCTTTTTTTTCTCATATGCACAAATTGTGCTTTTTTCCTTTTGTACACAAATGCGCAATAAAATGCATTTTTTTCTGCCAAACATGTGTAATTTATTCTCATATAACCTACTATGTCTGTCGACCATGTATCAATCAGCTAAAAAGTTTCCCAGATACAAAATCCACCTAAAACTGCAATATCCTTTAATTGTTTTGAGCAGTGTATATATATATATAAATTTACGACACAACTGATGTTTTATTATTTTCGTAGATTTTCAATTTTAGATAGCAATATTAATTTAAAATTATTTTTAATCATTTTATTAGAATGATTAGAAATAAAGCAAATATACTAATTGTAATTTCTTTTCTATGATTCTTGGTGATGTAACCTTTTGATCTTCTTGTCATAACAAGTAAAATTGCCCACGATCAAATCTTATCGACAGTAAAAAAATAATAACTATATCATGTCTGTAGACAAAGAAAACTAACATTAAAAAAAGGCAATTACGGAAAGTGAATTAGGTCACGAGATCAATATCAGCTTAATTCAGAAATCCTATTGGGTCTAGTTAATTTTCTGTTGGAGATTAGCGCCTTGAAATAAGATGTTAATTCCATTTGTAATATTACGTCAGCAATGACAGCCTTTTTTTAAAATATGATTATTTATTTTTCCAAGTATTATCTTGAATAATTCAAAGATTTCTTTTTGGTTTGGAAATTGTTTTCAGTTTGCGGGAATTTTTATTTAGTGAAAGTCAGAAGATTTTGGCACTTAGTCTTTATATTTTGCAAGGTGAGAAAAATAATTCTTGTGAGAAAAGAAAAATGGTTCAAATTTAAATTGTGTTAAAATAAGACTTTCAAATTTTACTTGTTATATAATCTTGGGAAAAAAAATAATAATTAAAAAAGAACAAAACTGTGCCACTTTATGACATTGCATCCTCAGACTGTAGCTGAAATATGCAAAAGGTATTGTTCAGCTGGTAATTGTAACACTTGCCGAAAACGAAATAAATTTAAATTAGCGAATCATATCAGTTTTTGATTATACATAAAAAATGCACGAAATTTCATGTTTCAATTCATAACACTCACTTTATTTTTTTTCTTTTATTTTACTAGTGTTATAAAAGAAAATGTGTTTGGGTTCTATCCATAAATCTCGAAATATAATCTTAAGATTTTAAAATAAAAAAGTTCTGAAACGCATAATTAGATCTGAAATTTAAATACTTGATTTTTAAAAAAAAATTCAGATTACTAACAAGGTAAAGAATGGGTCTTCCAAAGTGAGTAAAAAGTTCTCAATTTTAAATACGTCGCATACTCAAAATTGCTCCGATCCAAATGCGCTGAAAATTGAAAAACACATGTAGGGGGAACTGGGGTACATTGATACATGGGGCACATTGATACACCCCCTCTACCGCTCACAGGGTCATTACATTAAGTTTCACAACAGCTCCAAAAGATGATGCTAGTGTATTCAACTACATACAGAAAATCTTGGAATGATTCAGTAGTTTGATGAAATGGGACGGGTGATTTATTGTTTTTGTTGTTCAAAAGTAAATATGAGTTGTACAATTGAAATGCTATTATATAACTGTTCCAGTATTTTCAACCAAAATGAATACTCTCCCTGGTAAGTACAGCTACTCTTTATCAGTTCTTCATTATTTATTGTTAGATATATTGTGAAGTGTTGGATTTGAGACTCATTTTATTCAAAATCGCTGTATGGGGCACATTGATACAGTCTATGACGGGGCACATTGATACAGCCTAAATCCTTTAATAGTTCATATTTTCATTATCTTTTATTATTTTTTTTACCATACACTCCTTAATCCAACCTTTTTTTCACGAAAAATTTCTAATATTAGTTTTTATTGAAGTGAAATAGCTCTAATTTCTTTATATTAGAACATTTTATGGTATTTTTGAAAACGGAAGACGTAGGAACTTACCCAGCATCTAGTGCTAGTAGAACTAAAAAAAGAAAAGGACGCCATTCTGGCAAATCTCGAATTTTTATCGATTCTCCAGAGAAAAAAGTATTTTCGACATGCGAAATGTTAAGTAAGAGAAACAAACTGCAGAACAGAAAATGATACTTATATTATAAACAGAATTTTTAATATAATTATCCTTTATTTTCGGTTTATGAACCTATTTATAAACAGAAAAACTGGTAATTTTTTCATCTTTCATAAGAAAGAAGATAATGCTGGGGTTGAAGTGCTAGATATGACAAAGTTACCACAGCCAACAATCAGACAAGAAACAGCCAGAACATCAGGTCATAATATATTTAATTTTGATTGCTTTAATATTGCTTAAAAATAAATTGTGGGTGATTTGAATTTTTATAAATAAATATAAAATGGTTTTCTAATTCATTTTCTATGAAAAATATGCATTGGTATTATTTTGTCGTCATTTTTCTCAAACGTATCAATCTGCCCCGGGGATGGGGCACATTGATACAAATGACTTTTTTTGATTTTTTTAAAATTACATGCAAAAATACTATATAAAACAATGATTGTACATTTTTATAACATACTACACAAGTTTTGCTGTCACCTCATGGAAAAAAAACTTGAATTTTCTACTTTCTTGACACCAAAAAAAATCTTAGAAAAAAACTGTATCAATGTACCCCAGTTCCCCCTACTCATTTTTGATTCTACGGTTGTGTTAAAATACGAATCTTTATGTACTACACCCCTGAAACTACAAATTACAGTAAAAATGTAATGACATTTATTTTCCGATCAAAATCACTAACAAGAAATGTTTAATTGATTAGTTATTAAGAAAAACAGCAAAATTATAATCAAGATATTCAAATAGAATCTATATAATAAAGGCCAAACGTATCTGTGCGTAACGCATACGTCATTTTGCGAGTGGCAACACTTTGAAATAAAATTTTGGTTCTGCAATTTTTGCTACTGCAAATTTTTAAACTTCTAAACATCCCACATTTTCAATTTTTATACTAAGGTGGTCAGGTGTAATAACGCCAGGCGGGATAATAACGCCAAGTGCTAATATTATGCATAATTATGAAATAACCTGGTAAATGACACCAATGTGCTCTACGCAGAAGGGTTTTGAGTCATATAAATCGCAAAAAATAGCTTCAAGTTAATTTGTTTCATTTTTAGGTCTTATTGATTTTACAAGCAACTAAAATTAACGCTTGATCTAAAATTTGCGAGATACGTTTTGTGATGTGAAGACAATTTTTTTATCCGGAAATACTTCGTTAATTACATAAATTTGTAGTACATTTCATGGACTTTCAAAATGTTGTTGAAGATTTTGGCTATCTTCTCGAGATAATTTGTAATTTAAAATGTACAGCGCAATAACTATAACGGGGGTAATAACGCCAATCCTTGGCATTAATACCGCAGTTGATTCCCTACAGTGGCCGAGCTACATCCTACATACTGATTCAAATAAACACAGTTAAAACTGTGCAATGTTTCTAATAATTCTATTTAGGCAGTCCTTTTTAAGCAAAAAGAAGCTCAAGGTCTGATATTCTTTTGCCTCATCCTCCCCCCACACCACACCTTTATTTTTCTTACACTTTCACAAAAAATTGAACATTTTCAATAGCTTAGCATGCAATTTGTCAATTTCTAAGTTTGTAGAGTTTGTATTTTTAGAATTGGGCAATCTACATGCAATTATTCCATCTTATTTCATAGTTTTGTTTGCATGGCGTTATTACCCATATAGGTGGGTAATAACGCCAAATAGCATTCGTCAAGAAATCACGCCATTACATTTTATGAATACATATCTGTTAAATTATTTTTTTATATAGATAGTCAATGAGTTGCTGTATCAAATCAATATTTGTTTGAAAAATACAATCTAAAACTGAGCCGTGAAAATTGGTAGAACCTTAACGTGGCGTTATTACCCCAGGATACCTTATCTTATGGAGCAAGAGGGAAATGTACTTTTAAATGCAATTTGTTTCAAAGCTGTATCTTAATTTGTTTTTGAAATATTACTTTTTTTCGTAGATTTTAATACCGTTTACCTAATTGTGGCTACAGAAGTAATCCATTTCTGTTAAAAGCATATTATTGTATCTTTACGTTTCCATTTTCTCATTAAAAGTAAAAAAAAAGTAATTAAAGTACGTGATGTGTAAAAAATAATCGTCTGTTTTAAAACCCGGTGAATTTTGGTTTCATTTTCAAAATTTCAGCTATATTTAAAAGAATATAAGTAGTTCAGTACTGCTTCAGTTAATAGCATCCAAACTTGAAGTTTTGATTTAAATTATTTCAAAATGATAAAATTAAAATACCATTTTTTTAAAAAAAAGGTGAATACAGATACGAAAGGAACGTATATAAATTTTGATATCGTGAAAATAATGTGGGTTTAGATATCACGAGGAAAAAATTCTATGATTGAGTCAAAATGGAATAAATTTTGCTTTTTTCATTTTCGAATACTAGCATAAGAGTCTCAGTTGATAACATTATAATAATAACAGATCATTTTATATTTTTACTGCATATATGCATGATTAAAGTTTAATTTAAATAATTTCTACAACTGAGTTTTATCGAATTAGTATTTTTATAACTTTAGGTTAAATATCATTTACCTAAGAGTTAGAATTACCAATATAAGTTGCATTTTTCACTGTAACTAATTTTGTAGCTTTATTACAAATCAATGAAACAGTTACTTTTTAAACATTTTTTTTTTCGTCAAACCTCCACGGGTTCGTTTTTTTTTTTTTTTTTTTTTTTTTTTTTTTTTTTTTTTTGTTTTTGTTTTTGTTTTTGTTTAATGGAACCTTTTATTTTTAATGACAAGATTATTATTTGCAAGCACATTTAAATTATTTTAAAATATTGTTCCTAGTTTAATATTTATATTAATAAACATCTCTTATGCCGTCATAAATGAAATAACCATTATAGGGTACAAAATTATCGTTGTGTTCGTGCTTGATAACATGTGATGTTTCTAAATTGAGATATCATGTGTTCATCTTTGATCCAAAAATCTCCAATTCGATATGAGTAGATCGACGTACTCATTTTGAGTACTTTTTTCAGTCTAGCATCAACAAAGGGAAAAAATATCCAGGCCAAGGTTCGAACCGTGGTCAATCGTTCGAACGCTGAATTGGATAATTTTTTACTCATTTATATGCTTTGTTAGCAATGAGAATTAAAAAATCCACGTAGGGGCAATGATCCTTATAAATAACGTCAGCAATTGCAGATTTGTAGGTGGTGAAAGCAAAACCTGGTTTTGATATAAAAAAGTAAATTTTCATCTTGCTTTTCTTTTTTTTTCTCTAAAATGTTAATATTGTGTTTAGCATTTTTATTATTTATGTTATTTAGCACTATAAAATAAGTGCTTTATATGAATTCTAGTACAGTAGAACCCTGATAATCCGGATCGGTTTTTGCATTTTTTTTTCAAATTTGAGAAGCAATTGGCGGAAAAGTTTTTTTTATTCAGAATACGACGATGCAACAAGTTAATGTTATGGAAATTAGCCAATTGCTTCTCAAACTTAAAAAAAAAAGAAAAAAACTATCCGGATTATCGGGGTTCTCTGTACATTTCGTTGGCTAAAATATCGTTATGCCTGAATACTTTGGATACATGAGTATGGGGTTGAAATTGACAGTAATTGAAGTGTTAAAAGGGACAGGATTGAAGGGAACGCAATATATAATAGCAAAACTTGGTGAAAACAGTTTTCTCACGTAACATCCGCTGAACGTGGTAAACTTGTCATACTTTTGTTTTTGCATCAGGTAACTCTGTTCAACAGCATTTGTTTTCTCAAGGAACAATTACAAAGAGTTCTTGCTCAGAACTACCCCGTACCAAAGGTTTGGATTTGCTGATCAAAGTTGGTGAATGTGCGCAGAACTTCCAAAACTGATCCTACGTGTCTCATACTTGATAGTCGTAAAATCAATATAAATATTAAGACAATAAAACTTGGAAAGATAATGGAATAATTATGATGACATTCATGCCGCTCTTATCCATTAAACCAAAAAAGCACTTGGAATGAATTCAAAGTTCATTTTTTCAGAAATAAAACAGTAAAACTACTTTGTATTTACATGAATGTATTGATGTATTGACATGAATGACATGAATATTAATCAGGTTGGCAAGTGATCAAGGAAAAAAATTGCCAAAAAAGGTACTAAATACCAGTATTTTTTAGAATAAAAATCTATAGCTCTAAAACTGATTGTAGGGGTCTGTAAATTTATACATAAATTTGTATTTGACAATTGTGATTTTTTTTTGTTAAAATTAATATCGTCCCCAATGCTTTATATACATTAATATTAAATAATAAATTATTTAACTGTTAATAATTTTTACATTTAGAAACGTGTGTCTTAACTGAAAAAAATGACTGTAATATGCTAACAACTATTCACTCTACTTCATTAAAAGGTATATTTGCTATTGAATATATATATTGAAAACGCGCTTTAGAAAACAATACTTTTACTTATATATATTTTTTAATATTGCACAATACAAAAAATAGTATCGTTAAGGTTAAACTTTTAAAAAAGAATAAATAATGCCAGTAGCTTATCTCTTAAAAATAAGTTAATCTCTACGATCTTCTAGAAATAGCTTCTAAATCTCTGAAAAGTTTCTATGAATAGTTCTTTGAAATGGGCAGTAATCCACGTCAAAGTTAATCTACATAAGTATGTAAGAACTTCGCTGTTAGACGATCCCTTTAATTCTTAAGTTGGCCACAGTAGTTTTAAATAAACGCTGTCATTTGATCAAAATGGGGAAGAAGATTAAAATAATTGTTTGACGAATTTATATTTAGGTTTCCAGAGAGATTGCTTCGAAACTAAAAATGGCTCAATTGAACAATTAAGTACTAATACTTTGTTTCAATATGAATGAAAGAATGAAAAATCTTTCAAAAATCTTGGGAACAAAATGAGCGAAAGATGTTTTAACCCTTTTAAAACGGTGCATTTAAGTATCGTTGGAGAACATTTAATATAAAATTTATTTAATCTGTCTATTAGTGAAAGGTTATTTTTTATTCCACACAAAATACTCTGCTCTATTAAATTTAGAAAGCGTAAAGAAACAGTCAAACATAAATATTTTCAAAAGTGATGATTTTCTTAATCATTTACATAGGTATTGCTTTTCTTTTTTTCCCTTTTTTTTTTTTTTTTTTTTTTTTTTTTTTTGAAGTTACACATATATATTTATGGGTGATTCTACGATAAGAGGTTCAAAAACATGGAGAATTCGGCCAAAAAGAAAAGTTTGAGTTTGATCCAAAACCTTTAAATTATGATTTTTGTCCCGTTTATTTACCTTTTCATATAAGGGCAAGTCACTTTATACATATTTTATAACTTTTTTTGGTCAGTGACTCGCTCCCCTGGCAGTTATCTTGCCAGGGGAAATACGGCAGGGGAGAGACATTTTCATGTAAATTCAAATTTTTTAACTGACTGAATTAGTTTTTGGGTTAATTGTGTATTTCACTTTAATTATTACCGTATTGTTTAATTAGGGCAGTAAATGCAATTGAATTGAATGAATATTATAAGTTTTATGACTTACCAGGGGAGATACATGATCACTGTGCTAAACCACTACGCAGCACGGTTGCGTCGCAATAACTAAAAACGGCGACGCTTAAATGGGTTGCGCGTTTAGTATTGCTAACTTCAAGCCGATAGATGTTCTTAAGCACTACTTCCAATATATCCATCCTTGAATTTATATTTGTTTCAGCGGAACGAAATTTGACAGGGGAGAGACACAAAAAAAGCGGGACAAAAGTTAATTTAAAAAATTATTTAAAATTTACAAAATTATTTTATCTTTTATTTTATAATACGTAAGTATAATTACTTAAGTTCCAATTAAGCATACTTTAGTTAAGCATCTGGCGGAAAAAATATATGTATTGTTTGAAAGTTAAATTGAAACCGGCAAGGGGACATGCCAGGGGAGGGGACTTTTTTAGACTTTGTAAGAAATTTCAGAAAAATGTCTTTTAATTAGGCATTCAATCGGGATGTTACTTAATAAAGTATATTAAGATGATGCGATTTATTGCAAAAAATAGCAACATATAGAATAAAAAATCTGTTTTAAACGGATTGCCGTACAAATTACCTCTTATCGTAGAATCACCCATATATATATATATTAACTGCAGAAGCCTTACAATTTACAGAGAGGATCGTAATACATTTAAATACATTCCTTTTATAAGAATTGTGATATTTGCATTAGAGTACTTTTGGTTAATTAATCTGTTTACTTTTTATAACTATTTTTCAAAAAACGTTGTAACTACCTATTTATTTAATCAGTATTAATGAAAAAACATATCTAAATTTTACATTATTTTTATTTAAAAATTGAACATCATGGAAGCATGCTTTAGAAAGTGATATTTTTACTTATATACACATCTAATGTTGCACAATACATAAAATATATCGTTAAAGTTTAACTTTTAAAAAGGAATAAATAATGCAGTAGCCTGTCTCTTAAAAATAAGTTAATCTCCCAATCTTCTAGAAATAGCTTCTAAACCCTGAAAAGCTTCTATGAATAGTTCTTTGAAATGGACCAGTAATCCATGTCAAAGTTAATCTACATAAGTACGTAAGAACTTCGCTGTTAGACGATCACTTTAATGCTTAAGTTGGCGATAGTAGTTTTAAATAAACGCTGTCATTTGATCAGATTAAAATAATGGCTTGACGAATTTATATTTAGGTTTCTAGAGAGATTGCTTCGAAACTAAGAATGGCTCAATTTAACAGTTACTAAGTAAGACTTTGTTTCAATATGGATGAAAGAATGAAAAATATTTCAAAAATCTTTGAGAGAAAAAGAGCGAAAGCTGTTTTAATCCCTTTAAAACGGTACTTTGAAGTATCGTTGAAGAAAATGTTATACAAAATTTATTTAATCTGTCTATTAATGAAAGCTTTTTTTTTACTCCCCATTATTTTGAAACATGTGTTCTCATCTGATCATAGATATTAAACAGCAAGGAATGGAGTCAATACATATTAAGAGGATGGCTCTCTAAAAACAACACGTATATATACCACTTATATGTGCATGAAATCCGTGGTATGGAAAATCTACTTGCAGTGTGGTTACTATTCGGTAGAATAAATACGGGGCCAAGATTATCAGTTTTAGAAATGATCAAAATTGTGGGAATTACATTACGTTAAAAATGTGAAAGCTTCGTAGAAAAAGTATCCTATATTACTGTTCATATACAAGTCCAAAGCCGTAATCGAGTATTGCCACAACTAATGCATTTTTACTTTTAAAAACTGGCATACACCGTTGTTTGAAAAAAATGAACACACCTACTAACTCTACAACTAATAACAATAGACTAAAATTACTGGTACCAAACCGAAATAAAATCTTCTTTTAAAAATGTGTATAAAATTCTCTTAAGGGCCATGTACAAATCAAAATCAGACAATTTTTTTTTTCAATGGCAAATCTCGATTTTGACAATATATTTTTTTTGCTTCGAACTACGCCAAGAAGCGGAAATTAAAATGATTTGGATGATAAGTTTTTGAGTTATAAACATCCAAAATTTAGAGCTTCTAATGTTAAATTACATTTTAAAATGTTTACTAATATCGCCTGAAGCTATTGTCTTCATATGAAAATTTTTTGTGTGGTTAAAAAACTAAAAAAACTCTAGCATAAATACATTGAATTTGTATTTATAAAAATTTTATAATATTAATTATGACTTCTGAAATTATTATCCGAAAAAATATGAATTGCATCTTATATATACATACTAGTTAACGCACTCGGCGTTGTCCAGGTTCGTCAAAAACCAACAAGAATTGGAAATCACAATAAAAAAACTCGAAAAATTTAAAAATTGCTACACGAATTTCACCTAAATTTTATCGAAATGAGAAGGCTAGAAAACTGAAACTGGATTCTTTTTACTAATGTAGAAAATCTTACAAAATCGCGAAAACATATTAAAAGTCAAAAGAAAATTAAAAAAATCAAAAATTGTGCTTCGAAATCCGAATAAACTTTGATGGAAAGAGGTCAGAATTTACTATATTCGGTCAAAAATTGAACGTATAAAAAATCGCAGTGGATCGCGAAGAAACATAAACATCGCATTAAAATGGCGAAATTTCAAAAATCACGAAACTCAAAATTTACTTTATTTGAATAAAAGTTTCGAATCTAATTAGTTTGATAAAATGTCAAGGCGTGAAATGCGAAAAAAATGCTAAAAATTGCGATAAATACCTTTAATATAGCGAAAATAGCACTCTTTTAGAAATTAGAATCGTACTTAAAAAAAAAAAATAAAAAAAAAAAAAAAAAAAAAAATTATCATATTAGCATAAAAGTTTCAAACCGATTATTTTCGTATCTGAAAAAATCCCCATGAAAAAGACAAACAAACAAAAACAAACAAAAAAAGCTAAAAAATTTGATATTTAGTAAATTTTTATCACTACTCTAACAAGTAAGACAAAAAAAAGTCCCATTCCTCAGCGATGTAAACTGATCGAGTAATAGCTGTTTAAAGTTAAAGCATCTTTTATTTCTGCAAAATAGGGGTCGGTCATAAAGTTATTGGAAATAAAAATAGACGTCGGACATAAAATTCAACATTAAACAATGAGAGTGAAATAATTTTTTAAATATTATTTTTAAATTTATGTTGATGTTTACATATTAAAGCAAAATGTACATTTCGTATTAAATATATAAGTAAAAAAATAACAGAATTTTTGTTAAATGAAATTTTGAAAAGCAACGGTCACACTTCGTTACAAAATTATACATATGTAAAATTCTATTAGATACTTAACCTAATGGAATTTGGTTTAGTTTATAAAATAAATAAAAGGTACGCACCTAAAATCGTATTAATATTACATTTCATTACATATAAATAAGTTTGCAAACTGAACCTCGATCGAAAATTTGGAAGTGAGTTAAAATTTGAATACAAATTATGAACTAGGAAAACATACATACGAACGTTAAATAAAAGTTTATCAAAATAATACACCTTTATAAAATAAAATCATAAAAAGAAACAGCTTCATTTCCTTACAAAATAAAGCATATGTAAAAATACAATTGAGGATGTGAATTTTAAAACTCGCCTTATCGCTTTTGTTTTCGCTATCAGTTTATACCAATCTGCACTAATGTAAAAGTATAATCTCCAAATTTATAATGAAAACCAAAGTACGCATTTAAAGGTTTTTTGCAATTTCCCAGAATTTCATTTTCTCGATAAACAGAATTTTCAAATTTACGTCTTCAATTATATTAACCTATCTAGAAGTTAATTAAAATTAACACTACCATAAAACTTATATGGTGGCAATGGTGGCAGCGCCTTCAGTTAAATCGCTTTAAAAATATTTCTTTACCTAATTTAAACATTTTTTGTAATTGGAATTATATGTCTGTGACAAATAGTCTAGGAATTACTCATTGGACAGCGTTCTAAATGGACGCTCTGTATAATACATTAAGCACTTAGTGAATGTTCCCTTAAAGCTTAGTCCAACTTATCCGTTTAAACTCATCCGTTTTCAGTTACAGAAAAGTGGTTTAAGTCAAGAAATTTAAACTTTCATAACTCGGCGAATTTTAATGTTAGATGAATAGGACCTTTTTTGTATTGCTTCTTAGAGTGATAGAGATGTTTTATATAATATCACTTATAGTATCGGAGGACCGCATACAAATTTAATTTTCGTAATTTGTAATAAAACTTTTTTGGCACAAATCGTTTAAACAACAATTCTTTACATTTTAAAAGCATTTTTGCAATTGCAACTATATGTATATCACTAACGGTTTAGAAATTAGCCATTGGCCTTTTGGCATTTTGGCAATTTACACACAAATATACACATATAAACAAATCGTTTTTGTATCATAGATTTACACATTTTTGTTTGTAAATTTACACTTTTATTTTTTAGAGTGTAGAACGATAGGCAGATTTTTTTCAAATCCAGGGAGGATCTGCTTGACATACCCCAAAATAATCATATACTACAAAAAATTTAGTTCAGTTTTCTGCATAACTTCATATATTTTTTGATAGTAGAATAATGAAAATGACACAGATATCGCGATTAAAATTCTCTCTTCCGGCGGATTTTTTTCAAATTCAGGGAGGAACTGCTGACTATAGCTTAACATTTTTCACAATTAATTTGTGTCAGTTCTATGCATAACTTCATATACTTTTTGATGATACAATATTGAAAATGGCACAAAAATCGCTATATCAGTGCCCCCTTACGGCGGATTTTTTTCAAATTGAGGTAGGACCAACTAGCCATGTCAAAACAGTTGCACATAAAAATTGGTTCAATTCAGTGCATAACTTCATACACTTTTCGGTGGTACACTATAGAAAATGGTACAAAAATCGCTATTGAAGCGGCCCCTTTCGGCAGATTTTTCAAACTCAGGGAGGGCCAACAAACCACAGCCATAAAGGTACACAAAAATTAGGTCCAATTCTATGCAAAACTTCAAATACTTTTCGATGATACAATATTGATAATGGCACAAAAATCGCTATTACAGCGCCCCCTTTTGGTGGAATATTTCAAAACTAAAGGAGAGCCTGCTTGCCGTAGCCAAAAACCTACAAAAAATATTGGTTCAATTCTATCTATATCTTCATACACTTTTCGATGGTACAATGGCAACATATGGACACACGGGCAGACAGGCAGACATTTTGTAAAAACATGTTGTTTGGAATCTCTGACTCCTAAAGCGTGTAAATCCGTCAAAAACCAGAAGTCGAAAAAAATCGATTACAATACATTCTTCTATTGAAGATAGAAGAAAGTAAAAAGTAACTTATCAGTAGCATTTTTGTTTATAATGACATCTTAAGAGTTCAGTGTTATGAGTATTTGAAATTAAAATACCATTTTTACGTGCTATTTACGAATATCATCATTATTATTTTTAAATTACTTTTATTAACATCAAATGACATCCTCTAAGACAGATAACTTAATTCAATGTAAATGAGAACGAAAGTGACATCATAAGACTCTGAAGATGTGTTAAAACCTTATCTTGATCATATCAGGAAGTAATCAGATTAATGCAATGACATTAAATTAGCGTAAGAAATTGCACTTCTACTTTGCAATCTCCGGGCATTTTATTTTCCTTTTAAATTCGAGCTTCACTTCCGTGTTTTCAGTCGAAATTTATTATTCCAGTAAACAAAGTATCGTGCTCCAGATGATTAAATTTTGCTTTAATTTTAAGGAGGTTGTAAATACCTTCTTTTAATCAAAAATTTAGATTATATACAGTGTGTCTACTCTCAAAGGTGTCCAATGGCTAATTTCTAAACTGTTAATGATAGACATATAGTTGCAATTGCAAAAATGCTTTAAAAATGTAAAGAATTGTTGTTTAAACGATATGTGCCAAAAAAGTTTTATTAAAAATTACGAAAATTAAATTTTTATGCGCCCCTCCAATCCTATAAGTGATATTAAGTAAAACATTTCTATCACTCTAAGAAGCAATACAAAAAAGTGATATCTATTCATCCTATTCATCTAACATTGAAATTGACCGAGTTATGAAAGCTTAAATTTCATGACTTAAACCACTTTTCTGTAACTGAAAACGGATGAGTTTAAACGGATAAGTTGGACTAAGCTTTAAGGGAACATTCACTAAGTGCTTAATGTATTATACAGAGCGTCCATTTCCAACGCTGTAAAATGACTAATTCCTAAACTATTTGTCACAGACATAAAATTCCAATTACAAAAAATGCTTAAATTAGGTAAAGAATTATTTTTAAAGCGATTTAACTGAAGGTGCTGCCACCGTATAAGTTTTATGGTAGTGTTAATTTTAAATAACTTCTAGATAGGTTAATATAATTGAAGACGTAAATTTAAAAATTCTGTTTATCGAGAAAATCAAATTATGGAAATTGCAAAAAACCTTTAAATGCGTACTTTGGTTGTCATTATAAATTTGGAGATTATACTTTTACGTTAGTGCAGATTGGTATAGACTGATAGCGAAGACAAAAGCGATAAGGCGAGTTTTGAAATTCACATCCTCAATTGTATTTTTACATATGTTTTATTTTGTAAGGAAATGAAGCTGTTTCTTTTTATGATTTTATTTTTTAAAGGTGTGTTATTTTGATAAGCTTTTATTTAACATTCGTATGTATGTTTTCCTAGTTCATAATTTGTATTAAAATTTTAACTCACTTCCAAATTTCCGATCGAGGTTCAGTTCGCAAACTTATTTATATCCAATAACAATGTAATATTAATACGATTTTAGGTGCGTACCTTTCATTTATTTTATAGGACTAAACCAAATTTCATTAGGTTAAGTATCTAATTGAATTTTACATATGTATAATTTTGTAAAGAATTGTGACCGTTGCTTTTCATAATTTTATTTAACAAAATTTCTGTTATTTTTTCACTTATATTTTTAGCACAAATTGTATATTTTGCTTTACTATGTAAACGTCAACATGACTATGTAAACGTCAACGTGACCGACCCCTATTTTACAGAAAAAAAGATGCTTCAACTTTAAACAGCTATTACTCGATCATTTTTAATCGCAGAGAAATGGGACTTTTTTTTTGTCTTACTTGTTAGAGTAGTGGTAAAAATTTACTAAATATCACTTATAAGACAAGGGGCCGTAAAAAAAATTTCGTAGTTTTTTAATAATTTTTTTTTACGCAAATCGCTTTTTTATCGCAAATCAAACATACGAAGCTCAAATTAGTGGAATCCAATTATATAAGATTGAATTCTAGTTTTTGTCAATACTGAATATTAATGGGAATTTTTAAAAATTAGTCATCTTTTATTCAAGCTGGTTTTGGTTTAAGCGATTTATAAGCTAGCCAAGTACCACGATATCATGAAGTGTATGCCATTTTAAAAGAACATGATAGGTAAAACAAACCAATAAGCTTGGTCGGAATCTTAATTCTTGTGCCCATGCACACTCACATTGAAATCGATTAATATATATCAGTACTGTAGCGGGCAAATTGATTAAAGAAAAAAAAAAGTCACTTACATGAGAAATTTAAACTGCTATATCTCAAGTGTTTTTTAAGGTAAAAACAAAAGAAAAAATACTCCGGAATTCATGTATTAAGATCAAACATTCAGAAAGTATTTTTTTCAATACCTATTTTTTTGTTTCGTACATCATTATACATTTAAAAGATTTTTGACAAACTTAAATGGCCACCATTTTGAAACAAGATGACGCATAAAGTTGAGCAGTGAACTCGGTCAAGACATTTCTATGTACTATGTACACACAGAGTTATATCCAAATCAGTTTATAAATATAGGTATTATCGCGTGACAAATTTCAGACCGTTCCGAAATGTCAATCACACTGGAAATTGAAAGTGCTATAACTCATACATTTTTAAAGATATAGGGTAGATGTGCCAGTAATGGGCCACCTTAAGGAATTTCTCTAAAAAATAATTTTTTATTAATAGTTATAATTATTGTATTCCAATTTTTTTCATATTAGATTAATCTTTCAACAATATTTAACTAATCCCACAGTTACATTTCCCAATAGAAATAAAAATTTCATTTTAAATAATAGAAATATGTCTAAACACCCAAATGCCCAGTAATGGGCCACCTATGTTCCAGTAATGGACCGCCTATGTTCCAGTAATGGGCCACCCTACAAAAAATAAAAGATAATTATTTTTAGGTGCGTTCGTAATTATGTAAATAGGTAGCGCCTATAATTGTCGTTCAGTCCGTCTGTCTGTCCATCTATCTGTCCGTTTGTCTGACAGTCTGTCTATCTGTCCGTTTGTCTGTCCGTCTGTCTGTCCGCATATAACAACGGAAAACTATCCAACCGAATCGTTTGAAATTTAAAATACATAATTATTACATAATTTTGTCGAGTCATTTCAAATTTTATGAAAATCGGATGGATAGATCAATTACAGGGACATTCAAAAGGATTCCGTTACATTACGGTCAATAGAGAAAAAAGTTTTAAATGCATTTTAATCGTTTAAAATTTAAAACATATAATTATTGCGTAATTTTGTCGAGTCATTTCAAATGTTATGAAAATCGGATGCATAGATCAATTACAGGGACAATCAAAAGGATTCCGTTACATTACGGTCAATGGGGAAGAAGTTTCAAATGCATTTTAATGATGTTACACTCATTCGAACATAATAGAATTGGCATGAATCTATGAAATATATACTAAAATATGCATTCTGTACAATCTGTGACGCAAAGAATTTTTATTATTAAATTACAGGGCTACACAAAAGTATTCCGCTATATAATGCTATACGGGGAAACATGGTTTGGTACGTGTTTTAATTATATTCAACTATTTCACATTTTATGAATAAGATATACGTTGCTGAGGTGTAATAAGAATTACTATTCCTGTATATTTACAGAATTTCAACCAATATACTGTATCCGAAGTACTATTTACTATAAAAGCAAGATCTGAATATTTTTAAAACTTCGTTATCGTACGAACGCACCTCATTTGCTACGTTCACGTGCAATTTCCAACTTGTTCTTTTTATGTCTGCGTAAGTCGCATCTTCTTCTTCCTCAGAATCCACATTATCCTCTTGTATACAAAATTCGGCCTTTTTGAAGCAACTGTAAATTGTTTTTTCTTCAATTACCCCCATTGATCCCGTTCTTATATGTATAACTATTCAATTAACACTGTTTTGAGAAGGGTGTTGAAAGGTGTGTGAAAGGAGGGGGTTGATGAATTTGTTGGACTTAAGGAACAAGAAAATTCAAGCAGAGGAGTAATATAAAAAAAAACTCAGCACTGAACGATAAATTAGGAATAAGAGATGGAAATTTGATTTCATGTGATTTCGAAGTATTTTTTTACAACTGAATAAAGAACATTTTATGAAAATATTCGTTATATGGAGATAGATATTTCGCTATATAGAGACTGTTTTTAATGTAATCATGGGAAAAGGGGAACATTCCTACTAAAAATTCGTTATATAGAGAAATTCGATGTATGGAGTTTCATTATAGAGAGACTTGACTGTATTTATAAAGAAATTGTCTTTATTAAATTCTAGTAAGTAAAATTTAAGTATTAAATTTGTTTATTTAGTTTTCAGTTAAATCAAAATATTTTATCACTACTGAAATTACACTTTTAGTATTGGTCACTTGGGTGACCCATTACTGGCAAATCACGAAATAAGCAATCCAGTAATGGACCACCCCTCCTAAAATCTTAAAAATAAATAAAATTTTGTAAATGGCCATTGGTATATTAAATTCAATGTTTTATATTGCTAACCAAACAAAAACATTCAATTTTTACGGAAAAATAAAAAAGATATAAAGCTAAGTAAGTAAAGTCTGCTCTTAGCATGTTCATTAAGATTTTCAGTGAAAAACAGAAAAACTGTGAAACTTTATTTTCTGCTTCCTAATTGTTTTGACGAAAAGTGTAAAAAATTAATCCAGCTTATAAAGCATGCAAGGTAGAGTTCAGAAAAAAATAATAAAAGCTTAACTATTATTTATTATTTTTTTATAAACCAAAAAGTGCGAGGTGGCCCATTACTGGAAGGTGGCCCATTACTGGCACATCTACCCTAGATGAAGCAAAAAATGTTCTGTAATCTTTGTCTCACGGTCAAACACACAAAAGAAAAATCTTTTTCAATTTCTTACTTTTCGTACCGAATTTTAAAATTTAAATTCAAAAAAATTAATATTCGCTTTTTTGAAATAAGATAGCGGATGGAACTGACCAACGAACTCGGTCAAGGCATCGGTATGTATTATGTACATACCAAGTTACATCTAAATCGGTTTATAAATAATAATGAAAAAAAAAAGATTTTTGTTAATTTATCAAACAAATACACAGTTATGTAGATACAGTGCCATACGACACAATTGACGATTATTTATTTACCCACATTTCTGATTTGACATCAGTATGATGCCACCATAATTTGCGATAAAAAAGCGATTTGCGTAAAAAAAATTATTAAAAAACTACGAAATTTTTTTTACGGCCCCTTGTCTTATAAGTGATATTTAGTAAATTTTTACCACTACTCTAACAAGTAAGACAAAAAAAAAAAAATCTCATTCCTCTGCGATTAAAACTGATCGAGTAATAGCTGTTTAAAGTTGAAGCATCTTTTTTTCTGCAAAATAGGGGTCGGTCACAAATTTACTGGAATAAAGATAAACGTCAGATAGAAAATTTAACTTTAAACAGACATCAGTATGATATCCGTATAATGACATCAGTATGATGTCCTTATTGAAAGTAATGCTGAAATTTTGAGGATGATTCTGGAAGTGGAGAATAAAATGATATCGTGGAATTTGGCAAACTTATAAATCGCTTAAACCAAAACCAGCTTGAATAAAATATGACTAATTTTTTAAAATTCCCATTAATATTTAGTATTGACAAAAACTAGAATTCAATCTTATATAATCGGATTCCACTAATTTGAGCTTCGTATGTTTGATTTGCGATAAAAAAAAGATTTGCGTAAAAAAAATTATTAAAAAACTACGAAATTTTTTTACGGCCCCTTGTCTTGGTATAAGTGATATTTAGTAAATTTTTATCACTACTCTAACAAGTAAGACAAAAAAAAGTCCCATTCCTCTGCGATTAAAACTGATCGAGTAATGGCTTTTTAAAGTTGAAGCATCTTTTATTCTGCAAAATAGGGGTCGGTCACAAATTACTGGAATAAAAATAAACGTCAGATAGAAAATTTAACTTTAAACAGACATCAGTATGATGTCTTTATCAGTATGATATCCGTATAATGACATCAGTATGATGTAGAGTTGCAAAAAGTCGGTTTATTCCCGGGTTTATTTCCAATAGACCAGGTTTATTCTCAGGTTTATTCCCAAGAAACTCAATTATTCCAAAAAATCCCGGGGGTTTTCCAGGTTTATTTCTAAAAACTCGGTTTATTACCGGGTTTAAACCGGGTTTTTTCTAACCTTTGCAACGCCAGTATGATATCCTTATTGAAAGTAATGCTGAAATTTTGAGGATGATTCTGGAAGCGGAGAATAAAAGAAAATTATTAAATAAAAAACGTTACGATGCTTTTAGGCTGTACTCAAATCCAAAAGAGCAACTTTTATGACATAAGTTTTAATTTATTTTTTATTCGGAAATGCCTGAAACTAGCTGTTATTCAGGAACTATGTAATCGAATTGTTTTATTTATTATTATTTTTTGGAGAGGGAGGGCAAACGCAATAGATCATAGAGATAATATTGTCAAGGTGGGCGTTTTTAACCGAATTTCTACTTGAAAATAGAATAACTACTCAGAAAGTGTAAAAAGCCTATTTGTCACATGATCAAAATCGCTTGTAATTCAATAGGTAATTTATTTACCAAATAAGTGATAACACTGTTCGATTCCAAATCGTTTCCACAATCAGGCATTCCAGTTATATACCTTTCTGTTAAAAAATGAATTTGTAAATGTGTCAAAATATTTTATGCTAGCTGAGCACCTTACACTGTAAAAAAAAATCTGTGAAGGTACTAAAAATTTTCTAGGAAACTGGGATTCCAAGAACTTTTCATGTAACGATAACAGGAAAAATTCATGTAATCGATTCTGAAACTTGAATTTTTGCTGTTACCGTTACAGGAAAAGTTCTTGGAATCCCAGTTTCCTAGAAAAGGTTTAGTACCTTTGCAGATTTTTTTTTTTTTTTACAGTGTAGTTGAATACTTTTTTGTAAATGCTGGCTAATAATGAAGAACTATAATTTATTAGTATGGTAAATGAACATTTGAAAGGTTTAAACGAAAAATTGAAATTTGCAAAACGAATACTTTTGATTAATTAAAAAACTTTTTAAATGTTAATATTTTTTGCATGCACAGAATTAGCATATAAAATAAAAAACAATAATTCTACAAATAATTAACAACATCTGAAGATACCTGTAAAAATGGAAATTGTCTAAAAGAGAAAATCTTTTATATTCAATATGTTAAATTTTGCGTGCTAAGACGGAATCCTGTTTAAAATGAAATATTTTAACGGTTCTTCAGTTTCTTGTATTTGTTTCTTGTAATTTTGACTTTTTTTGTAAATATGATTCAGTAAACGTTTTCTGTTCAGAAGGGGAGAGGGGGTAAACCCCAGAACCTATCCTTATAAAATCTCCCCTCCCCCGCCCCAAAGAAAGTTCTGAAATGACGCTCCTGATACTAATAAAAGTGATACAGCAAAAGTGATGTAAGAAAAAAAGTTTTAAGTATTAATAATATAATTAAATGAGAAACACTGAAACATTTTTAAGAAAGAAAATTAAAAGAAAATAAATATTTATTCTTTCAAACAATACAGTAAAGAAATGAAACATGCAAATGATTTAAAATAATAATACTTATTATAATGAAATATAATGTTCTGGAAAAGAAGGATAAAATAAAATAAGTAAACATTAATGTAATATTTGATGAATTTGCTTAGAACGAATCTATAACTTCTCATCTACATATAATCTTTAGATTTACCTTAATATTTGTTTTGAGATATAATGCCATTTTTAACCATTCACAGAAAAAATCATACTCTAAGCATTTTTTAACAAAATTTCCAAAGCACAGAATCTTTTAACTACGATAAACTATCTCACAGGTAATTTGCCTAAGAACAGCTATTGTGCAGTGGAAAGAAGGAGGAGCAGCTACACGCCTACTCTACTCCCAGGCACGAACAATGGGGCGATGGGGGTAAAAGCACAACCTCGCTCACGCCCTCTTACCCATTTCAATGCAGAAAAACTCAACCGTCTATAAGCGCTTATAACCATTTAGGAGCATACGATTCTGGGCGTTTATAGACGCTCTTAACCATTTACAAGTACAATATTTCGGGCGCGTGTACGCGCTTATAACCACGAAAGGGTTAATATTAGTGATGGGCGATTCTCGAAAATTTCCTATTCGATAAAAATCGTAATCGTAAAAATGCACATTCGATAAAGTCATCGATTAATTTCGAGAATCTACAATCGAGATGTTTTACAATAGATTATTAAAATCTTTGTTATTACATGTTTAAAAAGCATAATTTAGTAAATACATGGCAACTGAAAACAAATGAATTTAAAAAACGACAACAAACCAAAAGGATCTTATAATGGAGCCGCTATAGTCTACTATTGCGGCTATAACGGCGTTCATGTGACGGCGTTCATATTGCGGCTGCGGTCATGTAACGGCATTCCTTGGTTGCAAAAAGGTGTAAAGTCGCGATTAGCAAAATGGCCAAACAAAAAATAATCAAAAGCACTCCTAGTGTAAAGAACATGCACTAAAAGGATATTAAAAAAGATCATAACCTTTTATTGATTTTTGTACATCAATTGAGATACGATCAACAATTCCCCCGTTATTAGAAGACTTTCTATTGACATACATTAAACGGACCACCCGGGGGGCAAAGCAGTGCAGGAGCAATGAAAATGCATAATATGAGTAAATGGTCATTAGGCTTTCCAACAATACATCGCATGGTGGGTGTCGGTTAAATTTATTAAAGAGCTTCCCGCGGGGGCAAAGTGAGGGGGGATGAGGGCGGGAGGTACATAAAATAAAATGGTAATTACAGAGTTTTCTCATGATATATCGCGAAAGAGGAGTCAAAAAAAGATATAAAACACTCTCCTTAGAATTCCAACTATTGCAACACCCGGAATACATCCTGTCCTCAATGTTTGTGATTTTTTCATACATTACAAATTATATATTGGAAGTATCCATAAAAAAAAGAAATCAGATCTGAATTCAAAAAAACGAAATGATTTAAAAAAAGTTTGCAAAGCGCTTCTGTAAGGAGGCCAAATTGACGAAAGGAGAAGAAAGATTCATAATACGAAAGAGTGGTTTGAAAACTTTCCGATGATATGCCATATGACGGGTCCATAAAAAGCTTGAAATTTACTCCTCACTACTCCACTATTTTTTTCTTCCCTGAATACATCCGGAATTCACGCAGCCTCGCTTTAAAATGTTTATATTTGATAAAATATTTTTACCAAAGGGGTCCATCAAAAATTCACATTTAAAATTAAATTTAATCTCAAAATAGCTACGATTTAAAAAATTCACCCCTCATCGCTCCCCTTCTTCCTGCGGAAATTCAACCCCAGGAGGAGAAACGTTCATAATATGAAAGGGTGGTTCGAAAAACATTCGAATAATCAATCACATGAAGGGTCCAAAAATGTTTGGAATTTACTCCTCACTCACAGTTTTACTTTTTCTTAACAGAATACACCCGTAAATCACGCATCCCTCACTTTAAAATGTTTATAATTAGCAATTTTTATTAGAAGGCTGCATCAAGAAACCACTTCTAAAGTGATAGTTATTCTCGAAATAGCTACGATTAAAAAATTCACTCCATTGTCGCTCCCCCGTCCTGAAATTAAACTGCAAGAAAAGAAAGGTCCATAATATGAAAGAGTATTCTGAAACCCTTCCTATGACATATCACATGACGGGTCTAAAAAAAGTTTGAAATTTGCTCCTCACCCGTGGCCGTAATGTTACTTTTTCTTCCCAGAATGCACCCGGAAATCGCGCAGTCCCCATTTTAAACTTTTGTATTTATGAAATAATATTTACCGGAGCGCTCCTCTGAAAACCACATCTAAAACGATATTAATTGTCGAAATAGCTAAGATTTAAAAAAAATCACCCTTTTATCGCTCCCCCTCCCCCTCCTGAAATTCAACTCCAGGAGGAGAAATATTCGTAAAATGAAAGAGAGGTGCGAAACAATTCCGATGATATATATATATATATATATATATATAACATGATGGGACCAAAAAAGAGGTTGAAATTTACATGTCACCTGTGGGTTCGCTCATTTTTCCAGAATACACCTAAACATGACGCAGCCCCCACTTTAAAATCTTTATATGTAATAAGTTATATTTACCGAAGAGTTCCATAAAAAAACTCCACATCTAAAATGATATTTATTGTCGAAATAGCTACGATTTAAAAAATTCACCATCTTATCGCTTTCCCCCCCCTTCTGAAATTCAACTCCAGGAGGAGAAAGATTCGTAAAATGGAAAGGAGGTGCCAAAGCATTCCGATGATGCATATATAACATGACGGATTAAAAAAAAAAGGTTTGAAATTTACATGTCACCCGTGGGTTCACTCATTTTTCCCAAATACACCTAAAAATGATGCAGCTCCCATTTTAAAATCTTTGTATTTAATAAAAAATACTGGAGGGTTCCCTAAAAAAATCCACACCAAAAATAACATTTATTGTCGAAATAGCTACGATAAATTCATCCCCTTATCGCTCCCCCCTCCCCTCCTCCCATCCCTTAAAATTCAACTCCAAAAGTAGAAAGATTCATAATATGAAAGAATGGTTAAAGAGCTTTCGCATATGCCTCTCATTTCAGGAAATCTCATTCCGATAAAGTCAGACACTTCGAGAAACTCTTTCTTCGCGATGAAATTTTACTTCGATGAAATAGCTTTATCGAAAGATAGCGATGAAATTTAATCTTGAAAAAAGCAGCATTTCGAGAAGCTTTTGGTTTTCTGATGAATGCCTTTTTCGATAAGGATGATTTTCGTTCTCGCTGACAATAGAGATGAGCAGGTTTATCAAAGAGAGTTTTGTCGATGAAGCTTTGTGAAATGAAAGTTTTGTCGAGAAACGAGGTACAAAAAGAACCATGAGAATATGACAATAACTTGTAAAATGAAGACCTAATTTTCAAAGTTTCGCGTATTTTATTCTTACCATGCTGTCACGTATTTGGAACCTCCCAGTAGATATTATTTATTAAAAAATTTTTTCAAAGAGGGGCTGGAGAGAGGACGAACGTATGTTTAAAACTGTAGCGATTTCTATAATACCTATCAATTTAAGTATGGTTTTTTTCATCGAATCATTCGATAAACATTATTTATCAAATGTAAAAAAATTAAAATGTCTGCTGCAGGAAATTGAGGGCGAAAGGGTGGACTGACGGGGGGCGGGGGAGGGGGACAATTTTCACTTTTTTAAACCCTTCATATTGTATATCATCTTGAAGATCTCGGATCACTCTTTCATATTATGATGCTTTCTTACCTCCCCCCTTCCGAATTTGGTCCTCCCCCCTCACGTCGGAGGGGGAGGGGATTGGGCAGTTTTCGAAGCTTTTTGCGTTTTTATCATTTTAGATCGAATTTTTGAATTGAAAACGTCCTTAGGCGCATTGGAAATTGTTTTGAGATGGGAAAAAACCATTGAACAAGTCACATTGTTTTAAAATTCCCTCTTTGAGGGCCTCTTCCAAAGGTGAGGAGATTGACCCCCATCCCCTCAACATACACTTTAAAATATTGCTCATTTTTTTCTCTACCAATTTTAACTTAAAAGTTTAAGCTATGTGGCACAACCGGGGCTATTGCCCCCCCCCCCCCTGTTGGCTATTCACTAACATGATTTTGCTCATTTCTTCACTTCATTTCAATTTTTAAAAGGCTATAACTTTGCTTCTAAGGGAGTTTCAGCGGGGAGAAAAATTATAGTATAACTAACTTTTCTTCGCCGCTCTTTTTGCAGTTTTACGGTTTTCCCAACAGCACCGGTTTTTTTGGGAGGGGGGAACAGGGGGGACATTTTTCATTTTTTGATGTAATATGTTTATTGGAAGCTTATGCTTCATACATTACCAATTTAGCATAAAAAAGTTTCTCCCGTCATTCTGGGACACGTTACAGACCCATAATGGGTTGAAATTTAAATTTCTCAAACTTCTTAGAAGTTTTTGCTAAATCGGCATCTGAAAAACATCGTGCCAATGTGGTGCGTGTATGACATCTGTATCATATAAATATTGTTCACCACTGTTGGGACTCTGGCCTCCTCTCACGTGTAGGCGTTTATTTACCGCGGTTACTTTGTCCTTGTATTTCCTGCACAATAAAATATTTCCTGACGATTAAAAAAATACACACGTTATTGTTCAAGTTTTTTTTTCTGGCGGCACTCCCAAAATACCACTATATATATATATATATATTTATATTTACGGAGCTTGCAGTAAATAATATTTATAAAATATATGGAATTAAGAAAAGAGGGAAGTTGTTGTTTGGCATGTGACCACTTACTGATCTTATGCACCCGATGTTATATATTCACCCCCTCTTACTACGTTACTTTGGGGGGGGGGCAGTTTTCAAAATTTAACGTTCGATTCGAGATTACGTTCGGTTGTTCGTTCAATTCGAATTTTTTTTCTTTCTTTTTCTTTGTTTACAAGATTTTGCTGTGCGTGCACTCCGCGTTTGGTATATGATGCCATATACAATGAGGACCCAGTTCGAGATTTCATATTAAAAGATTGCGTATAAATTAGATACACCAATGAAAGGAGGGGCTCACTAGCGAGTGAATCCGTCGTTTCTTTATTAACACCGACTCATTCACCTGTAGACGACTCTTGATAAAATTGAATCCTGTATGGTATAAAAGCAATTGTAAACTAAAGTCATCGAGAAAATTTTTACACAATCGAAAGTTATCGAGATGTTCATACAATCGAGAAAATCGAGAAAAACTTCTCGTTATCGCCCATCACTAGTTAATATATGATAGGGGAACGGAAATATCCAAAATTTTCTAATATATTTTCCAAAATGACAGATATTGCTAAGTAATCTACTCTTTCATTACCACGCAATCCAATGTGTGATTTCATCCAACCGATGTGAAATACTTTGTTCTTAAAAAGGTCTGAAATTAAAGAATATAATATAAATCAATTTACCGGTGGGGAAAAGATGTGAAAGGGCATGTGTTGAAGAAAGACTGTCGGAATAAATATGAATTCTATGCTCCTATATGCATGCTCAGGTTAACCACACCATTCAACAGCCTGATCCAAAGCGGAAAGTTCGATTTGATAGACAGTGTTGTAACTAACTTAAAACTTTTTCCCAAATTACTATGTCATTCAAATACACCACAAAGGCACATCCAACACCATCACCAATCTTTGAACCGTCCGTATACCAGTTGGATGATTAAAAGTCGTCTCCCTGCTAATTACAGGATTAGAAAATTTAACTAAATGATGACAAGCAAAGAAAGGATAGTCATAGGTACAAATACGATTTGCTATTTTCTCTTCAGAAATAAAAACGCAATCTATCCATGTATAACCATCAAGGTTTACAACCATGTAGTATGTGGATATTTGATTAAGTTCCAACTCAATCGGAGGAATTCCCGAAAGCACACAGAGTGCATTACAAGATATAAATCGATAAACACGTCTAATTGATAATAGACACATTCTCTGACAAGATAACAGACGCCGGATATCGTGAAAACGTAAATCACGAAACCAAATTTTTAATTCGTACGAAATTTGATTCTTAACGACACTATGGTACCATATCTTCATATATTGCAATGGCAAGACCCTGTCTCTAATACGAGCTTTAGTCATAGCACAGAAAAATTATCTAACCTTGTCACATATTAAGTCCAAGTGGTCAAGCCATCGAAAACTACTTTTCAATAAAAAGCCCGAGTAGGAAACATTATAATAACAACTTTAATTTTTCTTAAGAAAGGTGTTATAGTAAAAATAAAATGCATTGACATGTTTCGGCTACTAATTTTATACCCATTAGAACCTGCAATCTCACGGATCTTACGCAACTCTTCGTTTAAAAATTCATCAGAACATCCGTGAGATTGCAGGTTCTAATGGGTATAAAATTAGTAGCATCAATAAATTAATTAATTATTATAGAAAAGGGAAGCCTAAACAACAATATCCAGGGTTAACTGAAAGATTCAATAAAGGGGGTCATTTTAAAAATTTTAAAAGAGTTTCTTTTCCATATCTGAGAGGCAGTTTTGAGAAATTAAAATTAAAATTAAAAAAGTTTAATATTGATTTGATTGCAACTCCTCCACCAAAATTAAGATGTTTACTTAATAAGCAAGTGGATCCTATTGGACATGACGATCTTGCTGGAGTTTATGAAATATCTTATATTACTGAAAATGTTGACTTAAATTATTACATAGGCATGACCGGGAGAAAGTTTGGAATTAGAAAAGGGGAGCACGAATCTGATATTAAATTTGGACGTACTAACACTGCCTTATCAAGAACACATTTAAATGAGGAGATAAAAATATTGTTTAATCGAAGTACATTATGTTTCATATCTAAGTGTAATCGTAAATCTATTATAAGAGAGTCCATTGAAATTTATACACGTAATAATCTGGTTTGCAATGATACCGTTTCGTTTATTATTCCTAAGTTATGGTTAGAATTAATGAATAAATTCCTCGTGAGGGCTTGAATGGGATGAACCAAGTTGGAATTTCTTTTGATCATGGTTTTATTTTAATTTAATTTTTTACAATAGCGCGCGTGTTTTTTGGTGTTTTTTTATATCTCTTTGTCGCGTGTCATTTGTATTAACCGTGAAATAGTTTGAAATTTTTATTTTTAGTTAAGTTTTAGATCTTATGGTCTAATTTTATATAAGATGGTCTTATATAAAGATGGTCTATATCTTTATATAAGATATAGACCATGGTCTATATTTTATATAAGTCTAATGGTGGACTTATATAAAATATAGTCCTTGGTCTATATTTTAATTTAATTTTTTGTAATAGAGCGCGTGTTTTTTGTTATTTATATCTCATTGTCGCGTGTCATTTGTATTGCCGAGAAATATTTTGAAATTTTGTTTTATTTATATTATGACTATAGAACTTATTTGACGGTTCCGAAACATGTCAATGTATTTTATTTTTACTATAACACCTTTCTTAAAAAAAATTAAAGTTGTTATTAAAATGTTTATATAAAAGGTGAATATTTTAAAATCTGATGATTTAAAAAATCAATTGGATTTAATTAACTTTTTATCATAGGAAACATTATATTTTAATGAAATACTAAGGTCAGAAAACTTTAAAATTAGATGACGTTTCTTAGGAGTTTTGCTTCCAAAATGAATTGCTGATGATTTTTCCGGACTTATTTGGAGACCCACAATATCACAAGCCCCTTTGAAATGGCTAATAATAACGTTAACTATAGCCTCTAGAACAGTACGGGTATCAGAGCCCTAAACAACGGCAGAGTCATCAGCGTATGATACAATCTGCTTGCGATAACGCTTGTAATATTTCAGAATTCTGTCAGCCACAATCAACCAGAGAAGAGAACCAACACAAGAACCTTGTCGACATTCACGAAATGCACGGAATCCTCTGGTACCACTGGCAAACTTTTCTGTACCACGATGGGGTATTCAAGAATAATTATATCTTAGAGCATGAGAATTTACAAAATTAAGAAGAAAGAAATTTTGTAAAAATATGTTTTGGGGATTCTCTGACCCCTAAAACGTGTAAATATGTCGAAAATGTGCACGAATCGAATACTTTCTTCTTGTGAAGATAGAAGGAAGGAAAAAGAAGGAATTATTGCAAGTCTAATAACACTTTGTTGTGATTTTATTCTATTGATTTGATATATCATTGTTTTTAACAAATGCGCAAAACAAAGACTCGTACATAAATTTTATTACAAAACTATAAATTATTTCTGTCAAAAATCCCTTTTTCGACACCATTACCATTATTTCCACTCATAAATACTTCTTAAAATGAATAAATTACCTTTAAAAAATATAAATTCTATCCACAATTTACACAGTATTTTTTTAATATAAAACAACTCTTAGATTATCATTACTATAACTTTAAATTATAAATTTTAAAATACTTTGACAGAATTGCAATTAGGTTTTAATATTATTTCATAAATTTTACTTTTCAGTTAATTGATATCTTGTGAGTTTAATGGATGCATTTGAGTTTATTTACTTAAAAATAAATATTCGAAATTTTTTTGAAATGTCAAAGATCAGTATTTACATGTTTTAGGCATGGAAATAAATATGTTATAGAAAATACCAGTCAATTTATCTTTGATCACAGAAATTTGTTTATATTTTTATCTTATTTAAAATTATTAAATTAATGGCAAGTTAAAAATAACAAAAAGAGTTTTGATGCATAATTTTAATTTAAGAATAATGTTAAATGATGTTGACGGATACTTTGTTATATCTTGAGCAATATTGGAATGAAGTGTTTTGCGTTTCCATTTTGCTTATAGTATAACCTCGCTCTTGTCTTGCATTTCCAGAATGCACGCTTTTTTGAAACTTTCACTGTCTCTTTACCTACTTTGAAATGCGTAAATAGGTCGACACTACCCCGCTTTTACACTTGTCAAAGATTGCACTAAAAAATTTAATTTTCGGAAAATTACAAAAGAACTCCACATTTACACAAAAGGGGCAAACTTCCACGAGTATTTTGAAATTTCGCAGCAATTACACGAGAATTTTTTTTCTAAACTTATGAGCAAAATGTTTTCTTTTAAAACACTAGTAGAAGTTTGCTCCCGTGATGTAACAACGAATTTCTACAGCAATTTATCGCCAATTACACTTGTTTAGCTCACAGGCTACGAAAGCCTGAGAACTAATTTGAACACAAGTTCTGTATGTACGATGCGATATTTCTTGGCAGAAATACCCGATTTGCTTCAAATATTTCTAGGTTCATTCTGATAAGGCGCTTCCCGGTTAGCTTTCGGGATTCATTAAGTTTAAAGGGAGAACGGAGGGTCTAATCCCCCTTCATTTAGATAAATGGGTTTTTTTATGCAGAATTATCAGATTTCTTGAAATTTGATATACCGGTTTATTTTTATAAGGCGCTTCCCCTATTAGATTTGAAAATTCATTGGTTAAGTATAAAGGGGTGTACGGGGGCTAATCCCTGCTTAATTCAGATAATATTTATATGCAAAAGTATCCGATTCCTTCAAATTTAGAATACAGATTTAATCTGATAAGTCGCTAATTATTACATTTGGGAGTTCATTTGTTTATTATAAAGGGAAGGTAAAGGGGCGCTAATCCCACTTTATTTTTTTTCTGGGGGTATTATTCTTTGAAGTAAGAATACAATATACAAATTAATGTGAATAGCCTGTAAGCTCAATGCCATACGTTTAACTGGGCACCTTTCTTTTTTATTTTATTACCTTCCTTTAAAATGAAAAGCAATATTCTACTTTATCTGCAAGAAATAATCTGTCATTTAATTGCAAATATATCTGCTATAATATTGCTTTTTGGTATCAATAAGGCAATTCGACACTGATTAACACGTGATTCAAACAAAGCTAATTTTAGCAAGTGCCAATGTTTAGCCATTTTTACAAGAAACAATTTTGGAGTAAAACTCTGATTTTTGATGATAAACAGCAATATATAACATGTTTTAACAAAATGTATGTCAAACTTGCTTTTCTATGCGTTAAAGATATCACGAAAAGTGGCAGAAGTGTCTATTCACGTCGAAATAGAGCTGAACTAGAATATCCACCTTCCCAAGCGTGACAGTACATAAAGTGCGTGTAAAAACTATAAGGACAGTAAAAAATGTTAATTTTTTTGATAAATTTGAAAAAAATGAGTTTTTTCCCTTATAATATGATTCATCAAATTGAAAAACTAATAAAAACCTTAATAAAATTCAACTGTGAGTATTTTATTACGAAAATAAAGTCATTGTTCAAAAACTCACTATTTTTGCCTGTGTAAAAACTTTAAGAACAGCTAAATAAATTCAACAAAATAACTGAAGAAACAGGTATTTAATATACAACCATCTATTAGTTTAATGATTACAAATGTTCCATCATTCTTCGACATCATTAATTTTTGGCACAGTTCGTTATTATTTTTGTATTATTCGTCTTCAATTATAGATGCAAGTTCCTATGCTGAAAAAAATTCCTTCCGTTTTTATAAACTCGTCCTGCTAGTTTTCCCTCTGAGCTATCGATAGGATTTATATCAGGATTTCTAAGCGGACATTTCAAAACTTCAATTTTTTTCTTATACAACTAAAGTTTTGTGCGGATAAGTGAATTATCTCGCTGTTAAAACTGCTTTTTTGCTGTCAGAAGTGTTGCAACAAATGAGAGATGGCCAGAAAGAGTTTGTATGTATATCAATACAAAAAATCCTGAACGGGTTAAAAGCTTGTGACGCAACACTTTATCTTATAACTCTAAGAATTTTAAATTTGGGACTTAAAATTAATGATATCAAAATTTATGTGACGCTATGCTATTAATTAATATATACATATATTAAAATTTATTCATTAAGGTTTTATCAATTACATCTTTCATAAATTCAAAATATGAATCTTAAAAGATATATCAAAATTTAAGTGACGCCTTGGCGAGGCTTTAAACGATGTTTTAAAATTCCATTTATTTATTTATTGTCTTAATACATTTTCATATCTAAACAATACTTTTCATTTTCCAATACACTGTTAAATACATCACTTTCACTGAATATATATAATGCACTGAAATGTATTTATTTGAATAAATAGATTTATCTTTTGGGCTACGCTATACAAAATCAAAAATAACATTTAAATAAATAGTTTTTGCGTCATTGTATCTATTTGCATCTATTTAACTTACTTTGGATACAATGACGCAAAAACTATTTATTTAAATGTTATTTTTGATTTTGGATAGCGTAGCCCAAAAGATAAATCTATTTATTCAAATAAATACATTTCAGTGCATTATATATATTCAGTGAAAGTGATGTATTTAACAGTGTATTGGAAAATGAAAAGTATTGTTTAGATATGAAAATGTATTAAGACAATAAATAAATAAATGGAATTTTAAAACATCGTTTAAAGCTTCGTCAAGGCGTCACTTAAATTTTGATATCATATCTTTTAAGATTCATATTTTGAATTTATGAAAGATGTAATTGATAAAACCTTAATGAATAAATTTTAATATATGTATATATTAATTAATAGCATAGCGTCACATAAATTTTGATATCATTAATTTTAAGTCCCAAAGTTAAAATTCTTAGAGATATAAGATAAAGTGCTGCGTCACAAGCTTTTAACCCGTTCAGGGTTCTTTGTATTGATATCAGTACTTTTTTTAGGTTAATAATAAAAAGATAAAAACAAAAAATTAAAGACTAATGCAAAGAATTCATATTCATGATTTCTGATCACCTTTAATTACCCCTCCCCCACCCACTTAAAAAAAGATATTTCTTATTTTATTATTAATATATACTGTGCTACTTGATTTCGTTAAAAACAACTATGTAGAAAAGTACGTTAGTATAAGATAAGAAAGTAATGTACATTCAGCACCGTATTTCTAAGAAAGGATTTCATAATCTATGCTGTATGTATCATTTCTCATTCCAGTTAACTATGTTTATTCTTTACACATGATGATACATATACTGCAGATGGATTAAAATGATCAGGGATACAATATTCAGAATGTACTGGAAAGTATTTCATAATCTATGCTGCGTACATGATTCTTGTTAATTATGTTTCAACCTTTGTATAGGTTGGTAATATTGCAGATCAGATTGATTAAGACTGTATCCATTACAATATTCAGAATATGCTGGAAAGTGTTTCATAATCTATGTTTCACACAGGTTTTTCTTTCTTGTTAATTATGATTTGTTCTTTATATAGAGTGGTAAAATTACTGCAAATGGATTAAAATGATAAGCTTACAATAATGAAAATGTGTTGAAAGTGTTTCATAATCTATACTGTATGTGTAACTTTTCATTCTTGTTAGTTTATTTATTTTTTGCTGTTTGCACAAAACATATATAAACTAACAAGGGGGGGGGGAGATTTGTATGGGAAGATTACTGTACAAAGATGAAACTGATAGGTTTAAAGTATTTAGAATAAAATGGAAAGTATATAAACATGTTTAATGGAAAATTTTTTACTCTCGTTAATTATGCTTTGTTTTTTGCACAGAATGGTAAAATTATTGTACATGAATGACAATAAGTTTACAATATTCAGAATGAGTCAGAAAATGCATCATAATCGATGCAGTATGCATTACTCTTCGTTCTTGTTAGTTATGTTTTGTTCTTTGCACAAGGTGGGAAAATTACTGCATATGGATGAAAATAGTAGGTAAACAGTATTCAAAATATGTTGGAAGTTGCGTCATAATCTATTTTGCACGCATGACTTTTCGTTCTTGTTAGTGTTTTCCCCCTACACAAAGATAAAATTATTGCAGATGAATGAAGGTATTAACGTATTCAAAAATGTGTTGTAAAGTATTTCATAATCTATGATGTGCGCATGATTTTTCATTCTTGAGGGGCTTGGTAAAAATGCCCTTAAGGAGGCACATTAGGCAGATGGGAAAGGCAAGTGCATTATATGAAAGAGTGAAGAAATGGCTGTCTAATGATACAGTGCTTTAAAATATTATAAAAAGTTCTACTGAGAAATTTGGATGTAATTTCAAAATCAATAAAAACAGTAAATTAAGTATGCTTATTTCTTCTTGATAACATATCTATAAACATATAATTAAATCAGGTTTATATTAAAATTGATAATATATATTCTAAATTGATCAATGTACTTATCATTTGTGCAAAGAATGTCCTGATTGGTAATTGCCCCGGGGTGATCAATAATTACAATGTTCCCAGGGTAGTTTCCGATCATCAAAATTTTTTCATTAAACAAACTTTAAATAATATTTTATTCAAAGTCTATATTTTATTGAATAGACTCATAGCAAATCATTAACTATGCTAAATTTGGTTCACATCAATTGTAAACATTAAAAAGATATTTAGATGTTAGTGTTTTTTGATCAGGAATTATCCCGGTCCACCATATAAGTTTCATACTTCAATGAGGAAAATGTTTAACCGACAAAAAAAAAGAAAAAAAAAAAAAGAAATAAGGACTCTATTATTTATTAAATGTTTTCATTTCATATGAAACTTTCCATTCTTGAGCGACTTAACTTTCAAAATAAAAATAATATACTTTTATCCAACATTTCAGTCACTAAGCATAAAACGTGAAAAGTATGGAAATTTACACATTTAACATTGTACGAAATATTTTGAAATTGACGACTTGAAAAATTTTAATTTTTTTCTCATAAATCATGTAAAATAATATCAATCCATTAAGAACCAACTTTGATTTACTAAACAGCTATAAATAAAATAAACAACTCAGAAAGCATCACAAGAATTTATGAAAATAATTTGTGTGTACAGTAGGGTGGAGCGAAAAAAATTATTTTTTGAAAATCAAAAACGGGTAGGTGCCAAAAGTTGCCTTTATACTAGTACATCAACTGCGTGAAATTTTACCGCTGAAAAAAAATGGCTTGAGTCTGCGCTTTTGCTCCAAAAATCGAAATTTTGGGTAAAATTTGTCATTTTTTGACATTTTTTTAAAAAAAATTAAAAAATTCCTACACAGGTGGTTATTATTTAAAAGTGTTACTTAAACCTTTATATTTATCTGCTTAACATATTTAAACTATAAAACAATATGTTTATTCCCTATAGCTGGAGCAAAACAGACAACTTTTAGTAAGAAAACAGCATTACCACTCTATTGGGTCATACAATGAATTGTCGTTTTTAATACAGCTCTTGTTTTCAAAACTACCTTGGACATACGTCATGGAGGTGGCTATATTTCATACACCAGCCGGCCCAACTATTCGATCATTTTAGTACAGTGTTTTATTTATATATTGATTTGTGATTTTCTTTATAAAAATTTGGCATGTTTTCGATGCTTCCACCTAGTTTATCTGTTCTTTGCATCCACTTGCTGCTGTAACTATCTTAATGTATATTGTTTACACAAAAAAATGACAAACAGAGTAATGCACGGGAATATTTTTAAAGGGATCAATTCGTCCATTCTATTATCTTTATCAAACTTGCATCCAGTGATTGGAAGTTCTGTTACAACAACATTTTTTCAGTCAATTATATTTTTTTATGTAATGATCTGCTTCAAATATGATTTCAGATATTTCAACTATAAGTATGCCATCATTTATTCTACTTTTGAATTCTTTATATGTTGAGAAGCGAGCTGTTTAATGTGATGGTGATCGTCAGAGAGAATTGCAATGAAAATTTGTTCTCCATGTGCAAAGCAACTGTTTTTTTTTTTGCATTTATTTTATGCCGTTTTCTAAGTGTTTTCGTATCTAGGTAATTTCCTATTAACTTTTAGATCCCTTTCTATGAGTGGACAACATTTGATGGTCAACTGTCCTGGGCATAAACTTATAATACGTAGTACTTTATGAGGGAATGTACGGATTCTAATCCACTATAAATACTCATTTAAAAGTAGGAGAATTCTATTTGTCGCTGTGAACCATTTTGCATGAGGTAAGCTTAGAATTGTGTATAATAACGAATCATACGCTACTTCAACTCCAGTGAATTTCCTCAGCTTCAATTATTAGAGAAGTCGATATAAAACGTTCTAATCTACACGGATTCACTGGATCAATAAAGAAAATCTTTGTCTACGTACTATTCACTTCCTATCGCAATTTTTTATAAAATAGAGAATAATTTTGAAAAATTATTTTCTCAAATTGAGAAAAAGATACGCAGAACAGACTAGAAATTTCTGTCAGAGATTGCAAAGCTAATTCATAAGGAAAGCTTTTTCTCAGAAATAATGGGGAATAGGAATTTGTAAAACATCTCACACAAAAGACAGCTCATAAAGCGAATAAAAATTTCCGCTTTATATAAGCACAGATTGGCAATCAGAGTCTGTAAGTTCACTAACAAAATATATAATCCAAGTTTATACCGCGGGATGTTTTATACCAAATGTAATACACACCTAAAAAATAGATCTAAAATCTTATTAGAAATTATTCGACTACGAAACAACACAGGAAACGACATAAAATAAATACTAAAATTTCTTTAGAAATATTGTTGCTTTACACGCAAATTTTGTTTGCAATCCTCTGTGACGATCGTCCTAATATTGAACAGCAAGCTTCTCAAAATATATTCAATGTAATAGGTTCAATAAATGATGACATACTAGAAATTGAATTCATACAATCAATTTTTAGGCAAATCATTACATGTAAAATGTAATTGATTGAAAGAATACTGTGACAGCAGAACTTCCAATCATAATGTATTGCATGAAATTTTAATGAAGATAATAGACTGCTGAATAGGTTCAATTAACAACATACCCAATACATTACCCAGCTTCTCTTCTGTTATACATGGTATAAAAATATACGTGCAGCAGGTCGCACCAGCGTCATCCAAAGTGAGTGATTACAAAGAAGAGATAAACTACTTTGATATATAGAAAACTTATACTCGGTCTTCGGGAAAAAAATAACTATTCAATACATAAATAAAACACTGGGCCTAGATGATTGGGTGGTTGAGACGTGTGGGGTATGAAATTAAACCACCTCTATGAGTTATATACAGAGTATTTTCGAAAGCAGCTAGGTAAGAAATGCATTCATAACAACATTTCGTTGTATGCTCCAATAGAGAGGTTAACGCTGATTTTTCACAAAAAGTCGTCAGATTTGCTCCAATTATACAAACTACAGATATTGTTTTATAGTTTAAATATGTTAAGCAGGTAAATATAAAGGTCTAAGCAACACTTTTAAATACTAACCAGCTCTGTAGGAATTTTTTTATTTTTTTGAAAAAATATCAAAAAATGACAAATTTTACCCGAAATTTCGATTTTTGGAGCAAAAGCCCAGACTCAAGCCATTTTTTTTCAGCGGTAAAATTTCACGCAGTTGATGTACTAGTATAAAGGCAACTTTTGGCACCTACCCGTTTTTGATTTTTTTAAAATAATTTTTTTCGCTCCACCCTAGTGTACAGTGTACATATTTAAGAATTATTCAGATTTAGATCTAAAACCAAATTAACAAATCTAGTAAAAATTTTAATTGTTAACACTATAGATCACTAAAAAGCATCATAAAAAAATATTATTTATCTATGTGAAACCTTTTTAATCCAACATTTCAGACGCTAAGTATGAAGCAAGCAATATTTTAAAAATGTAAAGTAGCTGAAATCTGTATAGCTTGGAATAAATATTGTACAAATAGAATGATACAGACTTCTGGGTTTATTTACATTTTAAAAATAGTAATTTAAATGTAATAATGGGCTAGAAATCATAATGAATGCTTACAATAATGTATAATAAAGTCAACACTGTGAAATACACAAAATGTATTATATGCAATGCATGTTAGAATGTAAACATTGAAAAGCATCTCAATATAAGTTCATGGATGGAGTTAAGTCATACTTTTTTTCATGGAATAACAATTTTTTAATGAAATAAACTACGATGCAAGAAAATTCAAGTATTTTTTTTCAGCATTTAAAAATAATAATTTGAGTGAGGAAGTGATGAATGCTCGATTGGTTATGCTTAATGCAAACCTATTCTTCGTTAAAACAGTGATAAAACTTTAACAATAAGTGATTTTATACCTACAAACTTTTTGTTTATTTCACAATATACATGTCCTTCAGTAAATTTTCTTGAACCAGAAAGTTTTATATCGATTCAAGGAGTAATTTGTATTCATGAACTAGAAGAAAAAATTACTGACAATAAACCAAAATAAAATACAGTACAGAGCTTTTACCTGGCAATCTCACAAAATTTGGAATATACTCCCTCCCCCTTCTTCTCTAATCCATAAGTTTTCAAAAACACAAACATAGCAAAATTTTAATTATGATATGTAGAATATGAACAAATTCATCTTTTTGCAATTATTTAAACAAAAATTCCTGCATTATTCAATGGTAGTAAACAAAAGATAAAAATATATAATTGTACATAAGTAGTATTGTTTTATCCTTTTTACACAAATTTTGATTGGTATAGTTAGAAAAACCTGAAATTTTAGGAATTATGAAATTAATTAGTGTGACATTATTGAAATTTACTTTCCAAATTTGTGCTTTTAACTAAACAAATCGGCAAAATTCGCAATTCTTAGATGCTGATAGTGAAAGTTTTTCTTCACATGATAGATTTTCCCGCACCAGATCAAGGAAATTTTTAATTTTCGGTGCCTAATCGATGATATTTTCGATTTTTCGGCGCCTGATCGACGAAATTTTGTCATATTTCTGAACCTGAACAACCAAATTTCCTATTTTTACGAAGTTGATCAAGGAAAGTCGCGAATTTTATGAACCTGGTCGATGAAATTTGCGATTTTTTCTAAGCCGATCAATGCATTTAGCGATGTTTACGAAGCCAATCCATGAAATTAGAAATTTTTCTTTGCATGATCGACGAAATTTGCGATTTTCCTCCGCATTATCGACGAAACTCACGATTTTTCATCACAGGATCGACAAAATTCGGAATTTTTCCGTGCCTGATTGACGAATTTTGCGATTTTTTCGCGCTTGATCCACGGAATTCACGATTTTCATGAAGCCGATTGACCAAATTCTCGAATTTTACAAACCCGCTTGATTAAATTCGTGATTTTTACAAAGCTAATCGAAAAAATTCACTGTTTATCTTCGCATCATCGACAAATTTTGCGATTTTTCTGATCCCAATCGACGAAATTCGTGATTTAATTAGAGTCTGATCGCGACTTCGCCGTAATTAGCGATTTTTCTACGTGTGATCGCCAAAATTCGCAATATTTCCGTCTCAGATCAATGAAAATTGCCATTTTTCGGAATCCGATTGACTCGCAATTGTTTTGTGTCCAATCGCCGAAATGTGTGCTTTTTCCATTCTTAATTGACGAAATACGCATTTTCCGCTCCCGACCAATGAAATTCGCAATTTTTGTATCAACGCTGACGAAATCTGATTTTTTTACATGGCAAGATGAAACTAGTGATTTCTTTCTCTTTATAAACTGACGAAATTCACGATTGTTTTGCAGCCGAACAACGAAATTTTTAATTTTTCCGCGTGTCATCTCTAAATTCGATATTTTTCTGTGCCTTATCAACGAAATTTGCAATTTTTTTCTTTCCTGATCGGCGCTTTTTTCTCTCTAAATCAACGAAATCTGTGATTTTTTGCGCCCGAACGACATAATTCGTGATTTTTCCATGCCTGATCGACAAAACATTTTCGTGCCTAATCGAGGAAATTTGCTATTTTTCCGAGACTCTTGTGCAAAATTCGCGATTCTTCCATATCTGATGAGCGAAACTTGCGACTTTTCTGGTCCACATCGACAATATTCGCATTTTTTCCACACTTTATCAATGGAATTGGCGATTTTTCCCATACCAATCAACGAAATTTGCGAGTCTTAAGTGATAAAATTTTATATTTTCCCGCAGTATATTGACGATTTTTCCTGCGACATATGCACAAAAATTGAAATTTTTTCCAGTTGTAAATTGATGAAACTCGCGGGCCACACGCTAACCCATCGCGGGCCACAAGTTGTGCATCCCTATTTAAATTTTCAAATTTGAGAGTTTTTTAATGTTTTTTTATGATAGTTATATCCTTAATTCATTCTATAGATAATGATGTTATATGCATGCAAAAAAATAATAATAATAATAGTAATAATAATTAAGCCATTCCATCAAATAGTTTTTTTTTAAATCTTGGTGTTAGACGTCAAAAATAAAGTTTTGAGAAAACGGGACTTAAAGTTGAAATTCTATGGGTGTGACTATGAATGTGTCCATACATAAATGCTTATAACTCCGTTAAAAATGCAAATATTTTTATGCGGTTTTTTGCATTGAGTTAAGAATTAATTGAATAATCAAACTAGATCATAAAAAAATCGATTTTTTGAAAAGTTTTCAACCCCTGAGCCTCCTTAAACTCAAAGAGCATCTGTGTGACAAGAAATTATCATTTTTTAGCATAATGCGTCTCAGAAAAGTGATTTATTTCAAATAACGAATTTTTACTTAACTAATCCATGTAATATGCACTTTCACAATTTTAAGTAGAATTTTCGCCAGATAATTGAATTACTTTATTAAATGAAATCTAATTAAAAAAAGCGGTGGATTCCAAAATGCGCCAAAACATTTAAATATTAAGTTTGGTTTTGATTCATATAAGTGACAATTATAGTGATTTTTCTTAGCTCTGGGAGGGGTTTTAACCCCAAAACCACCCCCTTGGCTGTGCCACTGACAACAAAATTTTATGTTGGTGCAAGGAGTAATTTATTCATAGACATGAGAAAAAAGTTTTTGACAACAAACCAAAAAAAAAGTACAATACAGGATTTTTACCTGGCATTCTCATAAAATTTTGAATATACCCTGCCTCCTCCCTCTAATCCATAAGTTTTCATACATTCTATATTATATTCCATATTAAAAAGGCGCCACTTGTCTAGTTTTGTTTTGAATCAGAACGCATTATTAGCATTTTTCATTCAGGTAGAATTTATTTATTTAGAATAGAATTGATAAAGAAAATGCACAAATTGAAAAACATCGAACAGACATGATAGAAGCATCACGTAATTTTCATGGTTTTAATAATCCACATGGATGTTTCTTATTATGCCAATTCAATCTTGCAATGTCTTAATATACAATGAATAAAGTCTGCAATAAAGTTAACCAGAGAATCTTGCAATGGATTTTTGCCGCCACTTATTCAAATTTACTTAATTAAAAGGAATCGAGTTAATGAAATGTTGTATAAATTTTACTTGTTAACTTCATAGATTACTAGGTACTACTAGGTTATCCTGTCGACCAAAAAATTATTGCCAAACTATAAGATTAAATTCCAATAATGGATGATTGTGAATGTCACATTCAATTACATTAAATACAATTTGTGTGTTTAAAATGTCATTAAGTGATTTTTATTTCAACTTTTTATTAATATTTTACTAATTATTTGTTTTTTCATTATTTAAAATAAAAAATATGTCATTATGTATAATTTGGCGAAATTGGTCGACGGAATAACAGAGTAGTAGCGATTACTAAAATATTTCAAATTGAAATAATTTATGTAACTGAAAATGTTTTATCCAACATTTCACTTAAGTTGAAAACAAGCAATATATAAAAATTGTAAAGTCCCTCAAGTGTGTGTAACTTGGGACCAAACATTGCACAAATATAATGTGCTCATCCTTTGTTTACATTTTTAAAAAGAGCAATTTGTATGTAATAATGGACTAGAAATCATAATGAATGCTTATAATAGAGTATAATACAGTCAACTCTGTGAAATTCACAAAATGTATTATGTGCAAAACATGCTAAAATGCAAACATTGAAAGTGTTTTAACACTTAAACTCAAAGATAAAAGATATGCAATAATTTTATTTTCATGAAATGACAAATTTTAATAAAATAAGCTGGGATTTAAGAAAATTCATGTATTTTGTACCCTGTATTTAAAAACAATACTTTAAGCAAGCCAGTAAGTTTCCGTTTATTAATTATGATTAATGCAAACCTATTCTTTGCTCAAGCAGCGAAAAAATTAAAAAAAATAAATAATTTTAACTTTATATATTTTTTGTTTATCAAACAATACACATAAAAAGTTCCTCCAGTAAATATTCTTGAACAACAAAATTTTATGTTGGTGCAAGAAATAATTTGTTCAAAAAAAAAAAAAAAATTGACAACAAAACAAAACAAAATGAAGTACAGGATTTTTAACTGGCATTCTCGTAAAATTTTGATTATACCCTGCCACCACCCTGTAATCCATAAGTCTTCAAAAATACAAGCAGATAACTATAACACTGGTCAACAGCTGTTTTGGTGCCGGGGTATTTTTAGCTGATTTTATATGAATTTGATGTCCTGAATTCAAATATGGCATTAGTTTTTCTCTATCAGCTCAGTTTTTTAAGATAAACAACTTTTTGTGAAATATATGTTTCATTATTTTAAGGTTAATCCATGTATTAAAAAATGTATGTAAAAATAAAGTAAATACAGGATTTTTATTTTTTATAATACACAAATGTTAGTTTTTATTATTATGATACACACATATTGAAATAATAATTTTTAAATTATATTGTACAATTATTTTTACTCACAAAAATAGAGGAAAACGTCACTGATGAAACTGATAGTCATTGAATCCTTCGGAAGCTTCTTTTCCATGACATTCTGGAATATATTTTAGAACAGTGTCTTTTTAAACTCAAACTGTAATCTGAAACCCTTTGCATATCTCATCTTTTTTGGTAGCGGTCCTCCATAGTCTTAATATTGTGGTGAAATCTTTCGGGATGTTTATCACTTGTGCCTTCTTTATTTTCAAGAGAATGCTCTAAGTGGCAATGTAAATAGTGCACTTTAATGCTTCTAGTACACCCAAGAGATTTAAAACTATTATACTTTTCATTTACCAGTTCTACATAGATTTCTCCTTTGCATTTGCCCGGAATGGTTTTGTGAACTGCCACAAAAAAAGTCCAGGCTTTTTATTCAGCCTCATTCGTTGAATTTACGAAAGCAGGATCCTTAATCAGTTGTCTTATTTGTTGTCCGTTAAACATTCCTGCTTTAATATCGTCATAACTCAATTCGGGTGTTTTTACTTTATATATGCAAATCATGACCCGTTCTTATGGAGAATTTACACAAATTGCTTCATAGGAAAGAGCTTGATATGCAGTGCAGAAAGTATGATTTTCTTTCGCCCAACTAAAGTGTTATTAATGACATGCCTTTCCCCAACATCCATGTTTTCTTTCTTAGGCCTCTCTTTTCTAATCTAGTGGTGTGTTTTATCCCTGCTATCCCAAAAATAGAAAAACAATAGTATTTTGTATAACTTCTTTGCTGTCCAAGGGCAATCATCTGGAGAATATTTAGGAAGAACCAATTTTTCTAACAGTCCTCTAAATTCATGACAAAATACAAGATTGTTTTTTCAAGAGAAGTAGGGTAGTAGACAATTTTGTCTTGTGTGATAAAATGTAAGTTTGGCTCTTTGTTCTAATAAATTTTTGTCTTTTAATCTTGAAACCAACCAGTAATTCAGAAGCTTCTTTTAAAACATTGAAATCTCTTTTGAAATCATTTAAATAAACCTGGTTGAAAAATTTAGGCATTGATGACGTCTCCTCATAATCACTGTACCTTCACAGCTATCTAAAAGATGATCAGAAGGACAATATTCATCCTCACTAAACTCTGGTAGCTGATGAAACGCTGGGATAGGTAGTTCCTCTGAGTGAGGAAGTGGGGATGAAGACACTAAATAAGGATAAGTTTTCTTATTACAATTGTTTCGATTAATTCAAATAGTATTCCAGTGCTAGGTAGAAATAATAGTCATAGAAATGGTTTTGGAGTTCTCTCCAAACCATTGATAAACTGAATTTGAGACTTATTCTCTTCCGTCAGCTCACTGTCATAAATGCTCTGTACAAGTTTTACAGATCTGTTGCGGTGCGCAGATTTTATCCTGATCACCAAGTCTAACCCCAAAGTATCCAAGATAAGCTCTCTTTACAAAGTCAGTAACATATTTTCTGTGTTCTTTTAACTTTATTCTCCGCATACGTAGCAAAACTTATCTGGATGATTTATACAACTTTTCCTACTTGAACTCATTTAAATTCCATTCTACAACGCAAACACAACAATCTACAACACTACGAGTTTTACGTTAAATTGATACGAATTCTACCTTAAACACTAATATCATGGAAGTTCAAAAACTTTAGAAAGTCAAAGAAAGCCAGTTTTGTTTCCATGGAGCGAACTCTGAAACTAACTTTATCTCTTGGAGGCTTTTACATTTGGCTTTATGGATGAGTTGCGCGAAATCATAAGGATGCGCAGATCTTCAGTTTTGCTTGCACATTTCTTTTTTTCAAGATCTTGTGGTATTTCAACGTCCTTCTAATCGCCTTGAGCGTCGTTACAGGGCTCTGTATCATAAGGTCAGTTTAAGTGTTCAAGGTCACTTTAGTTCTAAAAAATCTTTAGTTCGCTTTGCATATCTAAAAAAGTAGAGCTGATAGAGAAAAACTGATTGCATATTTGGAATCAGCACCCCAAAAATATCCAAAACCAGTTGTAAAATCTCAGGCACCAAAAAAAAATTTTTTTTTGTAGGCCTGTGTAATCCATTGCAAGATTCTCCGGTTAACTTTATTGCAGAGCTTATTCGTTGTACATTGACATTGCGAGATTCAATTGGCGTAACAAGAAACAACATGTGGATTATTAAAACCTGAAAATTACTTAATGATTCTATCTTGCCTGGTTTATATTTTTTAATTCGTGCATTTTCTATATCAATTTAATGGACATTATGGAATATTACTACCTGAACGAAAAATGCTCCGTAACTTGCCGCGTTCGGATTCGAAACAAAAACAGACAAGTGGCGCCACCACTCGTATGAATACATACATATCTAAGAGCAAATGATTTAAAATAATTTTTGTTTGAAAACTTTAAAGAAAAATATATTAGTCGAAATTATATTGAATTTGTATAATTAAAAAATATTTTCCTATTTTAAAAAAGGATTCAAAATATTTTTTTCACAAAATGCAGAAATATGCGATGTAAGAAACGTAATATTTTCTTCTTTACGAAAAATAAAGGCAATATAAATAGAAATTTGATTTAATATATATTTATTGAATGTTTTAAAGCACATGATGAACTGTTTTTGCAGTTTAAAAAACATTTATTGCTTCGATTCGGGTGTTTTAACTGTGACTGTAACTGCATAAGCCTTGTCGCATAGAGCTTGTCTGCTAACCCATAGAATAACATGTAATCCGCGAGCTAATATAGTCCAATTTTCCAAGACCAATAGATAACAAACAAGAGTTTTCCTAGAAACTAGGCAAGTCTTAGTCACTCTGTCTTAAAGATATTCATATTATATATAAGTTTTAATAAAATTTCCCTGGCCGTTTTCTAGATCTCATTATCAGGAACAAACACCATCGATTTCGCTTTAAAAAGTGGTATCGAGATCTAAAAATATACGACACGTAGAAATGTAAAAATTATAGGATAGGATTAGACTGGGAATATAAGACTATATTTAAAAAATTGGACCATTCTGACCAATATTTGCTGAGTTATTAGATGGCGGCTTTTCAGATTTCCTTTGATGTTGAGTTAGCTGTATATATGAAGTTCCGCATCTGCCTTACGTGGGTACCTTATGACGATGGTAGGCTTAAAGCTGCGTCACTTGAAGGCTGCCGCCTTCTATGATCTATGAATTAAATTTTACTGAAAGACATACAAGTGACACCACATCGTTGAACGAGAAGCAACACCATGTTCAAATGAATGAAGTATTGGAATCTGTATTTTGACGGATTTACCCGTTTTAGGGGTCAGAGATTCCAAAAAACATGTTTTTTACAAGATGTTTGTCTGTCCATGTATCTGTGTATCTCTGTGTGCCCGTATGTCGCCATTCTACCATCAAAAAGTGTATGAAGATATGCACAGAATTAAACGAAATTTTTTGTAAATGTTTTTAGTTGTGGCAAGCAGGTCCACCTTCAATTAATCTAAATTTATCAATGCCACAAAACACGCTATTACAGCGCCCCCTTTCGGCGGACTTTTTTCAAATTCAGGGGGGACCTGCTTACCACAACGAAAAACATACTTAAAGATTTGGTTCAATTCTATGCATCTCTTCGTACAGTTTTCGATGGTACAATGGCGACATACGGATACACCTATACAGAAACACACATGGACAGACAAACAATTTGTAAAAACACGTTTTTTGGAATATCTCACCCTTAAAACATGTAAATCCGTCGAAAACCGGAAGTGGAATAAATTTCGATTACAAAACTTTATTTTCGATTGAAGATAGGACCTAGTCGTTGAGATCCACCGTAATCCTTACACATCATGGATATGCATAATATAAAATTCGAAAATAAAACACGTGTGAACTATGCATCATGCTACATGTGAAAATGCATCCCAATTCTAAAATGAGATTTAAACATATATTTAAATATTTTGAGTACACAATAATGCTCTATTTAATGAATTGCGGGTATGACTTGATCATCCGTAAGACCAATTTCGACAAATTATGTAAATCGCCAAACTACTTGTAAATTATACAAATTGGCACAATTTTTATTTTAAATAACGAAAAAACAGATAAAATAATAAAAGATTAATAAAACTATAAGTGCAGCATCGAATTAATCTTCTCATTCTTGATGTCGCCTGGAGGAGACACTAAATCATACCCTTTAAACTAACTTAAATTCTTATAGAGTTGTTAAAATTTTTTTAGACTTTTTTAATAAATGTCTGCATATCGTAAACATTAATTTATAGAGTAATGCAACTTTAAAGCTGTTTTAAACTCATTTTAAACTGGTTTTTATGGTATCACGTAAATTTGCCTCAGGACTGAGGAGGTTAAATATCACCTGATGACGTAACAAACACGTGTAATATGTTTAATGTCAAGTGAATGTGACATTTACGATAAACCATTATTGGCATTTAATCGTATAGCTAGGTGATAGCTTTTTGGTCGATGGGGTAATTAGGTAGAACCAAATTGCGCAAAAGAAACATCTTTATAACTCAAAAAATAATAATCATATTAACAAACAGTTTACTGTGTCGGATTAAGCGCCTAAATTCAAATTAAAATATATATCTTTGAATTGATATTTGAATGAAATACAATGTCACAAAACATCAAAGAGTGTGAAAAATATGATTATAAATATCTCGGCAACTAATTATCCGATCAACTTCATTGTTCATGAAAAATTTATGTTTTTTCTTTTACATTCACCCCTTATAATAAAAAATAAAAGTTTTATATTCCTTACACCCAAACGGATATTTAGAGAATCCTGAAAAAATAGTTCCGGACAATAGAGGTTACTGTCATTCAATCTTCTTTGCTTTATTACATTCTAAGTACACACCAAATTTTAAGACTATATATCAATTTTTTCGAGAAATAGAACGTTTACAGACATACAGACAAACACACAGCAATTTTTTTTATCTAAAAATACGCTTACCGGAATCTTCAGTGACTGAAACCTGTAAATCCGTCAAAACAAATTTCGATTTTCAAAACGATTGCTAGACTTACCCTATACTTTGTATGATGGTTAAGTAATAGTGAAACACATATTTCAGCAATTTTAGATAACACTAAGGGGTTAAAGTGGGGGCGGGCTCGAAAATTGTAGGACATGTATCCATACAGTAGAAACAGTTTTAAGTAGGAGGGACAGTTCAACAAATGCGTAAAAAATAATTAAGCACATATTAAAAGTGATTTTTAAATTCCCCCCCCCCCCCCACTCTTAGAGGATTAAAGGGGGTTGGAACGTTTAGCTCATTTCTCAGTATCTCAGTAGCAGTTTTAGATGGCAATGTTAATTTCAAGATAATAAATTTATTAAAACATAATTGAACATGGATTTTAACGGCTTTAGTAATTTCCATTTAAGGCATTTGATTTGTGGTCGTCGGAATTTTTATATCATTTCACCATATCTCAACAGCAGTTTTAGGTAAGAATGAGAAATTCGAGATAACAAATCTGTTAAAGAAATAATTAAACACGCATTTCAGCAGTATTAGAAAACCCCTCCCCTAAGGAAATTAAAGGGATGGGCATTTTCTATATCTCAGCAACAGTTTTAGGTTGAAGTACTAAATTCAAGATACCAAAGCTATTAAAAAGTAGTTAAACACAAGTACTTTAGTGATTTTAAAACTGATTTGTTTGTTATGTCGCCAACATCGATTTTGTACTGGATAATGTAAAATTATATAGATAAGACAACAAGTATCGATATTTCATTAGATATAAGGAATTTTTTTTATTTCACCTTTGGTAGATATAGAGGGTGGTTATAATACAAGTATCTCTATTTGGAGCTGTCTTTATCTTGAAGAAATATTTTGAATTAAACCAAAATCGGTTTTATTACTGTTAAAGAAGGTGAAAAAAAACAATGGAACAATAAAAAAAAAGTCAAAACAATAATCGCAAACAGGTGACGTAACGAGACATGTCTGTGCTAACTCTGCACCGTTGTAATCATCAACAAAATCAAAAAGTCCTTTTTACCGGTCATCCTTCTCATTACGTAGAAGAGTATTATAATTAAAGTGCGATCTGGCAAACTGAAAAGCATCTTGTATAGTGGCGTATCCAGACATATATTTTGGATTGGGACTGAGATAGAGTAAAAATTCTAAGAGAGAATCATAAGAAAGTTAACATTTCTGCTTTAAACAGATTTTTATCATAGCAGGAAATTAATATATTATGCAACCTGCTAAAACTGAATTGCATGGGACTGCAAAATATTCCGTTTTAAGCAGGTCTTCGTGTTTATTAGTATAGTTTTTATGATATGCAAAGAGAACGTGTGTATAACGGAAATTTTGTTGAGCTATTTTGTGGTCTCTCTGAAATAATAGTTTTTCAATGAAAACTTGCCTAATACAAAATGTTATTTGTGCTTCCTAGAAATCCTATTTTAGCAGATTTCATTTCATTTTGGTATATTTTCGTAAGTATATTTTATGTTTTTTACAAATTTTGGAGGGGTCTGCAGCCCTATCAGCCCACCCCTGAATACGCCTCTGATTTTGTACAAATTTACTGCCAGAAATGACCGCTTCTTGATTTTTCTAATGATTAAAACACCGTTTGAAGCGTTGTGCGTACAAAGCCCGTAGCGTCATCTATTTACGGTTATTGCTTTTATTTTTTACCTCTCGTTCCATTATTCATCCTTCTTCTCAAATAATCAGTGCACCACTTTTACTTTCATTCCGTTTATTCCTTCAAGCTACAGACAACTCTAAATAGAAATACTCATTTTGTAACCACCCGCTATTTTATTTGATTCAAAATTCTTTTAGAGAAAATAGTCCAGCATAAACAAAAGTTAAAATAATTCATCAGAAATTTCTTTCACATTATTACAGTATTTTGAATTTCATGAGTGATGAGCGTGCTATTTTCAAATACATACTTTTTATGTTTACTCGAAAATGATATATTTAATCATCTACAGATATTTTAATCAAAAAAACAAAGATTAATTAGTCTTTCAAGCTTTCGGTATGAACATTCGAAAAATGTAATTTTATTTACGCACTATAATTTAAGAAAAATCTTTTATACCTTTACCAATGCCAGTCAAGCTAAAACTCCGGAAGATCATAGTTCGGTAAAAAGTTTTGTTATCAGTTTTAATTAAGTTCCTTTGAAAATGCTTTCGATGGAAAAGTGTCAGATTATTTATTACCAAAAAATTATTTTCAAAGAAAATATGTTTCCACAAGGAATAGTTTTAACATGTCATTTTAAAATTTTCTTTATCTTATAAATTTGAAAAATGACAGATATACACTATATTGCCATTGATTATGGGGCACTTGCGATTTTAGACATTTTACTAAATATCTAGAAAAATACATGAGGAATAATCACGAAACTCTTAGTGTATAAATATAATAGTATAAGTCATACATCTCCGTGAAGATTTTTTCCCGAAACTCCAAAGGGGACCGTCAACAAAATAAAAAAGAATGAATATCTTTTGAATAACCCTGTCAAAACTAATGTAGCAAAAGCGCTCAAACTCTAGATTGTGATTGAATGCCTTATTGTAATAAGCCTTGTTCATTTTTATGCAAATAGCATGCATACTCGCAGAGTAATTAAGGTTTTTATAAAAACGATCCCAAATTTTTCCAAGTTTTTTCCTTATAATTTTCAGAGTTCTTAATATAAAATATTATTTTTTTCAGAAAATATGACAAACAACATTGCACACAGTACCCTGTAATCAAAATTAAAAAATAATGAAAATTGTATAAAAAATGAGTTGGTTTACTAAATAATTTTCTACTGCGCATGCGTCAACGATATCAAAATTTCATTTGCATATTATGTTAGCTATATGTATAGAGCAACTTTTGTGAAAGTCACAAAATCATAACTTGAAAATTCTGACAATAATCGTCAATTGAATAAGTCGAAAATCCGTTATTCTCAAAATGAAGCAAAAACAAGAGGGGTTGTATCCATATGTTCATTGATTAGTGTCAATATAGAATACACAATATGGGATGTACTACTGCATTAGTATAAAATCCCTCATTTTTTTGCTTCATTTTGGAAACAACGGATTTTGTCCTTTTTCTATAGACGATTACTTTCAGAATTTTCAAGCTATGATTTTGAGACTTTTACAAAAGTTGCTCTATACATTGAGCTAACATAATATGCAAATGATTTTTTGATATCTTTGACGCATGCGCAGTAAAAAATTATATAGTAAACCTACTCATTTTTCATACAATTTTTATTATTTTTTAATTCTGAGTACAGAGTACTGTGTGCAATGTTGTTTGTCATATTTTCTGAAAAAAATATTATTTTATATTAAGAACTCTGAAAATTATAATGGAAAAACTTGGACAAATTTGGTACCATTTTTATAAAAAACTTAATTACTCTGCGAGTGTGCATGCTATTTGCATAAAAATGAACACAGTGTATTACAATAACGCATTCAATCATAATCTAGAGTTTGAGCGCTTTTGCTACATTAGTTTTGACAGGGTTATTCAAAAGATATTCATTCTTTTTTAATTTGTTGACGGTCCCCTATGGCATTTCGGTAAAAAATCTTCACGGAGATGTATGACGTATACTATTATATTTATATACTAAGAGTTTCGAGATGATTCCTCATGTACTTTTCTAGATATTTAGTAAAATGTCTAAAATCGCAAGTGTCCCATAATCAATGGCAATATAGTGTAGTTATAACATATTATGAAAAAGATTAATCTCATTTTTACTTTTTTCTTTCTTCAATAGAAAAACGTTTTGTAATCGAAATTTTTTTCGACTTCTTATTTTCGACACATGAATTGTTTTCAGGGTCAGACATCACAATAAACGTATTTATACAAAAAGTCTGTCTGGACGTGTTTGTCCATTTGTCGCCATTGTGACAAAATAAAGTGTATAAAGCATAGAAACGATTATTTTTATGTATTTGGTTACGGCCAACAGGTTTTCCAAAAATTTGGAAAGATTATGCCAATGGGGGTAAAGCAATTTTTGTGCCATTCTCATTATTGTGCCATCGAAAAGTATAGGAAGTTATGCAGTGATCTGATCCAAATTTTTTCTGTATATTTTTGAGCATAGGGGAGTCCGGGTTTAGTTGTGCCAGGGGCAAGTTGTGCCATCGAGCTTCCTGACTGAACCAATAGGTTGCAGAACCTGTCGCGACATGTTAGCGAAGAGGTTGGTTGTCTCAATGTGCTGCGTAATTTTTTAAGTATAGCGCGGCGTTGTTTTCGAGATAAAAATATTTATCTTGCTTTCTATCGTAAAAGTAAATTTTGCGACCTGCATTTGAATCGTCATTGTCACTAGCGATACTGAAGTATGTAAACTTCTAAAACGTTATTTAAATGCTTATATTTTGAGCTGTTATTCTATGTATTTCATTTGTTAATCATGCCAACATTTCGGAAACTAATGAATAAAGTTCAAAATGGCGTAACGCGGGGCTAGTTGTGACGAATTCTAAGAGGCACGTTGTGACAGTGTCACTATTTACCCCAGTATAATTATAAATGAAGATCATCCGTATATACGATGTACCGTATATGCTGTTTTGTGTAATACGTATAACCGCCGATGCCGTATTAAACGTATAGCAAATCCGTATTTAGTATTATACGTATTATACGTATACTCGTATAAACGTATAATAGAGAGCTCTAGAGCATATATCATGGGGTCGTAAATCAGGAATTCTTGAGAAAAAACAAATGTCTTCTAGCACTGCTTTAAGTTTCAATCTACTGTGACGTCATCAAAATGGCGTATGGGGATATATATCATAAGGATGTTAATCAGTAATTCGTCGAAAGTAAAATGCTTTAGCACTGGATTTAAGTCCCCATCTACTGTGACGTCAGCAAAATGACGTAGGGTGATGTTAATCAAGATTTAGTAGGGGATCTTAATCAGAGGGACCTTAATCAGGGTCTCAACGAAAGTAGAATTCTCTGTCACTGGATTTAGATCCTCTTCTGATAGGGGGATATATATCAGGGGGACGTTAATCAGGATTTCGTGAAAAGTGAAATGCCCAAGCACTGGATTTATATCCCCCTTTCTTGTGACGTCAAAATGACGTATAGGGGACCTTAATCAGGGTCTCAACGAAAGTAAAATTCTCTGTCACTTGATTTAGGTCCCCTACTAATAAGAGGATATATATCAGGGGGACGTATATCAGGATTTCGTGAAAAGTGAAATGCTCAAGCACTGGATTTATATCAGGCGCCTCGATCAATTTGGCTCTTTAGTTTATTTCAAAATTTCCAATTGTAATAATCACTGTGATGATTCTGTGGCGATTTAACTTTGCTTGACGATTCTCCAACAATTTGAAAGAAACAGGATCATCTGAAATTTTTTTTCACTTAAAATAACTGTATGATATGTTTCTGTTAGAATTGGTTTCTGAAGAATATTTACTTGCAAAAATATTTATACATTTTCCTCCAAATACTGAAAACTGTACATCTTCAATTTTATTTATAACTGACACACAAGAATTATTTTCTTTTGCTGTTTTGTGCCAGGCGATATTTTTATTTCTCTCATTTTGCAACATGCTATTGAAAATGTTTAGTATTTTTGTTCTCTCTTTAAAAGCTTTTACTTGCTTTAAAATCCAAAGGTTTCAGGACATATGTAAAACACTACAGCTTGCTGATATTTCTGACCAGTAACGCTGATGTTTATAAATATTATTTTTAATTATCTTTCGTTGTAATTTTTACTACTGAGTGAAAGCTTCCAGGTCAGAATTCGAACTAGGGATCATTCGCGCAAGCTGATAATGCTATGTCGAATGAACTATCTTGGATAAATCTGATGGACACAATTCACCCAGTGAATATGAATCTATACTTAGCATTATTATGTATAAACCGATGTAATAATGCTTCAATTACTTTTCATACTACCCGTATGATGAACGCATTCTATTTATAATAATATATAATAATATTTCTCCAGGTGACTTGGAGTGCAAAATTTGTTCAGGATAGCTCATTTAGCAGAGCATTAGCAGCATACATCAACAGTCTCTGGTTCAAATCCTAACCTAAAAACTTTTTCACTCATTTCGGAAAATTAAAACTCGTTTGATTCATTTACCTATTGAAATCATTCTATTAAAGTTAATATAGAATTATCATTTGATAAACTACGTGAAGTTTATATGAAAAAGTTTATATGAAATAACTGTAACAAACAGAAATAATTTGAAAATCATTAGTACAAATAAAGACGATTCAAACATTTCTGGTATTACATTTTGGTACTTCCTTACTATAGTGGCCTGTGCATGTATGATTACATCAAGGTTTCAGTTCGTAATTAAACTCATATATTTATATCTATATAGATATATATAATGTACAGATCTTATATATGTTTTATATGTCTCATAGGGTAGATGTTCTGGTAAAGGGCATCCTTATGGAATTTTTTAAAACTAATTCCTTATTAATAGTTATAATTATTAGTTTCCATTTTTTTAAATGTTATATGAATCTGTCAATAATATTTAAGTATTCTCATTGTTTCTCTTCTCAATATTAAATAAAATATTCTTGTAAATAATAGAAATATATCAAAACACCCAAAATTACAGTAGTGGACATCCCATATAAACAGTGCATATAATTGTTTTTATGACTATTGAAAACCAGAATTTAATGAGCACATACTAATGAAACAAAATAATTATTTCCAAAACAATTTAACAGTTAGGATATTAAAAATATATAAAATATATATAAGTATTGCTAATTTTTTAAAATCAATTATTGTAATTATCACAAGATCAATATTTCAATTACTTTAGATACATGGTTTTAAATAATAAATGTCAGAAAATTACAGTTATCATATTACTGAGACTGTGAGAGATTTGGAAAAGTAATAAAGAAAATCTAAAAAAAAAAATGTATATATTCTGTAATATTAGTGCATAAATTCGTATATTCTCCATAATTTACAACAGTTAAATACCTGAAGCTACTTGATATATTACCAATAATGTGAACTGTTGATATTATATATATATATATATATTAATTTATGAAAATGTGATTTTAACCATGTAGTTTTAGAAAGGAAAACAAATGTGATTAAAATGCAATTTAAATTAATCTGATTAAACTAATTGACATACTGTTATTTATATCAACAAAATAAACATTAAAGTTATTGAATTTATTAACTTTGTTAAATTCTTAAAAGTTAAAGATATTTATTGCTTTTATAATATATTTTTATGCGAAATCAACAAAAATCGTTATTAAAAAAGCAGAAAAAATGAATAATTTCTTACCTATTTTTTATTGACATTATCGTCGGTAATTCCATTGTGATAATCCAAAGTAAGTAAGAATATTTCGAAGTTCAAATATCCGAATCAAGTACAATGACATTGACGAGCTCGTATTAACTACGCCACTGCCATTGTATATTTTCGGACGGATATTTCATGTAAAATGTCTCCTGGTCGCATTCCTGTATAGCTGTATTAAATTATCTAACTCCGTAAAACACCGGAACCGTGCATTTTCATAGCAACATAACACAGCTACAACATATTCTACAGCAGTTGCCAATATTCGAAAGAATAAATACACTGATACTCTTCTGGTAGAAGCAGACGATTTTTAGGTAGATTTCGTAAGAAATACTACCTATTGCAATCGCACCAGTTTATCTATCTATCTATCTATCTATCTATCTATATAAGGTACCCTCGGGTAATAACGCCACGTTAAGGTTCTACCAATTTTCACGGCTTAGTTTTAGATTGTATTTTTCAAACAAATATAGGATATGATATAGCAACTCATTGACTATCTATATAAAATAAAGTAATTTAACAAATATGTATTCATAAAATGTAATGGTGTTTTTTCTTGACGAATGCTATTTGGCGTTATTACCCACCTATATGGGTAATAACGCCATGCAAACAAAACTATGAAATAAGATGGAATAATTGCATGTAGATAGCCCAATTCTAAAAATACAAATTCTACAATCTTAGAAATTGACAAATTGCATTCTAAGCTATTGAAAATGTTCAATTTTTTATGAAAGTGTAAGAAAAATAAAGGTATGGTGTGGGAAGGGGGGATGAGGCAAAAGAATATCAGACCGTAAGCTTCTTTTTGCTTAAAAAGGACCGCTTAAATAGAAATATGAGAAACATTTCACAGTTTTAACTGTGTTTATTTGAATCAGTATTTAGGATGTAGCTCGGCCACTGTAGGGAATCAACCAGGGTATTAATGTCAAGGATTGGCGTTATTACCCCGTTATAGTTATTGCGCAGTACATTTTAAATTACAAATTATCTCGAGAAGATATCCAAAATCTTTAACAACATTTTAAAAGTACATGAAATGCACTACAAATTTATGTAATTAACAAAGTATTTCCGGATAAAAAGATAGTCTTAACATCACAAAACGTATCTCGCAAATTTTAGATCAAACGTTAATTTTAGTTGTTTGTAAAAACAATAAAACCTAAAAATGAAACAAATTAACTTGAAGCTGCTTTTTGAGATTTATATGACTCAAAACCCTTCTGCGCAGAGCACATGGGTGTCATTTACCTGATTATTTCATAATTATGCAAAATATAAGCACTTGGCGTTATTACCCCGCCTGGCGTTAGTACCCCAGGGTACCTTATATATCTCACTTTTTTATGGACACGATAACTTCTATAATTCTTCACCAATCTCCACCAAACTTGTACATAAAATCAATGGGGATAAAATCTTGGCTGAGTTCGTTAATGGGCAAAATCGGACCAAGGGGGTCAGAAAAGGGGGCGTTTTTGTGAAAACCGAAAAAACGCCATAACTTCTTAATTAAAGTAGATATCGAATCGGTTTAAAGTTTATATTACTTCTTAAAAATGGGCCAAATGTATATACATGACAGATTTTTGATAAATTTAGAAGTGGGCTCAAAGGGCGAAAAAAACAGGGTTTTTGAGAGAAAAAAAATTATAACTTCGTCAATTTTCAAGATATCAAGTCCAAATAAATTTTTTATAAATGTTCTTAAAATTATCTAAAACTTTTGTATTTACAAGTTTTTGATAGGACCAACTTTTACCGATGAAAAAAAATTAAAAACGAAAAGAAAAAGGGCGCTGAAAAAAGAGAAAAATCCATAACTCCGTCAATTTTTAAGATATCAAATCTGATTAAATTTATTTTACATCTTCTCAAAAATATCTACAACTTTTATTTTGACAAGTTTTTCATAGGACCAATTCGTATAGCAAAAAGAAATTAAACAAAAATAGGAGTTGGAGAAAAAACCTCAAATCCAAAAGGCTTATATTCTGACTCATTTTTAAATTCATTTTTGATTTTAAACGCATCCAAATGGTAGATCCTCTTATTTAGAAACTATATAAAGTGACGCATTGGCCAATTTTCTGATAAAGACAGAACATATTTCAAAAAAGGCTACCAAAAAGGGTATTTTGAACAGAATTTCCGAAAGTCATCGGGACTGAAAATTGAAGGAAGTATTCAAATAAGAAATTGCGTTTTTTTCTGACTCGTTTAAAATCCATTTTTGTTCTCAAACGCATCCAATTTACAGATCCTCTTATTTAGGAACTATATAATGTGATGCATTGATCGGTTTTTTGATAAAGACAGAATATATTTTGGAAAAGGCTATCAAAAATGGGTATTTTGAATAGAATTTCCCGAAGTCTTCGAGATTTGAAAATTTAAGGAAGTTTTCACATAGCAAATTACGTTTTTTTATGACTCGTTTTAAAATCCATTTTCGCTCTCAAATGCATCCAATTTACAGATCCTCTTATTTAGGAACTATATACTGTGACGCATTGGCCAGTTTTTTGATAAAGATAGAATATATTTTTAAAAATGCTGTCAAAGTGAGTATTTCGCACAAAATTTTCCGAGGCAATCATGATTAAAGAATTAAGGATGTATTCAAACAACAAATCGGTTATTTTATGACTCATTTTTAAATTCGATTTTTTTCTCAAATGCTTTCAACTGACAGTTTTTAGGTAGATTTCGTATGAAATACTACCTATTGCATTGTCTCCCATGTTGGAATTTCTGAAAAATTTTTGCGGATCTACACGAATCATGACTCCTAGACCCCAAAACCACCATCAGTAAAAAAGTTTATATACAGGGTGAGTCATAAATATCGAAACAATAGGCTAACTCCTCAAATATTGCCCCTAGACCCATACTTCCAATTGCAAAAATTCATAAAAAAAGGTGAAATTTCTGATAAGATAAGTTGCAACTCCATGGGGGGTCTATTTGAAAAAATACGAAAATTAAATTTTTATACGGCCCCCGTAGGGCAAAATTCCCAAGTAGGAAATTATTCCTTATCCATTCCTAAATCGAACAAAACAAATTTCATCTCCGTATCTAAAAATCTCACAGAGATATTAAATCCCAAAATCTTCAAAAATTCCTGACTTACACCACTTTTCCCTGCCTCTAAACTGACTCAATTTCAACGCTTGTTAGGGAACATTCACAAATTGCAATTTAATAAAAATCGGTGTAAGAGACCACTTTTTCTTTGGACATAAAATAGCAGCGTGTTTATTTTATGTCCAAACATACTATACGCTATGTGTGTGTACTTTTATAGCTTTTCGTTTTTTATATTTATACTTTTTATTATTAAAGAAGCGCCAAAGGCTGTAATATATTTATTTTGTCAATGAATCTCTATTTATATGTAAATGTTTCACTTATATTTTAATATCGTTAATCCATATCCCATGCGTTGGGGACTCTGAAAAATGTTATACACTAAAACTTTTTAAGACGGAATCACATAGGAATGAAAAAGTACGTTATAGACAGATGCTCAACCTAGAAGATGTAATTGTAGCTTATTTTCTTTTCAGGTACTATGGCATTTATTTTGCATGGATCAACATATTTTCCGTTTAAGACGGAATTTCGTCATAGGTAGATTTTTTTTTCACTGGTTTTATTATATTTAATTTTTTAGCCTTTGAATAATCTATTTAAAAAATAAATTTGAAATTTTAAAGTTTTTTTTTTTTTTTTTTTTTTTTTTTTTTTTGTAAAATAAAGATTTTAAAACCTATATGTTTTTCGTAAAAAAATCGATTGAGCCGAATTTTATTTATTTTATTCACGTATTAAGTCAGTCAGAGACAGAGATTTTAATACGGGTTTAGCCGTGACCGGTGAAATTTCATCCAGAGTGCACCTAAGTTGAAGGAAGTCCCATCCTTTATGAAAAGTACGCTAGGCCCGGCCTGGCGGGTCTTCAGAAAAAAGTAACATCTCGGTCCTGGCTCTACCTGGGCCCAGAATACAGATTTTTTAACATCCTCTGAAGGACGATAAAAAGCATGAAGTTGTCAAAAGTAAATTAAAAAAAAAAAAAATAGACTTATTGTGCATCTTAGAAAAAGCATTTTTTTAAATAACTGACGGACATTTAAACAATACACTTCGTTTTTCTGCATAATGAATTTTTTATCCTCCATTTCTTGTCTTTAAATTATTAAATGTTAAGAATTTTTAAAAGAAAAAAGAACTTGAAACATGTCATTTTTGATTTTTTTACATTAGTTTTGTTTCGGCAAATTTGAAAAAAATGTTTACTTTTGAAAAAATTTTTGCTTTTGAAAATATGATTTTTTTAAAAGTTATATTATTTTTTCAATAAACATTTTTAATAGTTTTAAAATTAATAGAAAAAAACCTTGGAACAAAACTAAAATCAGATTTTCATCTTTAATTAAATGGAAGGAAATTGAAATCCGTTAAATAATTTTACGAGTTATAACGATTTTTGATTGTCCCATTTAAACCAGTACTAACCACATGAAAATTTTATAAATTGTATGAGAAATTTTAGAATGTGATTTTCTTAGCAAATTATAAGGCCAACCATCACAAAAAAAGAAAAAAAAATCAAAATTTTAAATCAAGAAATAGATTTTTTACGCGTTTTCTAGAACTGTTAAATTAACATTGTTTTTTGAATTGTGCGCATTTCAATTTGTGTCTAATCCCTTAAAACCTGATGAATTTTTTAAACGGCTATAACTTTGCGAATTTTGGAGATATGAAGATGCAACTTTTTGTGTCTTATTCAGGACCGAATAAGGAAAGTTTTCCTAATTGGAATTTTCGTCCTACGGGGGCCGTATAAAAATTTAATTTTCGTAACTTTTCAACTAGACCCCCCATGGAGTCGCAATTTATCTTATCAAAAATTTCACATTTTTTTATGAATTTTTGCAATTGGAAGTATAGGTCTAAGGGCAATATTTAAGGAGATAGCCTATTGTTTCGATATTTATGACTCACCCTGTATATATATATCTATCTATCTATCTATCTATCTATCTATCTATCTATCTATCGGTGTATATCACTTTCTTCTAGACACGATAACTTCCATAATTATGCTCAGATCTTCTTCAAACTTTTACATAAAATCAAGGAGCCTAAAATCTCGGTCGAGTTCGTTAATGGGCAAAATCGGACCAAGGGGGTGGAAATAGGGAGGGTTTTTGTGAAAACAGAAAAAACGCGATAACTTCTTAATTAAAATAGATATCGAATCAGTTTAAAGTTTATATTACTTCTAAGAAATGGGCAAAAAGTTTATGCATGACAGATTTTTGATAAAGTTAAAAATGGGCTCAAGGGGCGAAAAAAACATGGTTTTTGGGAGAAAAAAATTCATAACTTCGTCAATTCTCAATATATTAAATCCAACTAAATTTTATATAAATGTACTCAATATTATCTAAAACTTTTGTATTTACAAGTTTTTGATAGGACCAATTTTTACCGAGGAGAAAAATTAAAAACGAAAAGAAAAAGGGGGGAGGAAAAAGAAAAAAACCCATAACTTACTCAATTCTTAAGCAATCAAATCTAATTAAATTTATTTTACATCTTCACAATAAGATCTACAACTTTTATATTGACAAGTTTTTCATAGAACCCATTCTTAGCAAAAATAAATTAAACAAAAATAGGAGTTGGAGTAAAAACCTTAAATCCAAACTGCTTATATTCTGACTCATTTTAAAATTCATTTTTGATTTTAAACGCATCCAAATGACAGATCCTCTTATTTAGGAGCTATATAATGCGACGTTTTGGCCAATTTTTTGATAAAGGCAGAATATATTTTTAAAAAGGCTGCCAAAAAAGGTATTTTGAACAGATTTCCCGAAATTATCGTTATTAAAAATTGATTAAGTATAACAAATTGCGTTTTTTCTGAGTCATTTTTAAATTCATTTTTGTTCTCAAACCCATCCAATTTACAGGTCCTATTATTTAGGAACTATATAATGTGACGTATTGGCCAGTTTCTTGATTAAGGCAGAATATATTTTTTAAAAAGCTGCCAAATAGGGTATTTTGAACAGAATTTCACGAAATTATCATGATTGCAATTTGAGGAAATTAAAAAAATTGCGTTTTTACCGAGTCATTTTTAAATCTTTTTTTGTTCTCAAACGCATCCATTTTACAGGTTCTCTTACTTAGGAACTATATTATGTGACGGAGTGGCCAGTTTTTTGATAAAGGCAGAATATATTTCAAAAAAAGGCTGCCAAAATGAGCACTTCGCACAAAATTTCCCAAAGCGACCATGATTAATGAACTGTGGGTATTCAAATAACAAATTGTTTATTTTATGACTCATTTTTAAATCCAATTTTGCTCTGAAACGCATTCAAATGACAGTTTTTTGTTACTTAGGAACTATATAATGTGCGTATTCTTTGATTTTTTGATAAAGGGTGAATATACATATTTTTAAAAGCTGTCAAAGTAAGCACTTCGCAAAAAAATTTCCCAAAGCGATCATGATAAAAGAATTGTGGTTGTATTAAAATAACAATTTTTTTATTTTATGACTCATTTTTAAATTCAATTTTGCTCTTAAACGCATTCAATTGACAGTTTTTCGTTATTTAGGAACTGTGTAATGTGCCGTATTGGTCAGATTTTTGATAAAGGCTAAATATATATTTTAAAAAATCTGTCAAAGTGGGCACTTCGTACAAAATTTCTCAAAGCAATCTTGATTAAAGAATTGTGGATGTATTAAAATAATAAATTGGTTATTTTATTACTCATTTTTAAATTCAATTTTGCTGTCAAACGAATTTAATTAACAGTTTTTTGTTATTTAAAACTATATAATAAGCATATTGGTCAATTTTTTTAATAAAGTAAGAATATAATTCAAAATATGTTGCCAAAATGGGCATTTGAGTAGAATTTCGTTTAAGAGGATTTCGATAAAACCAGTTCTTACAGAAAAATGAAATTAAAAAATTTTTAAAAGTGGTTGAATAAAGTAGTTAAACTGGGTTTATCTCTAATCATTTAATTTTTTTTTTTTTTTTTTTTTTTTGAGATGAAAACTTTTCGAAATCTACCTCCGCCTATAGGCCATGCCGAAAGGGATTATTTGTTATTTAGGAACTGTATAATGTACTGTTTTGGTCGATTTTTTAATAAATTTAGAATCTATTTCAAAATATGTTGTCATAATGGGCATTTGAGCTGAATTTTTCTTAAGATGATTCTGATAAAACCAGTTTTTGCAGAAAAATGAAATTTAAAATTTTTCATAAACGGCCAAATGAAGTTATTAAACTGGGTTTATCTCTAATCATATACACTATATTGCCATTGATTATGGGACACTTGCGATTTTAGACATTTTACTAAATATCTAGAAAAATACATGAGGAATCATTTCGAAACACTTAGTGTATAAATATAATAGTATAAGTCATACATCTCCGCGAAGATTTTTTCCCGAAACTCCAAAGGGGACCGTCAACAAATTAAAAAAGAATGAATATCTTTTGAATAACCCTGTCAAAACTAATGTAGCAAAAGCGCTCAAACTCTAGATTGTGATTGAATGCCTTATTGTAATACACTGTGTTCATTTTTATGCAAATAGCATGCATACACGCAGAGTATTTAAGGTTTTTATAAAAATGATCCCAAATTTTTCCAAGTTTTTTCCTTATAATTTTCAGAGTTCTTAATATAAAATATTATTTTTTTCAGAAAATATCACAAACAACATTGCACACAGTACCCTGTAATCAGAATTAAAAAATAATGAAAATTGTATAAAAAATGAGTTGGTTTACTAAATAATTTTTTACTGCGCATGCGTCAACGATATCAAAATTTCATTTGCATATTATGTTAGCTAAATGTATAGAGCAACTTCTGTGAAAGTCACAAAATCATAACTTGAAAATTCTGAAAATAATCGTCAATTGAATAAGTCGAAAATTCGTTATTCTCAAAATGAAGCAAAAACAAGAGGGGTTGTATCCATATATTCATTGATTAGTGTCAATATAGAATACACAATATGGGATGTACTACTGCATTAGTATAAAATCCCTCATTTTTTTGCTTCATTTTGGAAACGACGGATTTTGTCCTTTTTCTATAGACGATTACTTTCAGAATTTTCAAGCTATGATTTTGAGACTTTTACAAAAGTTGCTCTATATATTTAGCTAACATAATATGCAAATGAAATTTTGATATCTTTGACGCATGTGCAGTAAAAAATTATATAGTAAACCTACTCATTTTTCATACAATTTTTATTATTTTTTAATTCTGATTACAGGGTACTGTGTGCAATGTTGTTTGTCATATTTTCTGAAAAAAATATTATTTTATATTAAGAACTCCGAAAATTATAATGAAAAAAACTTGGAAAAATTTGGGACCTTTTTTATAAAAACCTTAATTACTCTGCGAGTGTGCATGCTATTTGCATAAAAATGAACACAGTGTATTACAATAATGCATTCAATCATAATCTAGAGTTTGAGCGCTTTTGCTACATTAGTTTTGACAGGGTTATTCAGAAGATATTCATTCTTTTTTAATTTGTTGACGGTCCCCTATGGCGTTTGGATAAAAAATCTTCACGGAGATGTATGACGTTTACTATTATATTTTTACACTAAGAGTTTCGAGATGATTCCTCATGTATTTTTCTAGATATTTAGTAAAATGTCTAAAATCGCAAGTGTCCCATAATCAATGGCAATATAGTGTATATATATATATATATATATTTCTGTTGAAATGAGCACTCTTTGAAATCTACCTCCGCCTATAGGCCCAGCCGACAGGGATTTTTTCAATTCAAGAGCAGGTAAAATTTTATTTCGTTTATTTGGTCTAGTTGCTGAAGTTAAATGTTTATTAGTTTTATGAGAATATCAATAACTAAAATTATCAGTTCGAATGTTTTTTCATGCATTTCATTTTTGCTTTCAGTTAGTTTCAAAATACAGTGAAACTTCATTTTAACGAAGCCCCTATTTAATGAAGTTTTCTACTTAACGAAATTTTCTGTTGAACATTGACTTAGAACGCTATTAAGATTAAAATTAATATCCATATTATCAAAAATATATTCTATTCGACAAAGTTTATTGCACTTCCGTGCGTTTACAATATTCAAATAGAGAGGTTGTTGTTCAGATGAATGGATGAATTTATTTCAGCAGATGTGGAATTTATTTCAGAGGAAAATAAATTATTTATTTATTTAATCTGTTGGAATCAAACAAAGAAATGGGAAAAGTTTTCGATACGCAATGAAGAGGATCCCAGTTCCCCGAAAATGTTATACGTGCATTGTTTGGATACTTTAAAAAGTGCGAAAATTTTTATGAACTGTGTACAGTAGAACCCCGCAAATCCGGACCCCGATAATCCGGATCTTCGGATAATCCGGATCGATTTGGTCATTTTTTTTCCAAGCTTGAGAAACATTTTGGCTGATTTCTATAACACTAACTTATTTCATCGTCATATTTTGAATTAAAAAAAACTTTTTTCGGAAATCTTTTCGACTTTTTTATTACAAAGTAAACATTTTTCTGTCTGTAAATATTCAATAAGTTTAACATAAAAGTGATTTTGTGTAAGTATGCTTAATTTTATTTCATTTTTTCCTAAGTCTCCGGAAAATCCGGATTTTCGATAATCCGGATTGGGTCTGGTCCCAATTAATCCGAATTATCGGGGTTTTACTGTATTTTTAAAAGAGATCCGCACAAACTAATATTACATAATATATGCGTTTTGCATATATTTAGCATATTTTATTTTATATTAAGAAAATATTAAATTTATTAAAAAAATCAGAAATACATAGCAGCATTTACTGTTAAAGATTCATTTAAACTAGTTTTAAACATTAACATAAAAGGTCAATGTCATTGAAAGTATAAAAATGATTTTATATACTGTAATAAAATATAATATAAAATCAATAAGAACCAAACTCCCAAATACAATAAAACAACCTGTTAAAAATATTTTTCTTCATTTTTAAGGATTTTTGAAATTTATACCGTGATTTTATCACATTGTGATTTTACAATATGATGGAGTTTTTTTCCACATATGTGACGTGAAGTACGTTACATGCAGTGACATAACAATTTCATTTAAATTGCCAGAAACATGTTTTTTGAAGTAAATTTCGTGTTTTGAAGAATTTTTGTAATCTTCTACAGTTTTCTAAGAAAGTCACATCTCACTCACAATGTGACGTCACTGAGTGGTGATATTTTGGTCACAGATATGATGTGACCACAGTGAGTCACAGTGACTTCACAATGACGTCTCTGTGACCATGCATGCTATGAGGGCACAGTGTTACTTAACAACGATGTTGCCGTAACTTCACCATGTTTTACGGGTACGAACGCACCTAAAAAAGAAAAATGTCCATTTAACTGATGACACTGAACTCAGAGGCTGTTCATACTATTTGCATATTATACAGTTATTTCAAAGAGTAATGCCCCTTAAAGATTAAATTAAGGGAGATAAGCCCATGTTTCCCCCCTTTATGCTTAACTAATGAACCTCGAATTCTAACCAGGGACGCAACTCATCGGAATAAACCTGTATACCAAATTGAAGCAAATCCAATAATTCTGCATGAAAACTAAGTTCTCTAAATTAAGGGAGGGGGAGGTGGTAATAGCTACTTCAACTCCCTCCCATTTAATACTTAACATATGAACCTCCGAATTTAATCCGGAAATCTCCTTATCAAAATGAGCCTAAAAAAGAAGCAAAATAAATAATTTTGTAGGAAAACACTAAATTAAGGGTGGGGGACTTCCTCCCCTTTTTACTTTTTATACATAACCAATGAACCTCCAAATCTAATCAAAGAAGTTCCTTAGTGTAATAAACCGGTATATCAAATTTGAAGAAAATCGAATAATTCATCATGAAACACCCTTTTATCTTAATTACAGGGGTGGGAGAAGCTTGACCCCCTTTACCCCTTTTATACTTAATCAATGAACCACCAAATCTAATCAGGAAAGTTCCTTATGAGAATAAATAAGCATAAAAATTCGAATTAATCAAATAATTCTGCATGAAAAAAATATTTATCTAAATTAGGAGGGGGATAGCCCTCTTTTTCCCTCTTTAAACTTAACCAACGACACCCAAAAACTTATCAGGGAAGTGCCTTATCAGAATAAATCTAGAAAACAAATTTCAAGTATATCGGATATTTCTATAGGGAGTTATTGTGTTGTGTACATACGGTATCGGCGGGCATACAGTGCGTGTCAAAAGTTTAAGCACAACAGAAAATTTCAAAATAAAATTTTATTTATGAGTGAAAGTTACATTCCTTTTCACATTACCTACAAATTGTAATTTTAAAAAGATAGTTAACAGATTTATGCTACAAAATGTATCTTAAATAGTAAAATTTATCAAAACAACAAAAATGAGTGTGTCAAAAGTTTAAGCACTGTAGTATTTTAGTCTTTAGCAGAAAAATAATAAAAAAAAAAGAAATTGATACTTAATTATTGCTCCTTTCTTCTGAATTACTTTAAATATGCGATCTTCCATCGGAAAAATGAGGTTCTGTATTGTTTCTTGTTCAGTTTTAAACCAAACGTTCTCAATGACATCTTTCAAATCTTTAACTAAAGAATACTGCTTTCAATTTGGATAAACTGCATGCGTGAGAATACACCATATGTTTTCTTTAAGGTTTGAATCAGGACTAATTGCCGGCCATTTCAAAACAGACACTTTTTTTTCAGCTTAAGCCACGATGCAGTTGAGTTTGACGTATGGATCGAAGCATTATCATGTTGAAATAATCATTTTTCTCCCCCCCAAAACCTCGGCAACAGGAAGCAGATTAACAAGTGTCTCTTGGTAGTTTTCAGAGTTTTCACAACCACTGATGAATGCTAGAGATATCTGACTTTTGAAAGAAATAGCCCCCCATACCATTACAGAACGATCATTTTGTTGTCGGCTAAATACACTCCTAGGTTCTTTGCGTAGATCATGCCAATAGTACTTAAACTCATCAGGGCCATCGATGTTCCATTTTTTTTTCATCACTGAATATGACATTCGGCCACTTTTCACCAAATGAGATATGCTCTTTCGCCCACTGTAATCTAGCTTCTTTATGGTGTCGTTTGGGACACGGTAATTGAGCCATTTTATGGTATTTGGTGTATTTGAATTCGAGAACTCTTCTATGAACAGCTTTTTTTATATTTGTCCTCCGACTGCATGTTTTGTTTGCGAAAGGGAGTAATTACCAGTTGAAGACAAATTTCTGATGCGGCTATCTTCGCGCATACTAGTCACTCGCGGCCTTCCGAAATGAAATTTTCGTTTGCAATCATTACTACGAGCCAAAATTTGATGAATACCTCGTTTTGATCTTTTTAATGCACTTGTAATTTCAGAAACAGACTTACATTTTGCTCTCATACTGCAGATTTTTATCCCCTCCTCCTCTGAAAATTCTTTCGACTCAGGCATTTTGTACTAACTTAAAAACAACAACTGACGGCTTCTTATACACACAGAAATTGTTTGCGTGCGCGACCGCGTACGTCAGATTGTAAAATTTGCATAAAAACGATTTTGTGCTTAAACTTTTGACACGGTTATTTTTGTTCTATTCTTAAACTCTATGGTTTGAAATAAAATTAAAAAGTTAATTTCAATGAATATGGTATTAAAATAGATATTATTAACATATACAAGACAAATATTAAAATAACGTGAATATTTAAAGTTTTATTTTAAAATAGCTATTGTGCTTAAACTTTTGAAACGCACTGTATTAGCTCTTAGGCTTTGATAGTCAGTGAGCAAAAATGCGCACCCCTGAGTTGTATTATCCGTCCTCATCTCTTTTTTTAATTCCACACTTTAAGATTCAATCACATATAATTATATATGTTACACCCCAATTCGGTCAAATCCAAATACTTTTCCGTATAACTCACAGATTTAATATCACAAATTAAATACACATAAAAACCGATAATGTTTCATACAAAATATGTCATTTTTATGACAAGTAAGTTATTTTAGAAATTTACACACTTATTTGTGTACACATAATTATGTGTAAATTATTATAATGCACCTATTCGTTTAAATTCCGTCATTTTCCTACATTTACACATTTCTATGAGTTTTTCCAGTGATAAGATAAAACACACTTAATTTCATCAGCTGAAAACACATACAAACAGGTAAATTTTTGCAAAAAAATGTGTAAATTTCATGACAAATGTGTAATTTTTGAAAATTACACACATATATATGTAAAACTGACAAATTTACACATTTATTTTTTAGAGTGTACATTGTTTTAAAAATTAAAATATCATGTCTAACTGAACCGCATGGAAACGCATAACTCATTTGAAAAGCCAATTTCAGCTGTTCTTATCTGCAATCGGAAAATTATTCCAATTTTTTCAGCAGCCCTGTATATAGCATATAGGTTTTTATTTATTAACTATATCAGAGGTTCCCAAAGTGTGCTCGGCGGAGCCCTTGGGGCTCCGCCTGAATTTTCCAGGGGCTCCGCGGCGCTCTAGAAAAATAAACAAAACATGAAAAAAATGAGCATATTGCAAGTGAAAGATTTGCAAGTGAGTCGAAACAGAAAAAGCCCTCTTGTGCTGTTAACACTGCTTGCCGAACAAAAGGGAGAACAGTTTTGTTCTTTGGAGTTTCTCCTATTCATATGTTTATAATTAATTCTTTTTTGCTTTGTAACAAGGTTTCTGAGCAAATTTTCAGAAAAGTATTCAAAGTCATCTCGAAACTCTGACACATTTATTTGAGCCTTGCTTTCCAGCTGCTTAACCCTTTGCGGCGCAGGACTAATTCATTGCTTAAGTGTTGAAATTAATGACTAACATCGGAATTTGAAAACAACTTTATTTGTAAATAAGAAAATGTTTTATTTCACGCATTCAAGAAACCGTAATTTTTCCAAACAAAATTCCGGTGCGAATGTGGCGTTTGAGAATTAAAATTAAGTGATATATCTATGAAACCACAAAGGGTTAAAATAAGATGGTGGATGATTTCAAATAGGTACTAAATCCATTCAGTATAAAAACAAAATCACACTGCTCAAGCTCTGAGGAAAACGAAGCTGTCATTGATTTCACATCTCAAAACGATCTAGTAATCTCTTTTCAAAGCACGGTATCACTGAATTTTGATACCATTTGACAGATAAATACAAAATCTTGTTAGACGAAGCAAAATTAATTTTACTCCCATTTTCAACGGCATATCTGGATTCTCCACTTATACAAATATCAAAATAAAATGCAGTAACCGACCCAGACATTCGCTTACATCTGTCGAAAATTGCACCAGATATAAAAAAACTGTGCAAAACAATTCAAGCACATTTTTCACACTAAAATTTTATATTTTATTGTTCGTCAAACTTTATGGAGAAAAGAAAAACTATCGGCATTTAATATTTGTATATATATTGCATATTGTATGATTGATATTTTCGAAATTTTAATTTCTTTAAACTGTTTTTTATTTTTATTAAATTTTACTTATTTAAATCTTCTATCCTAGTTTTAAAATTGTGTTTGATTATTAAAACAATGTCTATCACTTAAAGCGTCTTTTCTTAAAAGATCTTGTTATCATTTAAAATCCCTCACTAGTTTCATTTGTGTGTAATGTTTGTATATATCTTTTTATTATTATATCTTTATTTTTTTAATCTGTTTTTAATTTGTTTATCTTGTTTGTATTTTTTTTAATTGTTTAAACAATTTTATACTGTTTTTCATAGTAAAAAATATTTGCCGCTAAAAGCGTATTTTTATTGCATCTTCTATTATTCACAGTCCCTCATTAGATTCGTATTACATTTGTGTACATTGTGAATATATATATTTTTTATATATAAATTTAAATTCATTAATTTGTTTGTTATTTGTATATTTAAATTTTATATACTGTTTCTCATTGTGCAGGATCGTTTGTAGAATAAAATGCCCCTTTTTTGTATATTTTATCATTTAATAAACCCCTCATTAAATTCATTTTTAATAGTTATATACAGGGGTTGCACAAAAATATGGAAACACCTTTTGAAATGCATGTTTGAAAAGAAAGATTGATTATAATGAACTATGTTGAAGGCACTGGAGTTTTCGCCTACTGACGCCACCTATACAACTTCGTAAAATCGCTGCACCGTTTAGTCGTTGTTGGAGCACTCTTATGTGAGATTATCATTGCATTATCGCAGAGTTAAGACTTCGAACGTGGACAAATTGTTGGCGCGCGTATGGTGGGTGCTTCCGTAAGCAAGGTAGCCGAGGTTTTTAGTGTTTCAAGAGGTACTGTGTCGAAGATTTATTCCGCATATTTGAAATGCGGAAAAAACATCATCCGCTAAATCACAGCGCGTACGAAAGTGTGTGCTGACTGATCGTGACAGGCGATCATTAAGGAGGATTATCGCGAAAAATAAGCAGTCCACAGCTGCAAAAGTTACTGTTGAAATGAATGCCGTGTTACCAAATCCTGTGAGTACCAAAACAATTAGAAGGGAGCTTCATAAATAGGGAATTACTGGCCGTGTTGCAATTTAAAAGCCATCCATCAGTAATGCTAATACCTGTAACAGGAAAAAGTGGTGTTTAAGTCATAAAGCCTGGACTATAGAGCAGTGAAAGAGCGTAATATGGTCTGATGAATCTTTTTTCACATTGTTCCCCACTTCTGGCCGAGTTTACGCCCGGAGAACGCCATCTCAAGCCTATAATACAGATTACTTGTTGCCAAGAGTGAAACATGGCGGGGGTTTGGTGATGGTTTGGGCAGCCATATCGTGGGTCTCTTCTGGCCCCATGATAACTCTGTAAGGGCGTATTGCTGCTCAGACTTATGTGAACATTTTGGCCGATCAAGTTCATCCAATGGTACAAGCTTTGTTCCCCAATGATGATGGTATCTTCCAAGACGACAACGTCCCCGTTCACACAGCTCACATTGTCCAGGACTGGTTTTCTGAGCACGAGGATGAATTTTCGCATCTCCCCAGGCCACCAAAGTCATCAGACTTGAATATTATCGAACCTTTGTAGTCTACATTGGAGCGGAAAGTGCGTTCTCGCTATCCACCGCCATCATCGTTCTCTGAACTTGCCACTGTTTTGCAGGAATGATGATACAATATTCCCTTGGCAAACATACAGAAACTGTATTTATCCATTCCGAGAAGACTGCAAGCTGTTTCCAATAACAACGGGTACCGTACACAATACTAGGCAAGGAAACGCGTTTTTTAAGATGTTTCCATATTTTTGTCCAACCCCTGTATGTTTTGTATATAAATTCTTTCTTTTCGTAACTTTAATTGCTTTAATCTGTCAATTTTATTTTTATAATTTCTTTTTCTTTTTTTTTTTTTTTTTTTTTTTTTTTTTCCTATGCTGTATTCTATTGTACATAATTTTATAAACAATTTATATTGGTGAAAACGCATTTTTTTTAGCATCTTCTATCCCTTTAAAACCTCTTTTAAAAATTCTCTTTTAATTGGTCTCCGCCACATTTTCCAATAACAAATAAGTCTGTAACAATTTAAAAAATATATTCTTCACATTTGTCATCACATTAGAATTTAAAATTTTGCTCCCAAAATAATATAAATTTAATCCCATATATGTATCCCATTGTGTTAATAATGTTTTTTTACTACTTTTCAGTTCATTTAACATGCGTAGTTTTTAATTGCATAGTTGTTTTGAAGCAAAAACGATGACAAAAGAAACTTTCTTTCAAAACTATAATTAATAACCAAATAATTTAAATAAAATATAACCTCAAAAAAGTTAACCTCTTCACGATGGGAGTCTTTTACGAAATTTTTAATGTTTTGTCACCGGATTTTAAAAACAGAAATTTGTGCCTTATTAAATCGAAAAAAATGCTTCGATTAAATATGGCAAATTTTACAGTAAATGTTTACTGGTGGGGATAAACAAGGATTCTTAAGCCTTTTTGCGGCACGTATACGTGACGTTCCGAATGCTCCCAAGGTTCGTCCCCAAGGGGTTAACAATGTTGCATTTAACAATACAGCTTATAGATTTTGCCGCGCCCATTTAAACACTAAAACGGTGACCTACGTCTAAATGTATTTTTTAAAAATGGTTCAAAAAAAAAGCTGAGAGAGATTTATTTTCGTTATATATTTAGAAATTCTAGAAACTTAAAAAAGAACGGAAATATGTTCCATAATCGCATGATTCTTTTACGGGTAGGCGGGACTAGCGAAAACGTGTTACAAAATTACTCATGGATTACGGAACTATGCATTTTCTTCTTTTTTCACGAGTAGCCAACTAGAATTATACAGAAGTCGCTCTCCAAACGAAAACTGTACAAATTACCTTTATTTGTGTGTGTGTGTGTAGTTTTGGTCATAAATAATAATAGTTCTACGTAAGCCCCAATATAATGGATAATCCAAACATGGTTACAATTTAGATCTTTAATTCTGTGTTCTTACTGGAAATCCCAAAAAAATTTTCTTATTTTAAAAATGGATGTCATTAACCCCACAACATTACTACTTGAACATCGCTCGGGTAAAAAAAGAGTTTGTTTTACTCGTTACTAAAAGCTTTCAAAAATCACAAATTTTTAACTATAATTCTTATTGCATTTTGAAGGAAACATCTCGATTATACAAAGTATATAGAAAAAACAAGAGGGTTTTAATCCTTATTTTTATTTTATTGCGTCCACTAATAGTAATATTAAATAAAACTGTTAAAGGGTTATATAACAGAAAATTTGATTTTTAAAATTTCTATTACGAATTCAGTATTTCTGTATCAGGAAAGGGCGAAACTGAGAATCTTAGTCCAATGTTGGAAATTTTATGGAAAATGCTGAATTTTTATCCAGCAGTTTTTTCTCTGCTCCATAGGCATAGAAAACATAAATTTGTAAACCACAGAGTATCGTTGGGTTCAGGGGCTCCGCCTCAGAAATTCTTCCCAAGAAGGGCTCCGCGAGTTCAAAAGTTTGGGAACCGCTGAACTATATGAATGCCAAAAATTAATTCGCTTAAAAAAATATATGCCTTAGTTGAAAATTCCCCTTCAGTAATTTCCTCTAATAAGGATAATGGCACGTGAATACTTTTGCGCAGCTCTGAATATGAGGTATGGAATTTATATATAAGGAATAACGTGTAAAAATTTAGTTACATTTAAAAAAACATACCGACTTTCAAAGCACATTCCAGGAATTATTCTCAAAGACACTACCGTAACCGATTTATTTTGTGTGTCCCTGTAAATGAATAAAAAATACTATAAATGCCCTGTTCTACTGTAATCTTAGTGAAATTTAGTGATTTATATCAGTTTCAATGTACCTGAAATAGCGTAATCCCATTAAAATATTCTGCTAATGAATTTTCCCCTTATACCATAATGGAATGGAATTTTTTTTGAGAGCCTCTGTAAATGAACTAATGTTACATATTTCATGTACAATACCAAACATGTTTTGGTGACCCTAAATAACCTCTCTCAATTGCATGAGAATCCGAATATATTTAGGAGAGTTAGAAAGTGCACAGAGGGATAGACAAACCGAATGCATAAACAGTTTTCAACTTTGTTGGAAAGTTTTTTAACTATATTCCAGATTGAGAAAACTGATTAACAGACTATAAAAATTGTTGAAAATAAGTGGCAGCAAAAGAAACTTCTTTTATATATGATTTTTTAAATATCGAAAATAGCATGGGTTTAATAATAGTAAAGAACGCTTTTTGGAATCGTTGGTAATTCGGAAAAGTTCTTGATTCTTCTCTATCATATTTATAATACGTTTTCCTATTTTTTTCCTTTACGGAGAAGAGAGTGCACCAGTTACTAAAGTCATCAAATCTACACTATTAAAATCCGACCGTATGTATGTATGTATGTGACGCTATATCCTCCGATCCCGGAAACAGAGAAACATCTCGTTTGTTTTGAATTGAAGGGAAAAAAAATCCCGGGATCCCGAGTTGCTCATTCGTCTGTCTGTCCATCCGTCAGTCTGCCAGCGTATAACAACTCAAAAACTACCCAACCGAATCGTTTGAAACTTAAAATATATAATTATTAGATAATTTTGTCGAGTCATTTCAAATTTTATGAAAATCGGATGCATAGTTCAATTACAGGGACAATCAAAAGGATTCCGATACATTACGGTCAATGGGGGAAAATGTTTCAAGTGCATTTTAAAAGTCTTACACACTTTCGAACATAATAAAGTTAATATGCATCTATGAAGTATATACTACTAGCAAAAGCCATGCTTTGTTTGGATTCGCGAAGCATTATTTTATAAAACAGATATTTGAAAGTAACAATATTTTTTTATTATTATTTTTGCATCTTTATTAAACAAAAACGTTATTTTATGTTTTGGCGCATTTTAATTTTTTATTTATGATGTAAAACTGGCATAATAAGATATTTTCGAAGCAAACTTTTACAATTTTTTTTTAAATTTTCAACTAAAAGCTCTTTTAAAGATGTTTTTACAATTTCAAGTAGCCACTGGTGTTTTTTAATTGTTTGAAATATGCATGTTTCCAATCTTTGTAATCAACATCCGATAATCTTTGATAGCTATTTTAGAATAATATATTTGAAGAGAGCTTGAACAAAGTTACTTCTTCAAAATCCTATTTTCTGGAAAAATCATTTGAAATCTGCTTTCGTTGATACTATGAATTTTTAACTGTAAAACATTTTATTTTAATTTCTTCGTTTTTATACATGTTAGCGTATGAGAATTGCTGTAATTCTCTCCGCGTGGGAGAACTTTTTACTTTCTGCGAATGGCAATTCAATTAATGGAATTACCTTAACGAAGCGCTCTCTCATTCTCGCAGTGACTTTTTCACGAATAATTATTGTTGTGTTTGCAAACTTATTAAAGTCTTATTTTTCTATAAAATCCTTCTGATTAATGAGTCGATATTATTTAGCCACAATACGACCTTCGCAAAAATATTTATAAAGAGCTTGAACCAACAACTTCACGCAGATCTTTTAATTTTTCATTTATATAACAAATTTAAGAATTAATTTTATTTGTTTACAATTATTTTGTTGCCAGTTTACAAAGAAAAAAAAAAAAAAAAAAAATCCATAATACAATTCTTTTAAAATGTTTAAGTGCCATCTGTGCAAACGATTTTGCGGGATAATGAAAACATGTTTTATTTAATAAATTAATCATGATTCTATCTATAATTATTTACTCCATGATTTAAACTTTTTTTTCTGAAAATATACGCGTTTCATTTTTTATTTATTTGCTAAAATGCGTCCGTATTGGAAATGCATGTAAAATAAATTAATTAAAATAATAATTTTTTTAACGTTTTACTGTAAAAAAATTATATTCTGCAAATCTACAGATCATAATTTATTTTTGTGTTTAATTTGAAGTTAAAATATTGAATAGTTTTTTTGTAAAGCGTACGACAAATTGTAATTTGAGTGGACTAGTAGAGGATTCGCTTCGCTCATCCTAATAATATGCATTCTGTACAATCTGTGGTGCAAATAATATTTCTTATTGATTTACAGGGCCACACAAAAGTATTCCATTGCATAGTTATGCAGGGTGAGTCATAAATATCGAAACAATAGGCTATCCCCTTAAATATTGCCCCTAGACCCTTACTTCCAATTACAAAATTCATAAAAAAGGTGAAATTTTTGATAAGATAAATTGCAACTCCATGGGGGGGGGGGGGTCTATTTGAAAAAGTGCGAAAATTAACTTTTTATACGGCCCCCGTAGGATAATAATTCCAATTAGAAAAAATTTCCTTATCCAGTCCTAAATAATACACAAAAAGTTGCATCTTCATATCTTCAAAATTCTCGGAGTTATAACCGTTTGAATAATTCATCAGATTTTAAGGGATTAGACACAAATTGAAGTGCGTGCAATTCAAAAGACAATGTTACTTTAACAGTTGTAGGAAACGCGTAAAAAATCAATCTTTTGAGTTAGAATTTTGTTTTTTTTTTCTTTTTGTGATGGTTAGGCATATAATTTGCTAAGAAAAACACATCCTAAAATTTATCATAAAATTTATAAAATTTTATATGGTTAGTACTGTTTTAAATGGAATAGTTAAAAATCGTTATAACTCCAAACATTATTTATCGGATTTCAATATCTTTCTATTTAATTCAAAATGAAAATCTGATTTTAGTTTTGTTTCGGGGTTTTTGTTTTTCAATATTTATCTTAGAACTATTAAAACTGTTTATTTAAAAAATAATAACTTTTAAAAAATCATATTTTCAAAAATAAATATTTTTTAATTTTTTTTAAACATAACTAATGTAAAATAATTAAAAATGACATTTTTCAAGTTTATGATTTTTTTTTTAACAATTCTTAACTTTTAATAATTTAAAGACAAGAAATAATCGGGAAAAAAGTCATTATACAGAAAAACGAAATGTACTGTTTTACTGCCCATCAGATATTTAAAAGAATGCTGTTCTAAGATGCAGATTAAGTCTTTTTAAAAATTTAGCTCTCACAACTTCAAGCTTTTTATCGTCCTGGACAAGCTGTTAAAAAATCTGTATCCTGGACTCAGGTCAGATCAGGACCGAGACGTTACTTTTTTTTCTGAAGACTCGCCTATTCGTGTCTAATTATTTTTCATACCGGATGGGACTGCTTCCTTTTTCCCAGTTCTGCACTGGACGGAATTTTAAATCCCGGTCTCGAACAATCCGTATTAAAATCACAGCCTCTGACTGACTTAGCACGTGCATAAAATAAGTAAAATTTGGTTCAATCAATATTTTTACAAAAACCACATGAATTTTAAAATCGCTTTTATTTTACAAAAAAAAAAAAAAAAAAAAAAAAAAAAAAAAAACCTTTAAAATTTATCTTTTTAAAGAATAGTATATTTAAATGCTAAAAAATTAAAGTAAAACATAGAAAAAAAATCTGCCTATAACGGAATTCTGTCTTAAGCAGAAAATGTGTTGATCCATGTAAAATAAATACAATAATACCTGAAAAAAAATAAACTCCATTTAACCCTCCTAGGAAGGGCATTTGTCTATTACGTATTTTTTCTTTTCTATGTGATTCCGTCTTAAAAGGTTTTACTGTATAAAATTTTCAAAGTCTCCAACTCACGGGATGTGGATTAGCGATTAAAATATAAGTGAAACATTTACATATAAACAGAGATTTATTGATAAAATGAATATATCACAGCCTTTGGCGCTTCTTTAATAATAAAAAAGCATAAATATAAAAAACGAAATTCTATATATTAAGTACTTTTGGTCAGAACTTCTCCACGCGTAACAATTGTTAACTATACTGAAGTAAAAAGACTATCTAGAAATTCATGGCTGCCGGCTATGATTTAAGCTATTTTCCAGGCTGGTCCGGATTATGATATTAATATTGTTTCATGCAGGGCAGAACTTTTTTCCCTATGGGTCGGTTTAGGACCGGATTATACACATTTTGATCTATTCAGACCTCCAGTACTAACGATCAACATGTTTTGAAAACAAATTTTGATTTAAATCAATACGCTGCTATAATATGTCCAAATAACAGGCACGGTCTTAAACCGACATATAATAACGGATAATTTGCGAACGATCCCTTATTTTTTTTTTTTTTGAAAACGGATGAAAAACTCATCGTTTACAGGCATGTGTGTAAGTCACGAATTTTTGAGAATTTTAGATTTTAATATCTCTGTCAGGTTTTCAGATACGGAAATGAAATTTTTTTTGTTCAAGCTAAGAATGGGTAAAGAATAATTTTCTAATTGGGAATTTTGCTCTACGGGGGCCGTATAAAAATTTAATTTTCGTATTTTTTCAAATAGACCCCCCCATGGAGTTACAAATTATAGTATCAGAAATTTTACCTTCTTTTTAATGAGTTTTTGCAGTTGGAAGTATGGGTCTAGAGACAATATTTAAGGAGATAGCCTATTGTTTCGATATTTATGACTCACCCTGTATATTGAGACATTGTTTCGTATGCATTTTAATAGTATTAAACTATTTAATATTTTATGAAATTGATATACGTTACACAGGATTACACCAAGTTACAGTCATCGTTCAGTCTGTCTGTCCATATATAACAGAGCAAAAACTAGCAACCAAATCGTTGGAGATTTAAAATATATAATTGTTGCATTATTTTGTCAAGTCAATTAAAAATTTATGAAAATTGGATGTATAGTTTAATAACAAGGACAATCAAAAGTATTCCATCGCATTACGGTCAGTAGGAAGAAATAGTTTCAAGTACATTTTAATGAAGTCACACTCTTTCGAATATAATAGAATTGGCAGGAATCTATGAAATAGATACTAAAATATACATTCTGTACAATTTATGATACAAAGAATATTTATTATTATTTTACAGGTTTTACATCAAAATTATAACACTGCACATTATGGTATGCGGGGAAATATTGTTTGGGGCATGTTTTAATTATATTAAACTATTTCGCGTTTTATGAAATGTTATACGTTGCTGCGGTTTAATACAAGTTACTTCCTGTATAATAAAAAGCAGATAGTATTTACAGGAACACACAAAAGATTTCGACCATTATACCGTAACCGAAGTACTGTGTACTATAACAGCAAGATCTGAATATTTTTTAATTTCGTTGAAGTACGAACGCACCTCATTTGCTACGCTTCACGTGCAATTTCCAACTTGTTTAAATTGCCATCGCGGGCATTCTAACAGAGTCAAACAAAAAGAATGAGATTTTTAAATAGATTGTTCTTTTCTTGGACTAACGGTCTATTTTTTTTTTTCAATTTACAATTTTTTCGATTTTTTTACGAGACATCGAGTTTCAGTTAAAAAAAAAATTACTGTAAAAGTCATCACCCAATTCGCAGATATACTTCGTGTTCTACACGTTTTCTTTAGATAAACTGACCAGCGTAGCGAGCAAAAGGCCGCTAATATATACACTATATTGCCATTGATTATGGGACACTTGCGATTTTAGACATTTTACTAAATATCTAGAAAAATACATGAGGAATCATCTCGAAACTCTTAGTGTATAAATATAATAGTATACTTCATACATCTCCGTGAAGATTTTTTACCGAAACTCCATAGGGGACCGTCAACAAATTAAAAAAGAATGAATATCTTTTGAAAAACCCTGTCAAAACTAATGTAGCAAAAGCGCTCAAACTCTAGATTATGATTGAATGCCTTATTGTAATACACTGTGTTCATTTTTATGCAAATAGCATGCATACTCGCAGAGTAATTAAGGGTTTTATAAAAATGGCCCCAAATTTTTCCAAGTTTTTCCATTATAATTTTCAGAGTTCTTAATATAAAATAATATTTTTTTCAGAAAATATGACAAACAACATTGCACACAGTACCTTGTAATCAGAATTAAAAAATAATAAAAATTGTATGAAAAATGAGTAGGTTTACTAAATAATTTTTTACTGCGCATGCGTCAATGATATCAAAATTTCATTTACATATTATGTTAGCTAAATGTATAGAGCAACTTTTGTAAAAGTCTCAAAATTATAGTTTGAAAATTCTGAAAGTAATCGTCTATAGAAAAAGGACAAAATCCGTTGTTTCCAAAATGAAGCAAAAAAAATGAGGGATTTTATCCAAAAGTAGTCGTAACATCCCGTATTGTGTATTCTATATTGACACTAATCAATGAATATATGAATACAACCCCTCTTGTTTTTGCTTCATTTTGAGAATAACGGATTTTCAACTTATTCAATTGACGATTATTTTCAGAATTTTCAATTTATGATTTTGTGACTTTCACAAAAGTTGCTCTATACATTTAGCTAACATAAAATGCAAATGAAATTTTGATATCGTTGACGCATGCGCAGTAAAAAATTATTTAGTAAACCAACTTATTTTGTATACAATTTTGATTATTTTTTAATTCTGATTACAAAGTACTGTGTGCAATGTTGTTTTTTATATTATCTGAAAAAAAAAATTATTTTATATTAAGAACTCTGAAAATTATAAGGAAAAAACTTGAAAAATTTGGGACCATTTTTATAAAAACCTTAATTACTCTGCGAGTATGCATGCTATTTGCATAAAAATGAACACAGAGTATTACAATAAGGCATTCAATCATAATCTAGAGTTTGAGCGCTTTTGCTGCATTAGTTTTGACAGGGTTATTCAAAAGATATTCATTCTTTTTTAATTTGTTGACGGTCCCCTATGGAGTTTCGGTAAAAAATCTTCACGGAGATGTATGACGTATACTATTATATTTATACACTAAGAGTTTCGAGATGATTCCTCATGTATTTTTCTAGATAATTAGTAAAATGTCTAAAATCGCAAGTGTCCCATAATCAATGGCAATATAGTGTATATATATATATATATATATATATTTCAAATGGTTAATATTGTTTACTATAATTAAATTTAATTCTTCGTTTTGGTTTATTGTTTTATTGATAAAATCCGTTGGTGAATCTTGTCTACTTTTAATGGTATTATATATATATATATATATATATATTACAAATTTAAATTTTTTTCGCCAAAACTAACCTTTATACTAGCTTAATTTTCTTATAATAATGTTCCGTACTTACTTCAAATTATTAAATTAAAATCTTGTTTCTAGATTTAATCTGTTAATCTGTATGCAGACGATATAAATTCTTAATTTGCCTTAAAAAACATTATTCCAGTATGCGTAAATTTAAAAAGATGGCTCTAAATTAAAAATATTCTTAATTAAAACTTTATTTCTTAATATTCCAAATAAAACTGATTTCTTCTATGTTTTTATCAACCTTTTTAAGAAAATCTTATTAAATTTATTCCAAAACCATACCTTTCAAAAAATATCTATATTTTATTTTATCTATTTATTTATTTTTCCGCCGTCAACCTTTGATGTGTGCATTAATAAATTCATTTCTTTTCTTTTTCTCTTAAAATTAATCATTGATAAAAATCGTCTGCCTAAGAAATTATGAGTCGATTATAAATTGGTTAAATAATATCTTTTTTTTTTAAATAAATTTATCGTCTGTGTAAAATAGCCTCGTATCTGGACAAGAATTCTGTTTACAAATAAAGGATGATGGTTTGAGATTACAGAAAGTTCTAGAATTTTCTTTTTAGTTTTAAAGAGTGGAAGTCTCGAGATGAGAAGGAGAGAGATTCTGGAGTTCTTTCGTCGATGAGTATGGCTGGTTGAAGTAAATGATGGAATATTTTTTGGACATTTCGGTAAAAGATCGTTTGCAAAAAGGAGCTTTTCCCTCTATAATGACTACAGTTGAATAAATAAACTTACAGCTACCAATGAGTGATTTTTTGGATCTGCTACATTTATTTATTATTTATTTTTCCCTCGCTGGCCATGACTTCTGTGCAAAGAACGGGGACCCTGGCGATGATGTTTCTGGCTCCTAACTTTAAAATGTCACAGTCTTTTCTAGAGTCGACAGGATGTTTTATGCCTGCGCTGCCTTTTTACGTTTTTAAAGAAACTGGCTATGGAACGAAGTGATAATAAAAACTGTGGATCGCTGAATAATTTGCCCGTCATTATTGGATGTGTTCTTAAACAAAAACTGCCATCGTCTCATGATTTCTGGAGTGACAAAAACAGAAGAATTGTTCCTGTAAAGTGCTTTGGTCGATAAAAAGTAGTCCTCTTATGATGAAAAAGAAGAAAAAAAATAATAATAATTACAAGACCATTTCTTGTTAATTGGTGAACAGAAAAATATTTTTTCGAGATAGTTGAGACCCATAGGATTTCGGTGAGATTTTTTTTTCGTAGTGTTTTTAATATTATTATTTGTATATTTTTTATGTATTTATTTAAATTAATTATTCTCTGTTTGTCAGGTTTATTTATTTGATTATTTATCTGTGAATCTTACTTACTTACCTATTTATGAGTATTTTTATTATCATTATTATGTGTTGAAGATTGAAATATTTTTGTTCTTAAGGATTAAATTAAAGAGTATGGTATTCTTAGACAATTACTATTGCATATTAAAGATTATTATGATATTTTTATGCACGCTTAAAGATAAGTTCGTAATAATAGTGAAGTATAAAAGAACGTAGAAGCTCAAGTTATTTTTTTTTTAAAAAGATACATTTTCTATTGTTTGTTAGCAAGAACTATTCTCAGAATACAGTATTTTCATGATAATGCTCCTACAACTAAACATTTGAGCTAAAAATTAAGTTAACATTTATGTTTTTTCCTTTTATTTGTTAGAATTTCTGGTTACAGTGAGCTTTGGTTCCCGGATTCTTATAATTTATTTAAATTCAGTAAGAAAGATGGAACTGTGCAAGGCTGTTGCTAGAGTTTTTACTGATAAATATAATTAATTTTTTCAGTAAATTTTGTGATTTTAAGTAAGAAATTACCTATAATTAAAATTTTTGAATATGTTTATGATCTATAAAATAATAGAATTAAAAGTTGATCCCAATTTAAGGTATATCTATGATATTTACAATTTCTGTTTTATTAGATAAAATTTCTGGTTAAAGTTAGCAGCTAAATATAGTAATTTTGAAAAAATATGTAATTGATAGAAATCATTAACTTTGAAATTTATTGCGAATGATTTTACGATTAGGATTTAATAAAGAAAATAGAAGTGCTTCATTTATTCTAATGAGTAAGAATAAAAAAATTATGGAAGATCCTAAGTTCGTACCGTTTGACCCGAGTTCTGGAATGAACATTTTGTCTTGGTTAACTTATTTTGATAAAACATGTGATAGGGAACAGAAAAATCTAGAATGGAAATTTAATTCTATTGCGCAATATTTGAAAGGTGAAGCGCAAAAAATTTATATCAATGACTGCTTAAATTGTACGGATTATGAACAAATTAAGAAAATTTTGATAGAAAGACTCATTGAATTGGACTTCCCGAGTTTTTCTGATTTTTCAAATCTGAAATTAGATAATTTAGACAATTTAGAAACTTATTTTCGTAAAAAAGTGGAAATTGGTAGGAAATTACATCTTAGTGAAAATATACTATTACAAGGTTTAACTGATGGTTTAAAACCAGAATTCAAAAACAATATTATTATAAATCCTCCTAGTAGTACCACAGAATGGTACCGGGTTGTCAAACAATTCGTGGAAGTTTCCACCCCACTAGTTTCAAACCAAGTAATAAATCAACCATCAGCTAGACAAAATTTTCAACCTTTTCAATCAACTAGGCCCTGGATTCAGCCAGTTAGGCCCAATAATACACCTAGGAATTGGATTCCCCAAAGACAATCTCAGTTTCAAAGACCTAGAGTTTGTCAAAATAATTATATTCAAAATTCATATTCTTCAAGACCTTGTAGGATATGCACAAATAGGGGTGTGAGTAATGCTTTTCATTGGGAAAGAGAATGTATTTTTAGGAATGAGGTACCATCCTCTGATACTCTTCCAAATATCTCACAAAATAATTTTCCTAATGTTTGGCAATTAATTGTGTATGGATATACAAATAATTATAATTTACCATGTGTTGTAGATACTGGCTCAACTATTGCAATATTGCCACTTAAATTTGTTAAAAAACTTAATGCTAAAATTGAGACTATACCCTCAGTTACCATTGGTCAGGCAAAAGGATTTTTACATATAAATAAAAAATGTAGTGTTCTTCTAAAAGTGGGTAAAATTAAAAAATATGTTAATTTTTTAGTATGCAATACAAATTTGGATTATGCTATTTTGGGATTAAAAGAATGTTCTAAATTTAAATTAACCATAGAATGTAAAAATTGTATTGTAAGGCAGGGAAGGAAAATTATAACTAACAGTATATCCATACATAATGAGAGATCCCTTCATTTCAATACAGTAAATATGGACCAAGTACAACAAAACAGGGATCAATCTAATGAAATTGTAACCTCAGAATATAAAAAAAATATGAAATTAAATACTGGTAATACTGTAGCAATAGATAATTATGATAATGAAACACTGAATGTAAGTAATCATGATATAGAGTTACAATCTACTTGTGGAAATATTATGAAAAATGAAGACTGTGTTGAATATGATCACGAAATTAATGTGCATCCTGATTATAGAGGTTCCATGACTCTTCAAAATTTTCGCGATAATTCGGATTCAGATTTAACTGGGGAAATAAATTTAATTCAAGATGTAAATTTAAGGGAATTAGTTCATATTTATAGTGATATTTTTGCAAAGCATAAATATGATGTGGGTAGGATAAATATTGAACCACAACGCGTTATACTAAACTCAGACCTACCTATATCTTTGAGGCCCTACCGAACATCTCCTCTAGAAGAAATAGAAATAAAAAACCAAATTCAATCATTGTTAGCAGCCGGACTGATAAAGGAAAGTAATAGCGCCTATTCTGCCCCTGTTACACTAGTTATGAAAAGAGAGGAAGGTAAAAAAACGCGATTATGTATAGACTATAGAAAATTAAACGCAATAATTAAAAATGATGCAGAACCCTTGCCCCGTATCGATGGAATTTTAGATAAATTGAGTAGTGCTCAGTATTTTTCAACTTTGGATTTAGCCTCTGGCTACTGGCACATACCAATACATCCATCCGATACAGAAAAATTAGCATTTGCAACCAATTTTGGACTTTTTGAGTGGCTCGTGCTCCCTTTTGGCATAAAAACGGGCCCTCCCATATTCAATAGAACCATTCGAAGGATCCTTAATAAATATAAAATCGACTTTGCGTGCCACTATTTTGATGATATTATAATTTTCTCTTCCTCTTTACAAGAACATTTAAGCCATTTAGCTCAAATTTTTGACATTTGCAAACAAGAAAACATTAAACTTAAACTTTCTAAATGTAAATTAGGCCAAAATAAAATCAATTTCTTAGGTTATGAAATCACTAATGGAACTATAACTCCAGCAAATGCCAATATTGAAACCATCAAAAATTTAAAACCTCCTTCCAATGTGAAAGAGTTACAACGATTTCTAGGTTCCATTAATGTTTACCATAAATTCATTAATAAATATGCTGAAATTAGATATCCTCTAAATCGATTACTTAAAAAAGACACAATATGGGAATGGAATTCAGAGTGCCAGGACTCTTTTGAAAAATTAAAAAATTCTTTAATCGCAAAACCCATCCTCAAAATTTATGATCCTAAATTACCTTTACATATGTTTGTAGATGCCTCTCAGATAGCAGTAGGTGCCGTACTAAAACAACCTGATAAAGATAATTTCTTACATCCTATTGCTTATCATTCTCGAATTTTGAAGAGTTATGAGCAAAATTATTTCATAACTGAATTAGAATGTTTAGCTATTATAGATATTCTTGACAAATTCTATCATTACTTTCATGGTGTCAAGTTTACAATTCATACGGACCACGCATCTCTAGTATGGTTAAAGAGTGTTAAAAACTTAAGAGGTAGGCTTTTTAGATGGTCGCTCAAACTTAGTATGTTTGATTATGAGATAAAATATGAAAAGGGTTCAACAAATGTCGAAGCAGACATGTTGTCACGAAATCCTGTTTGTCATTTTAATCAACATATTAGTTTATTGCTAGATAGGAAAGAAATTATAGAGATGCAAGACAAAGACAATGTTTGTGACAAAAAATATAAAAAAGAGAATGGAATTATTATAGTTCAGAAAAAGGGATTCAAAAAAATTGTTGTACCAATGTCATTAAGAAAAAAATTACTCCATATTGCTCATGATAATTTTGGACATTTAGGGATTCAAAAAATGCTTAATTTAATATCTCCCAACTATTATTGGTCTAATATGACAATAGACATTACAGAATTTGTTAAACATTGCGACCCCTGTCAGAAAAATAAAAAACCAAAACAGAAAAGATTCGGCCTATTACAAGCTATGCCAGCAACAGATCAACCTTTTGAATGTCTTTCTATTGATACTGTTGGTGGATTTAACTATTACAACTCAACAAAAAAATTCTTACACATAATAATAGATCATGCAACTAGATTTGTTTGGGCTTTTCCCTCCAAAAATGTTACCACTGAAACATACACTAACTGTTTAAAACAAATTTTCAATATCAAAGCACCTCAAAAAATACTTAGTGACAGGCATAAATCTTTCAGATCTCCAAGATTTAAGAAATTCCTTAGAAATCATCATGTTCAACAGCGTTTTACATCCGCATATCATCCTCAGACCAATGGAAAAGTAGAGCGAGTTAATCAGACTATAGTTACCAGGCTTAAATGTAAAGTTAATTCCACTTCTTCTAAAATACCTTGGACTAGATTATTAAACCAAGTCATCGAAGAATACAACAATACGCCCCATTCTATCACCAAGTTCCCACCTGCCTATTTATTTTATGGTCAATTGCCTTATGAATCTCCTTTAAAACAAAACTATTATCCACCAGTAGACAAAGCCCTCAAAATTGCGAAAGCGCGAACTCAGGAATTTCACCTTAAAAGTAAAAGGCTCTATGATCGAAATTTTGTCGAATGCCCATTAAAATCAATAAAATACAAGACTCTGTAATTTATGAAGAATTTAAATACCCTAACACTCGAAAATTAGAACCTACTTTCTCTGGACCATACAAAATTACAAATAAACTTTCTGATGTAACTTATGAAATAGATAAATTTAATTATGAGACAGGACAGAATTCCGTTATTGTGCATGTTTCTAAATTAAGACCCTATTTTTCACCAGAAGATTTTAAACTGTTTCATGAGCAACCCAAAAAACAAACAAAACCTCAAATACAATCACAATCACTAGATTAAACTAAAGTCAAGACAGTAGATTAAATTTTAATTCTTATTCTTTAAATATTTTATCGCCATAATTTTCAACATTAGCAGGTATGTTCTTGGTGCGCAACAAGAATATTACTTGTTTTTGGGAGTTTTTGGGATTAAATTGGGCTCCTTATGCAGGCATAAGGTGTGCACTTTGATTGTAAAGGCTTTCAAATTGATGTTGATAAATTAATTTTAAGTGTATTTAAGTCTAACTATATTTATTCATTTATTGACATTAGTATTATTCTACTTATTCAGCAGATATTTATGTTATAACAGTTATAAAATCTGATGATTCTACTCAAACCTATAACATAATATGTGATTTTCAGTGATTGTGAAAACTACAGATATTAAAAGTTTTTCAAAAAAGCATACTATTTTTATTTCCATTTCTCAATTAAGAATGACACCTTTTATTCCTATTGTATTTTATTATTAAAGTTTATAAACCATGTGTAGATAAAACATTATTCTACATTTGGCATTTGAAAACTTATAACCAAATTTGACAATTTAGTAAAAGAGTATCAGAGAGGAATTATTGTCAGGAAATACTGGTTGAGAGTCCATTTTCTAAATAGGTAGATTTAATTTTATTTGGATTTTGGAATTATTATGATTTTTTTTTATTTATACTTTCGGCTAGCAAAAAATACTTTCTTATGCTATTAGAAGATAAGAAAATTATTTAGTTGCTATGTAATTATTTTTATCCTCAACCAATATTTTCCCTATCAATAATAAACAAATTGTGATATTTTCTTTTGATTATACTCTTGTTTTATTATTATTATCATTATGATTTCTATAATGAAGTTTAGTATTAATTATACTCTTATTGAGAAATATTAGGATATGGAGTGTTATTATACTATCACTTATTATTGTTGTTTTTGTTATTATTTAAATTTTTCTATATTATTTATTATTGATATTGAGAGTGATGCTATTTATTAATAAAAAAATTGATATATTGTTGAAAGAAAAATTTGTTTGATTGTTAAAAGATGTTGGATCCAACATAACATAAAAAACAAAGATTAAACTAGATTTGGAGATCTTTAATTAAAGAGACTGTATTCAGTGAACACTGGAAAAGACTTTTATACACAATGGAAAGACTTTTTTCATTTGAAGAACTTTATTTAAAATAACCTATGCATTAAGTTATTATAATTATTTAAACTTCCATGAGAACGAATTGTTATTGTTTTTATTATATTTTTTATCTCTTGCTTATTTATATTTATAACTTATTTACTGTTATTGTATGTATTATCTCCTATGCACTTACAAATAGTAAGTGATATTGTAACAGTATTGTATCTCTTTCAGGGAAATGCTCCTACCTAAATTTAATTCAGATTAATTTCCTCTTAACTATTTTATTTTAATCGCTAATATTTTTTATATTGCGTTAATTTTCTTTTCTTCCATCTCTTGGCTTCCTGGGTTTGACAGTTTTATTCCAAAATTTGACTTTTCTAAATTATTATATTTCTGTTGTCTGAACTTGTAGTTTTATTTAACTATCAATTTCATACAAATTTTGGGGGAGGGGGGATAATATTACAAATTTAAAATTTTTTCGCCAAAACTAACCTTTATACTAGCTTAATTTTCTTATAATAATGTTCCGTACTTACTTCAAATTATTAAATTAAAATCTTGTTTCTAGATTTAATCTGTTAATCTGTATGCAGACGATATAAATTCTTAATTTGCCTTAAAAAACATTATTCCAGTATGCGTAAATTTAAAAATATGGCTCTAAATTAAAAATATTCTTAATTAAAACTTTATTTCTTAATATTCCAAATAAAACTGATTTCTTCTATGTTTTTATCAACCTTTTTAAGAAAATCTTATTAAATTTATTTCAAAACCATACCTTTCAAAAAATATCATTATTTTATTTTATCTATTTATTTATTTTTCCGCCGTCAACCTTTGATGTGTGCATTAATAAATTCATTTCTTTTCTTTTTCTCTTAAAATTAATCATTGATAAAAATCGTCTGCCTAAGAAATTATGAGTCGATTATAAATTGGTTAAATAATATCTTTTTTTTTTAAATAAATTTATCGTCTGTGTAAAATAGCCTCGTATCTGGACAAGAATTCTGTTTACATAAAAGGATGATGGTTTGAGATTACAGAAAGTTCTAGAATTTTCTTTTTAGTTTTAAAGGGTGGAAGTCTCGAGATGAGAAGGAGAGAGATTCTGGAGTTCTTTCGTCGATGAGTATGGCTGGTTGAAGTAAATGATGGAATATTTTTTGGACATTTCGGTAAAAGATCGTTTGCAAAAAGGAGCTTTTCCCTCTATAATGACTACAGTTGAATAAATAAACTTACAGCTACCAATGAGTGATTTTTTGGATCTGCTACATTTATTTATTTTTTATTTTTCCCTCGCTGGCCATGACTTCTGTGCAAAGAACGGGGACCCTGGCGATGATGTTTCTGGCTTCTAACTTTAAAATGTCACACATATATATATATATATATATATATATATATATATATATATATATACACTGCTCAAAACAATTAAAGGATATTGCAGTTTTAGGTAGATTTTGTATCTGAGAAACTTTTTATCTGATTGATACATGGTCGACAGACATAGTAGGTTATATGAGAATAAATTACGCATGTTTGGTAGAAAAAAATGCATTTTATTGCGCATTTGTGTCCAAAAGGAAAAAAACACAATTTGTGCATAGGAGAAAAAAGAATAAGAAAAGGTGTTTTCTTCAAAGAAAATCATTTTCAGTAGGGGGTATGGTTTCCACGGGCGGCCAGCAACGTTGAACACCTTTGAGGCATGGACTCAATGAGGCTATTAATGACAAGTTGGGGTATTCTGCCCCACTCTTCCAGAAGAGCCCTTTCCAGTTCTTGGAGAGTTTGTGGGGGTTGTTGGCGGCCAGAAACTCGTCTTCCTAGAGCGTCCCAAACATGCTCGATTGGATTCATGTCTGGAGAACACGCTGGCCATTCCATTCGAACGATTCCTTCCTCGAAAAGGAAATCCTCCACCAGGTTTGCACGATGTGGCCTGCAGTTATCGTCCATTAAAATGCACTTTTCTCCGATTGCTGCAGCGTAAGGGACTACAATAGGTCTGAGGATCTCATCCCTATATCGGCGACCAGTCAGAGCTTCATCTCGAATGATGTAGAGGTCAGTGCGCCCGTCAATGGAGATGCCACCAACACTCCTCCACCGCCAAATCTGACACTTTCGTGCACGAACGCAGGATTATTCCTACTGCCACGGTCCCTCCAGATGAAAATACGCCTATTATCCGGATGCACAGAAAAACGGGACTCGTCAGAAAACAGAATATTGCTCCATTCATTTCTCCTCCAGTTGACATGCTCGGTTGCCCACTCCCTGCGGTCGCGACGATGCCTTGATGTTAATCTAACACATACCATCGGTCGGCGAGCATACAGACCTACAGCATGGAGCCGGTTTCGGACAGTCTGAGTTTAAATCGTGGTGCGTGTTGCCGAGCGAAGGTGTTGTTGGAGAAGAGTAGCGTTCATGTTTCGGTGTCTCCGAGCTGTTAACGCTAAATACCGATCTTCATTGGGCGTTGTTGCCCGTCTACGACCTTGCCCTGGTCTTCGGCCTGCACATCCACTCTCCAAAAAACGGTTCCAGATCCTGGAATTGATACTTTGTGACACTTCAATGGCTTGCGCTACTTCAGCTTGAGTTTGGCCCCCTTCTAACCTACCAACAATTCTCCAAGCTTCTGAATCTGTCAAATGACTTCGCTGAGACATCGTACTCATCGAAACAAAGCAATCACTGAATGCCGATCATCCTTGTCTTCATTCTCTTTTATCCAGTTGAAAGTCAAATTTCATTCGCTGTCGCTGAAGCGACGTTTTTGACGTCGAACTCAAAATTTGCATACTCCACAGTTTGAGAACCAGAAAAATTTGCATTTGTGATTCCTTCTTCTATTTTCGGCAAAAAAAATTCGTTTATATCTTTATTTTATATAAAACTTCAAATATCCTTTAATTGTTTTGAGCACTGTATATACCGGGTGTCTTAAAAATGACTGATGGATTTTAAAATTCAATAACTTGCAAACGGTGACAGCTGTTAATAAAATTTTTGCAGGAGAGTTATGTACAATGTCAGGAGTTTTTTTTACCGTAATTTTTTATTTTTGTTCGCATATCAAACAATAGGTGGCGCTGACGGCGATTGAAGGTCAGTTCGAAGCTTCACTCAGCACTAATCACCTGGTCTTCAATCACCTTCAGCGCTACCTATTGTTTGATATGCGAACTAAAATAAAAAATTAAGGTAAAAAAACTCCTGACATTATACATAACCCTCCTGCAAAAATTTTTTAAATAGCTGTCACCGTTTGCAAGTTATTGAATTTTAAAATCCATCAGTCATTTTTGGGACACCCGGTATATATATATATATATATATGTATGTATGTATTAATGGACAGTATTGTCGTAACGTCACACTGGGAATCATGTGGTTAAAAATAGCGGCTGCTTGCACGTTTGTTTCGTTATTGCGTCATTTGATGTAGTATAAATACAGATAAATGAATAAGTAAAATACTGCAGATTTATTCTGAATGGATTATTTTCGATCAATACTTATATACATAGTAATTAAAATCCATATATATTTATTAATTAGAATTCAAAGTTTTTATTTAATATTCAAAATGAAAAATGTGCATACCAATGCTTTAAAATAGAGCAAATAATTCATGTACAACTCATACCTGTCCCTGAAAATGTCTAAAAATTTTTATAAAAGTAAAACATCAGCATAAATTTTCAAACCACAATGCTTTTCAATGGTGCGGTTATGAACGTTATGCCTAATCAGTCAAATTATTGTAGCTTCGAACCAAATGGTAGAATATAGTCCATTGTTGAACATGAAAATGTTTATTTCAGATTTAATATCATCTTAATAAAAAAAAATGTCTAGTTAAATTGATAGCATATAGCTCACAGGCTACTCACAATAATTGTATAATATACTCTTATTTCAAAAGAATACTGCTCCATCAAAAAATAAATTAAGGCGGATATAGTCCCCCCCGTTTATACCAATGAATTTCCAAATCTAATCTTGGAAGCACCCAATCAGAATAAAAGCTCATTTATCTAAATTAAGGGGAGGGGGACTAGCTGCCGTCTTTCCCCCTTTATACTTAACCAATGAACCTCCAAATCTAATCAAGAAAGCTCATTAATAAAATAAACTGGTGCACCAAATTTATATCAAATTCAAAATTTCTGCATGAAAAACACATTTATCTAGATAATAGGGGGAGGGGATTAGCCTTCCCCGTTTATAATTAACCAATGAACTTCGAAATGTAATCGGGGAAGCTCCTTATCAGAATAAACCATTATACTAAATTTAATGCGAATCAAATAATTCTGCATAAAAGTACATTTATCTAAATTAAGGGGACTAGCCGCCCATTTCGCCCTTTATACTTAACCAATGAACCCCGAGAATTAATCAGAGAAGAGCCTTATCAAAATGAACCTAGAAAAATGCTTGAAGCAAATGGAGTTTTTCTGTCGAATTATCACGTTAGGTACATACGCATATACATGCATGCTTACATCCATAAAGAACCGACTCTCAGGCTTTGATAGCCTGTGGGCTAAAAACCTATATTTCGGGTTGAGAAACTGATTAATAAACTATAAAAGCTTCTCAGAAACGTTTCCGAAAATCAGTGGCAGCAAAAGAAACTTGCTTTATATATGCTCTTTTGAATATCGAAATTATCAGAGGTTTCTTGTGATAAAGAATGCTTTTTGGAATCGTGGGTAGCCTGGAAGAGGTTATTGCTCGTTTTCGATCGTTGTTATGTCGCTCACCCGCATGAAAGGTGACACACCTCGACAAAAGTCAATTTCACAGGAGAGGTAAAAGAAAATTTGCGTAATTTTAGTAAAAGATAAAAATTGAAGCAGTAAGATCTGCTTGCAGCAATAAAAACGTGGTTAAAAGCACAAAACCCTTAAGCTCAACTCGTTGGATGAGGTTTGTAGGGTTGGGTAATTTTACCTCCTCTCACAATCATCAGTGGTCACAAATGGACATATAGCGTAATAAAGGTATTTTAAATATAACTACACTTATGAAATTATTTGTGTAGCAGGATACACATAGGACAGACCTATTAATGGAATAAAATGCAAAATGAACTTTTGCGAAATTCGCCAGTTTTGTTGCGGGCGAGATAGTGCATTATCGTAGAATTTTTTATTTAAATGTAGAGAGCGCATCGGTTACTAAAGTAATCCAAATTATCTTTAAAAATAATTTTGCTCGATCCTAATAGCTACAACTCCTAATAGAATCTGACTCCATCCAAATAAGTTGATTTGTAATTAAAAAGAGAAAAAATAATAAACACACAATATTTATTGAGAGAAAAATTGAAATATTGGAATATATACTCGCATATAATTTTCAATAATTTTCAGATTGTTAAAATTAAATGTGCATCGAGTGATATTTACTCACTTAAAATAATTGAAATAACAGAATCATCTGTATAAATATTATAGACGGAAGATCTGCGATACTATACATATATAATGTAACTACATTTCCATACAAAAAAAAAAAAAAAAAAAAAAAAAAAAAAAATAGTTATGAAAATACAATATTTAATGAGTTTATACAATTGGAATCATCAATCGAATGTAATCTTGAGTTATTTCCATCTTATTAAAATTAACTGATTCAATTTCTGAGATACTATTCATATATAATATGACTATATCTACATACGTTAATTAGTAATAAAAAAAGAAAACAATAATGACGATACAATATTTAATGAGTGTAAACAATTGGAATCATCAACCGCATGTAATCTTGAGTCATCTCCAACTTATTAAAATGAACTGGTTCAATTTCGCGTGCAGAAAAACTACGAACAAAATAACGTTATTTGAAACATATTCTAGAGGCCTCGATACCGATCGATTTTAGTGCGAGAGGTCGCTCGGATCGCCCCGCCTGTTGCTGTGAGCTGGTGGCAGTCTCTGAGAGCCCTAGCTTCGAAGAACAGCCCCAGCACTGTCATTTCATGCATTGGGAGCAGAGAGATGCATACACGGATCTGCAGGCCGTGCACACTTGGTCACCTGCTTTCCACAACAGATTACTGAGTGATTTTTCAATGTATAAGAGAAGTCTAGTTTGCGACGGCAGCTCGTGCTCTAGGCCAAATGACATGCTTCGGCTTCTGCTCTCGTATAGAATTCTGTAGGGCATGCAAAACATCGGATTTGGAAAAGAAGGATGTGAATTACTAAATAGATGACAAAAAGTTTATGCATCGTGTGCCAGAAAGATTCTTGTGAAAAAAAAATATTCTTTTACAATTTTTAAGTTTTTAAGTTCATTTATCATATGGTGATTTATAAGCATATCACATCAAATTCTATTTGTGAGTACATAAAATATGAAAATTCTAAAGTGCCATTAAATGTTTGAAAAATAGGTAAGATATGTGTTTTATAATTTTATACAATTAAACCACTGGAAAAAAATTTCTTATTAACATATCTGCTTCATAGAAATATTAGCAGATGGGGAAAGATTTTATCTTCTGTAAAATCACCGATAAGTTCTATAATTGGGAAGTGATTCTGTTTTAGAAATGCATATTGCATCTTCGAAAATTCTCTGGAAAACATATCAAGTTTTGTCAATGAGGTTACGAACTATCATATTTTTATAGAGAAATGTTTAGTTTTGATTAAAATTTATGAGTAAAATCTTTTATACTCTTCATAAAGTTGTATTCCCCGCCAAATATAACTTACTTATAATAATTTTTTTCTGAAAATTATTTTATTATCAGCAAAGATTTTAAAGTCATTTATATAGGTTAAGAAGAACCACCATGACAACGACATTAAATATCCACATGTTTGAAAATGCATTTAAACGTAAACTATATTAGTATCGTTTACAGATTATGCATGCTATTATTGATATTTGGAAATAAATGTACAAAAAATTAAGTGCTCAAAACGCAAATTAAATTATATTCTTTTTGAAATGAATTTTCAGAAAATCTTCTTAAAGCGTTAAAAATTTGAAAAAATAAAATAAAAATGTAGATTCAACTGAGTTAAAGTGCACTGATAAACTTAAAATGATTTCACTAATTTTTATCATTACTTTGAGAACTATGTTCAAAGAAACCCAGTGATTATTTGGTTTCTGTACTTATGAGAAAACTTGGAACTGCAAAACTTGTTACTGCTATTAATTTGTTTCTGAAACTATTTAATGTTGAATGCAGCTACACATTTAATGTGATTTCATTATCATTAGGGGTAAACTCCTTTTGGGTTTTCATTTAAATCAGGCGTCATGAAGCTATGGCATCTTCTTCAAAACATCTCAGTACTCATCTCTATTTTCACATGGAGCGTAATCACCGTAAACAAAGCGTCAGAAACAGTCCAGCTGGCACGTCCGGTTTCCATCAGAGTGATCTTCAACATTCTCCAACTACTCATAGACCACGTTCTTGGAATAAAGAAAATGACAGAATGGACATGGAAGCAAGTGCTTGCAATTATAGTGCAGAAGTTCTCTCTTCATACGAAACTCCATTGGAGGGTAGTCCGAGGCATTTAAGTGAGCATCGGGGTAGCATCATGGGAAATGATTGGCCGGAAGACTACTTTAGTTATAGTCCTTATCTTTTAACACCAGACTTATCCTCAAAATCTAGGACACGTAGGCGCAACAATGCGAGGCGATATGGTGCGTCCTCAAGTAGGTATGAGGTTGGTATAATTGATGATGAGGACGATGATGAATACATACCACCGCCTATGGAACATCCAAGATTAAGACCACCAGAGCCTGCCTCCCCAATTTTAGATCGTAGGGTGTTGCCTCCGACTCCTAATGGTTCGAGAGGCAAAGACGGTCCCGAGGATCTTATGTGGCCTTCTTTATATCACGAAGACTACGAACAGGATTGTTTTATTGTTCCCTCGCACATGAAAGGACGATTTCTTCCGTTGAAAAATGTAAGCCATGAAAAATCGGTAAAATACTTTTTTCTTCCTTCTTTTAAGTATTCAATTAACATGTGTTTTTTAAATATTACTTAACACATTCCCTGCTGTTGGTGTGAAAACGCACTGATTTTTAAAGTATTTTTGTGAAAATAAATGTTTCGATCATCCATATTTTTATTAAGTAATTATCTTTTTTTTTTCTTTGTTTCCAGCAGCATTTTTTATGATAAAAACTATGAAATTACAGTTTTTTACTCTGCAGACTATGCAACATGACTTTTCATACTAATTATTTAAAAATATTTCATAAATATTTAGAATTAGCATTGCATTAGAATGAAACATAAATTTTAATAAAATTTTTACAGCAGAGAATGCGTTAAATAGTTCTAACTATGAATGCAGTTTTTTTTTTGCCAGTTTTTCATTTTTGTATATCTTTGAAAAAATAGTTCTGAATGAATTCAGGTTCTCAGACAGGTTCCAATTTTTGTATTGACTAATAAAGAAAATCTACAATTATTGGGAGTTATCTCGATTTAATGACAACTCTGAGTATTTAATTCTCCAATTTCAATAACACGTGTACTCATTTTAAAAATACATCTACTAGAAAATAAGAACCTGAATGTTTTCGGAGCTACTTTTTAAACAGTATATATTTTCTCTTACCACTGAAATAAGTGAATAGCCTCATTTTCTAAAAAAGTAAACAAAGAAATTATCCATAAGTTTTTACTACTAAACAAAGTTTATATCATTAATTACCATTGATAAATATACCCGTGTGAAACGGGAATACTCTGACTTTTTTTTACTGTCTTAAAACACTCAATGAGTTATTTACATACGCTTTTCATAAGTTGAATAATTCGTAATATGTAAATAAAATTTTTAATAATATTTATCGCCTTGGAGATAAATGAGAAAAGATTAATCGTGTACAAGCTTTCATAACAAGTGCTCCATTTGATATTTTTTATAGCAATTCATTATTTTACTACAGAAAAAAATAAAGTGGATATAGTTCCCCATTCATTTTACTGTAACATGTTAAATTCTGATTGTTCATTAGATAAAAAAAAAAAAGCCATTAACGTATGAATATGGAAGTCGCATATGTTTTAATCTACAGTAGGTTACTAGAAATATTATAAATGTTTTCGTAAATATTTAAATTTACGTAATTTTATTTATTTATTGTACCTCCTAATTTGTTGAGAAACGTTTAAATCTTCTCATATTTTTTCCCATTATAATTTATTAATAATGAATCTGAACAATTCATCTTTTGTCTGTTATAGCGCAGAATTATATTTTAAAAGTAAATTATGACTTTTTGGTGATACATTTTCAGTATTAAAATTTTGAATTTTCGTGAATATTTAGATGTACATAATTTTATGTATTTACTTTATCTCCTGTTTATTTGAGAAACATTTAAATTTTATCCTATTTTTAAATTTTATCGTATTTTAAAACACTCAATGAGTTATTTACATACGCTTTTCGTAAGTTGAGTAATTCGTAATATGTAAATGAAACTTTTAATGTTATTTATCGCCTTGGAGATAAATGAGAAAGCATTAATCGTGTATAATCTCACATAACAAGTGTTCCATTTGATATTTCTGTAGCAATTCATTATTTTATTGCAGAAGAAAATAAAAAAGTGGATATAGTTCCTCATTCATTTTACTGCAACATGTTAAATTCTAATTGTTAATTAGCAAAAAAAAAAAAAAAAAAAAAAAAAAAAAAAAAAAGCCATTAACGTATGGATATGGAAGTCGCATATGTTTTGATTTACTGTTGGTTACTGGAAATATCATAAGTTTTTTCGTGAATATTTAAATTTACATAATTTTATGTATTTATTGTACCTCCTAATTAGTCGAGAAACGTTTAAATATTCTCATAATTTTTTCCCTTTACAATTTGTTACTAACGAAGCTGAACAATTCATCTTTTGTCTGTAATTGCGCAGAATTTTATTTTAAAAATAAATAATAACGTTTTTCGTGACACGTTTAAAATATTCAGTTTTGAATTTTCGTGAATATTTATATTTACATAAATTTATGCATTTACTGTATCTCCTGTTTCTTTGAGAAACGTTTAAATCTTATACTTTTTTTCATTACAATTAATTAATAACGAATCTAAACAATTCATCTTTTATCTGCTATTGCGCAGAATTTTATTTTAAAAATAAATGATGACTTTTCTGCAGACACGATTAGAAATAGAGTTTTGAATATGTCCCGAAAAAGCAAAATTAGAATTTGCACCAACTCTTGAAGAGACAATAATCAAAAATATACATCATTAAAGTTTTGTGTATGTTCAAAGTAGCAAAAGTAAAATAAACACCAACCCTTCAAAAGATACTCTACTAAAATATATATTATATAAAGTTTTTAATATGTCCCGAAATATCAAAATTAAAATAAAAGACAACTCTTCAAGGGATGCGAAACTAAAGTATTATTAATGTTTTAAATATGTCTCGAAATAGCAAAGTTAAAATAAACACAATCCTTCAAGAGATGCTAAACTAAAATATACATAGTTAAACTTTTGAATATGTTCCGAAATAGCAAAATTAAAATAAACGCCAAACCATTCAAAATATACTAAACTACAACAATTCATGTTCTTGATTAAATCGTTTAAAATAATGAATCACGAGATAGTATTTTATTATAATTTTGAACATATGCCGAAATACCAAATTTAAACAAACATTAATCTTTTAATAAACTGCAGCTCAACTTTTGATTAAATTGTTTAAAATTTTGAATATAAGGGAGTAGATTTTAAAATCTGTCTTAAACATGTCAGTTTTGAGCGCGTTTACCTAAATTAAAATATTAAAATACATATTAATCCTTAAATAGGTACAAAACTAACAGTTTTGATTAATTTGCATGAAATAAAAAAATTGATATACAGGGTGTATCAAAATTCCACTGACAAATTAAGAAGGTTGTTTATTTTAGAATGCATCAAAAAGATTAAAACTTACTATAGAACATGCGGTCGCAAACCACATATTTACTCACAAATACAGGGTGTTTCATCCTAACGGAACTTGCGTTGACGGTAATAATTTTAACATAAATAAAAACGTTGCAATGAAAATACAACAAAATGCAACATGTTTTGGATGAAATGTTATAACAGCACGAAAGTTCTGGTAAATCAGGGAGCTTAAGTAATCGATGATAACCTATGAACTGGTAATCGCTCTAAAAATTGTACAACTATCAAGTGCATTACTGCTGTACCATGTAATGAAATATTCTGCCACTTTCTTTTATATTATCACATTTACAAGAAAGATGAGAAAGTCTGTTAAAAGTTTTATTATAATATACCCCAGTTTTATGGAAATTATAACCGTCAACTTAAATTGAGTTAAAACAGAAAACAGACAGGATTTCTGTTTACATTTTTACTGCGCGAATTTTACTATTTTTGTGAAAAAAAATTATTTGAAATCTACACATTGGTCTAATAATGGGGAAAATAGTAAAAAATAAGTAAGAAATAAATAATTTTTGAATTTTTAGCTAAAATTTCATATTTTATAGTGTGTGCGATTCGTACACAGTGGGGTTTTAAAAATATTGTATTGCTATATTTTAGAACTAAATGAGCTTAAATTAATTAAATTTTTCTAATTAAAACTCTGTAACATTTTTAATTAATATTTTTACGTATTCAGTAAAAATAATAAAAGTAAATCTTACTTTAATAACTTGATCAAAATTATTTTTGTTTCCGAAGAACTAAATAATTATAAATAATATAATAAAAATATAATAAATAATATAATACAATTTGTTTATTTATTGTCTGATGCAGCCATCTGATATAGACAAAATTAGTGTTATTTAACTTTTTTAATTGTTCTTGAGATCATAATGAAAATAGCTATGTACAAGATATGGCACATGGGGCAGTGAAGGGTTAAATCGGTGATTTGTCACACTGTATTTTTTCTATAGCACATTTTAATCCACTTATTATTCTTCTTATCTTTGTCGGTCGAATTTTGGTTTACCCTGTATAAGAGTTCTAAATATGGGATTAGAATTTGGAACAGACGCCAGAAAGTAAATTTAAATAAACATTAATCATTTAAGAAATTTCACTTCAAACTATTGATTAAATTATTTAAAATAACAAATTAAGGAACAATATTTTAAAATAAGTCATACATGGGTCAGATTTGAAATATCCCTATGTATAAATATTTAAAAAAATAATAAATTGTTTAACCTTTTCAGGTTTGCAGTAATTCAGTTTCTAAATTGCTGAAAGGATTCATTCACATCAGAATCAATAAAACAATTTATTACTAAATAAATACTTAATGCCTTTCTCCCTGATCAATAAAAAACAAAATTTTTTTAAAATATTCTGAGTGTGCGTTGTCAGTTGCAAATGAAAATAAAATGGTCAAATTTGTGACCAACTCATTTTGAAAGAATAAGGGCCCAAGCTAGTCACTAAAAAAGAACCGGATGATAATGTTAAGTCTATGGAGGCGTTAGTTTCAAATATCTCGCTCAAATTTTAATTCTTACATGATTTTTTTTTTTTTTTTGCATAGGAGCTGAGGACGTTCCACAACCGGGCTATTTTTTACTTTTTAGCTCACAGGCTATCGTAGCCTGAGAGCTTATGTGCCCGCCCGTTCTGTATGTACGCTCGTACGTTCGTATGTGCATAACGCGATAACTCATGATAAAAATATCGGATCCACTTGAAATTTTGTATATAGGTATATCCTGATAAGGCGCTTCCCTGATTAGTTTTTGGAGTTCATTCGATATGTATAAGAGGGGGAACGGGGGGCTCATGCCCCTTCCCTTAATTGATATAAACGGGATTTTCATGCAGAATTAACAGTTTTCGTTCAAAATTTAGATATAGGATCCTTCTAATGGGGCGATTCCGTGACTGTTATAAGATGTTTGTTCTATAAGTATAAACAGGGGGAACGGGGGTTCTAATGCACCTCCCCTTAATTTATATAAATGTTTTTTTTTTTTAAGCATAATTGTCAGATTTCGTTCAAATCTCTGAATAGTTTTGGAAATTTAATGGTTAAGTATAAAAGAGAGGGATAACTCCTCTTAAATTATATAAATGCTAAATGGATTTTTATTAAGAATTATCCGATTTGCTCTGAATTTTCAATATAAATTTTTTATATGATAAAGCATGGCCTTGATAGTTTAGGAGGTTCAATGATTAAGTATAAAAAAGGGGAAAGGGGAGAGCTGTTTCCTCTTCTTAATTATTTTTTCGAACGGAATTAACCCTTGAAAATGCAAGTCTGTAATGTACAATTAGTATGCGTAGCCTGTGAGCTCAATGCCATCAGTTTAACTGGGCAATATCCTTTTTATTCAATTTTGGTTTCAGATAAAAAAAAATACTTTAACTTTTGAAACCGGTTAGAACCAGTTCTGAAATTGAAACTATCATAATATAAAAAATATGCAACCAAAATCGAAAAAGATAAAACTAGCCCGGTTGTAAATCATCCTCAGCTATCCTGTGCAAAAAAATCATGTAAAAATATTAAAATTTGAGTGTGATTTTTGAAAAGAACGCTCCCATAGACTTAACATTATCATCCGGGTTTTTTTTCAGTGGCTAGTGTTGCTTCTTAAGAGGCCACGCTAGTCACTCAAAAAGATCCGGATGATAATGTTAAGTCTATGGAGGCGTTATTTCAAATATCTCGCTCAAATGTTGATATTTTTGAAAGATTCTTTTTTTGCATAGGATAGCTGAGGACGGCTACTTTTTAATTTTTTTTTTTTTTTGATTTTGACTACATATATATATTTTTTTATATTAGGATAGTTTCAATTTCAGAAACGATTCAAACCGATTCCGAAAATTAAAGTAATTAAAAAAAAATCTGAAACCAAAATCGAAAAAGTAAAAATTAGCCTTAAAACTAGCCTTCCTCAGCTATCCTATAAAAAAATCATTAAAAAATATTAAAATTTGTGCGAGATATTTGAAAATAACGCCCCCATAGACTTAGACAAGATTATCATCCGGGTATTTTTGAGTGACTAGTGTGGGCCCTTAAGGCATCAAATTTTAAGATAACATTATCGTCTTCATCATATAATTGATATTTGTACTAGTCTTATACATTAAGTCTGAACCTAAGTCCTTAATATGTATGCAACAATAGAATAGTTTTTCACATTACTTAATATTTCAAACTTGTGTAGCAACCCGATATGTTTCATTTGCATTGCACAAATATTTTAAATTTCTTTTACTTATTTTTTATGAGGGAAGGGGGAGGAGATCTAACTTTTTTCTATATTTCATAAAAAAACATATATATTCGTTTTATAAAATTTCTTATTGTCAGCAAGAAATCATTTTAGGATGTAAATGACTTGAAAATTACGAGAACGACATTTTGTATGTGGTAGGTATATTCGAATGCCTTTACAAGAAAATGGCGACATATAGGCAATGAAATACCAGTGATCTAGACGACAGTGGCCTATGAATAAAAATTTTCAGAACTTTCCATTATTGCAAACTCATGTTTGTTTACTTGCCTAAGTCGATTAGAAGAACTCGTTCGTCTGCCCCTAAGATGAGTATTACCAATCGCTATAGTTTGGAGAAAACTATAGTTAATAAGATGCCTAAAAAAGATGTATATTGTATGTAAATTCAATGAATTATGAATAAAGAGGAAGAGAAATATAGGGCATTGCTTGGCAGTTGTGAGTGAAGTAACTGGGGAGGTTGTTACAAAATGACGGGTGTCTGTTTTAATCAGATCAACAGTTTATGATTATCACCAGGGGAGAACTTACACCAGTAAACTTGAATAACAAATTTTGCCTCATTTAAGCGGTTTATTGATGGGGGAATTTCTCTCAAAAACGTGGTAAATTTTTCTATTTCTTTTACTCGTGTCAGTTTGCCCAACAATTATAATTTTTCCCCTGACATATACAGTAGATAGACTTACAAGGAAGGTCTCCATTGGGGGCATACTCAGAATTTTTTGAAAAAAATACGAATCAAACTACTCATGTAGGTAATAAAGGATCAGTGAAAATTAGCGGCGGAATTACATTATTAGATATGCAAAAAAAATAAAATAGTTTGCAGTGCATTTCCTCGCCAAAAGCAGACGATTTTAACTAATCTGAAAATTGATTTTAATTGACTTCACTGTTAAAAATCTGCAGCATTTACTGCAACGTCACTCCACTAGTTTTATAGAATATCTCTCTTCTGACCAATGAGAATGCTCCATAGCACGGTGAATTGACCGTTTTCTATAAAAGCGGTGGAGTGACGCTGCAGAAAATGGTACAGATTTTTAGCGGTGTTGTAGCTTGTGCAACACTGTTAAAAATCTGCATTTTGCTGCAACGCACTCCACCGCTTGTATATAATATCTCTATTCCAACCAATGAGAAAGCTCAATTTCACGGCCAAATAACCGTTTTCTATACAAGCAAGGGAGTGCGTTGCAACAAAGTGCAGCAGATTTTTAACAGTGTATTTTTCAATTTGGAACAATTTTAATCAATTTAAATTGTGTTTTAAATGATAAAATATATTAATTCATTTTGTTATAAGTACATATAAACGTATATGACAAAATTACACTTAAAGTAAAGCAAAAATGCAAAACTAAAATTACTTAAACTAAACTTATTTAAATAAATTGAACATAGAAAGTTTTTTCTTTAAAAAGTATTCGAAGCGTAAAAGCGTATTTTTCAAAATTTCGTTTTTTCGCCAACCGGAGATAAATCGTCAAATAAACGAAATTTTTATTATTTTTTAAGGACGTTATAAGGAGGTTCCGCCGAAATTTTTTTTATAAACATATATAACTGTATGAGAAGAACATTCTGTAATTTTTTCAGATTTTTCTGAGTATGCCCGTATGGAGACCTTCCTTGTTAGTTCTCATAATGTTGCGAAAAACTAACGCCAAAGTAAAATTCCAACAGTAAAAATGAATGTCAGTTTTTGCCATTATTTTTGACTGAAATTTTCTAGTAATTAGACGAGAGAAGAGAAAATTTCTACTTAAATTTACCGGAGGACGTTTTTCGCGGCGGTATTGAATCCCGCTTACGGTTGAAGCATCACTATTTTAAGGATATGTCAGTTCCTCTTTCTTAATTTTTCCATGGTATGCTCAAACTCCACTCCCAATAGTCCGGGAGGTAGCGACATCGGAAACTCCGTGATTGCGGTATTGAAAAATTTTCATGTAAATTGTCCGCAAAAAGTCATGCGAACATAACAGTTACGCACGACTAAATTGAACAAGCCAAAAATATGTTTAATTAAATTACCCTTTGCACTCCAAAAGTGATTCTCACTGACTAATTGTGTCCTGCATAAATGGGTGTTTCAAATACCAATATTTTAAACTAACTTTCTTTGCCTTATCTAATGGCCGAATAATCTGCGATAAAAATGGAGAAATAAACAGTAAGATATTAGTGATGTCCCTATTTACGAGAAACACCTAATCCACACTAGTGGTGAGTGAGAGTACATAGAGATAATTATTATTAAAAAGCTATAATTTTTTACCTTTATCGAAGATATTGAACTCTGTTAGGCAATTTTATAGAAAATTTCACTTTCTTACGGGAAAACTTGGTATGACAAACTTTATCTTGTCCGGTACGTTTATCATATCAATTTTAAGGAAGCGGCCGGTGATAAACATTTTACATTTCTTAGATTTTTTTATAGGTGGCTCTTTTATTTCGCGTCTAGATACTCGCTAAGAGTCAGCTTTCGTGATAACAGTAAATCTTTAATAATAATTAATTTAAATAAACATATTTCGGCTTAGTCATACTCCATGCCTATCGCATTTTGTATGCATGTCTTTTTACTATTTATTTGCATAAAAAATATTCAATGTCGCCGGCTCCCTGACTACAAAGTTCAACGTTCTGTCCCACTCTATTCATTTGCATTTAAAACAAATATTATTATTGGGTGAAAACTTCCGATAACTTGTACCTTTAGAATTATTTTTTGTTAAAATCACAATTACAATGTTTTAAATATATTTTATAGTTACTTTTGGTGTTTAAAAATATTGCAAACATACAAATAAAAATATCGTTGACAAATGTTTAAAAAAATTGTACTTTTTATCACTGAAATTTAATATTTTTTCAAAAATGTGGTCAATATTAGCAGTAACCGGCACCATACATTTTCTGAAAATCTAATAACTGAAGTAAAGGTATAACAATTAAGACAAACAACTTAACAGTAGATAGTGTTACTTCGCAGAATTTCACAAAAAATGTCTATTTGAGTCAGGCTTTAGCTGAAGAGTCTGTTTCAAGGGGGTTACACATGCATAACGTTATCACTATAGGGTGGGACTTTTCTAGTACTTGATATTGTAAGATATCTCTCGGGTTTTTCCTTTTTATGTCGTTATCATTTTTGGTAGAATGATAATTTCTTTTTTGGTAATTTATTTTTTAGATCAATATAGATACTTATCCTATTTTACATCCTCCTATCTTTACAAAAAAAAAAGTATTTGACTCATGAAAATTTTCGAAATCCAGTTTTTGACGCATTTACACGTTTTAGGGTTCAGATACCAGAAAAATGTGTTTTTACAAAATGTCTATGAGCCTGTGAGCCTGTCTGTCTGCCTGCCTGTGTGTATGCGATAAAATGTTTGTGAGCGCTCTATCTCAAGGACTAAAGAACGGACTTTCACAAAACTTTAGATTCTGTTAGATATAGACTTGATATAAGATAGATATAGACTTCTTGATATGAACTAGATCTTATTAGTTTTTGGTTTATATCGCTGGACACGTGGCGCTGCTATGCTGCATTATTTACCATTTCCTCAACAGCCTTATCTCGAGAACTAGCGCATGGATTTTCATAAAACTTCTGATTCAGTTTGTACCTGATAATAAAAAAAAGTTGATCCTCATTAGCTTTTGGTGCACGTCATCTAACAAGCGGCACTGTTATGCAGCTTTTTCTTTTTTAACCCTTTCCGGCACGGGCAAATTTTGTAGTAAAATGAGAAATTATCGACTGACACCGGAACTCACAAACAAATTTTTTAGATATTTTTAATTCCTTAATTTAAGCTTTTATTGTAAAAGTAAAATTTTACTATAATATTATTGGTGTCATTCGCAAGTTTGAAATTAAAATTAGGTATCCCAGACCGATCACAGTGTGCCGGAAAGGGTTAAAGATTTTGCAATAGCTCTATCCCAAAAACTAATGCATGAATTTTCATCAAACTTCATATTCAGTTATAAGTTGACATAATTTGTTGCTGACCAGATTTTGGTTTAAACCACCTAACCGGTGGCGCTGCTATGCTGCATTTTTCAGGAAGTATTAACATGCATAAGGTAGAAGAAATTTCGGGATAGCCACATTTGACTTGTTTTTGTTGGCAATATATAATTAATGATATAAAAGGCATAATGGGATATCTGTGTCCCGTTAGCAGTCATTTGGTAATATAAATAAATTTTTCTATGCATATTTTTCTATGCAAATAAACATGTTTTAACTAAAAGTTTTACTTAATAAATTATGTTATATAAGTACCACATAGAAATAAGTTACATTTCACACATTGAGTCACAGTTATTCAATAGGTAATTGTAACTTTTTCTTTCAATTGATAAATAGTTTACACGTCAATTGTCATAATTTCCCGCGTATAATCCATGTACCAAACAAATATATTTTGAACCAGAATTTTTAATTAATAAATGAAGTTGAATAAGTACCACATAGAAATAAATTAAATTTGATTAAATAGATGTAGCTATAATTATATTTGTTTGATCTTCAGTCTATATGCTGGATATTTGAGTAATGACGTTTCAAATAGCAAAAAATTCTTTAAAATAACAAAATCATGATTTTTCTTCATCAATTCAGAAAAGTTAATTTATGTATGTACGTAAATGAATATCCCTACACACTATATAACTTATTTTCCATTTTATAGTTTTCACAAATCATTGTATTTATAACTGATAATTAATTACCAATCTAATGGACGTTTTCAGAAAAAAATTTCAGGTATTGTTTGAGCTATGTTTATAATAATAATAATGTCAGTTGAACACGTATTCATTTATTATTACAAATTCTGGAATATTAAAATAAAACCTTCTATTGAAAACGATTTTTTAAACACGATTTAATAATAATAAAAAAAAAAAATAGACAGCAATAAGGCATAAAATATTCAAATAGATGCATAGCATTTATCATATATATTTAATGTTTGATAAGTTTTAAAATATATTCCTAATGGTATTTAAAGTTTCATTGAAAGAAGATTATATGATACAAAAACAGACTGAAGTACTCTTTTATTGCTTACTTAGATAAATATAATACTCATATTTGCTTTAAAGAAAATAGTTCAACAGGTTTTATATTAGTTTTTATCTTGCGCTAAAGAATGTTTTAATGCACGCATTTAAAATAATTTTCAATATATTTTTAAGATGAGGAGAAAAGGAATTTTTCAGAATTTTTTTTTATAAAGGTTTTTGCTTTTTTGGTCGGAATATGTTTTCTCTGGAGGCTTAAAAATTATCTAGCTGAAGCGATTGTATATTTTATTTAAATTTATTTTTATAAAAGTTTTTTTTGGTCGGAATATGTTTTCTCTGGAGGCTTAAAAATTATCTAGCTGAAGCGATTGTATATCTTATTTAAATTTATTTTTATAAAAGTTTTTTTTTTTTTTGGTCGGAATATGTTTTCTCTGGAGGCTTAAAAATTATCTAGCTGAAGTGACATTTTACTTGAATTTATTTTTATATGACGAAATGATTATCCAATAATGGGCAAGAAGTTTTTTTATATATGAATCGGCAAATAAATTATTTTATATGTTATAAATATGATAAATTCAAAGATCAACCTATATTTTTCAGACGTAGTAATAAAACATTATTGTACCGTTAATGTTCACAATGCATGCATTTAAGATATTCTCAATACACTTTTAAAATGAGGAGAAAAGGAATTTTCAATTGGCAGTTTTTTTTATAAAATTTATTCTTTCTCTGGAGTCTTAAAAATTAATTAGCTGAAGCGATTGTATACTTTACTTGAATTTATTTCTATATGACGAAATGATTATTCAGTAATGGGCAGGACGATTTTTTTAGTTCGCAAGCTATCAAAACCTGAAAACTATTGTGCTTGCCGATTCAGTATGTACGTATGTATGTATGTAACGCAATAACTCTTGATAAAAATATCCGATGTGCTTCAATTTTTTTCCATGTTGATTCTATAAGGCACTTTCCTTATTATTTTAGGAGTTCATTGGTTAGTTATAAAAGAGGTTAACAGGGGCTAATCTCCCCTTTTCAATTTAAATAAATGGTTTCTTCATGCATAATTATATGATTTGCTTCAGATTTGAGATACCGGTTTATTCCAACATAGCTCTTCCTCGATTAGATTTGGAGGCTCATTGATTAAGTAAAAAAGGGAGTAGGGGAAGTCTCCCCTTAATCTAGACAAATGGGTTTTCCTGCAGAATTATACAATTTGCTTCAATTTTTTTCTAGGTTCATTCTTATAAGGAGCTTTGCTAGTTAGATTTTGAGTCATTGGTTGAGTATAAAGGTTAAAATGCGGAAGCTAACATTTCCTCGCCTTAATTTAGCGAAATGGGTTTTTCATGCAGAATTATCTGATTTGCTTCAAATTTGGTATACAGGTTTATTATCATAAGGCGTATAGCTGAATAGATTTTGAGGTTCAGTGGTTAAGTATAAAAGGAGGAAATATAGAGTAATTTCCCTTAATTTATTTTTTGAGGAGCATTATTCTTTGAAATAAGAGTATAATAGACAATCAGTGTAAACAGACTGTGAGCTGAATGCCATGAGTTTAACTGGGCACTTTACATTTTATTTTATAAACACCGGGAAATAAATTCTTTAAAATTCAGCCTATATTATTTAGCCTTAATAATAAAATATTATTGTACCATTGATGTTCATAATGATTATATCTTGGCCATTATTGACAACATGTTATATTTGCTCAATATTACCTCAAACTGCGGTATTAAAACTTTTGTAATATTGCACAAAACGTCTGCAAAAGGTACTTTGCCATTCATTTGCCAATATTTAAACTGTAAAGCCATTAATTCCATAATTTCGTGGCATTTTATTTCAAGCATTTTATATGTAAAGCCAGTTTTTAATAAATATTTCAATATTTATCAAATATCAAAAATCTTAACGAAATTTCGTATTTTTCTGTCGAGAGTGATTTTGCGAATGCTCTTAAATATGTTTAGAATTATATCATAACACTTAAATATCTTACTCTTAGTCACCACCTCTTAAGTTACATTTTCTCAAACAAATCTATATTTTTTTTATTTAAAAATGTGAAATGACTTACGACTATACAGGGTGTCCCAAAAATATTGAAAAGAGATTTAACCTTTAAAGGTCAAATAGCTGCAAATTAACATTAGAATTTTCGAGATTTAAATTTTATATATATATATATATATATATATATATATATATAATGAAATGCATTCTTACAGGGTTTTTTTCACCAATTTAATGTAAAATTTGATTGAAAAAATCTGGTAAAAATCTTGATTCAAATTAAGTGCATTAATAAATATCCCACCACTCTTAAAAAGATAACATTTTTACTGTATATTTTGTTGCAGATAAGTAGACGATGTAAATTGAAAAGCGTTCACAGTAAGGCAATAAATAAGATTATGTTAATGAATTTGTTCTGCATTAGTTTTCGAACTATTAGACTTTTTAAATTTGAAAACAGCTATCAAAACAAAATGCTTTTAATCGGTATCATTTATTGTTGTTGCTACGATATCTTTAACAGAAAAAAGAAAAATCATGCATCAATCATAGTTTAAGCACTTTCTAACACACCCAGAAAACTATAATAAACTTCATAAAATGAAAAATAATATGTGTAATAATTGTAAACATTACTTCGGATACAATATAGTGGCCGAAATCTTTTGTGTGTCCCTGTAAAGAGAATCTACCATACAGAAATTAACTTGTAGTAAACCTCATCAACGTATATCAATTTCATAAAATGTGAAATAATTTAATAATATTAAAACGCGCCCCAAACAGTTTTCCACTATACCATTATGTAATGAAATGTAATCATTTTGGGTGGCCCTGTAAATTAATAGCAAATATTCTTTGCATCACAGATTGTGCAGAATGTAGTTTTTAGTAAATACTTCATAGATGCATATCAATTTATTATGTTCCATAGAGTATAACATCATTAAAATGTACTGGAAACTATTTTTTCCATTGACCGTAATGTAATGGGATGCTTGTGATTGTCCCCGTAATTAAACTATACATCCGATTTTCATAAAATTTGAAGTGACTCGAAAAAGTTATGCAACAATTATATATTTTAAATTTCAATTATTTGGCTATGTAGTTTTTGCTCTGTTATATGCGGACAGACGGATGTACTGAACGACGACTATTGGTGCTACGTACTTTTATAATTACGAAAGCACCTAAAAAGAAACACCTGTTCATTCTGGAAATTTTTTAAATATCTGATATAAAAGTATATCCATTCTGCAAAACATTGGATCATAAACTTAAATATTAATATTTTGGAATTATAAATAAAAGTATTACGTGTTTAAACGTATGAATGATTTCATTGTGATACCTTTTTTTGTATTTTAAAGTATGCATTCAAAGGGTCGATTTGAAACATTTTGGGTGAAGCAAAAAAATTGAGATTTCCTGTTACATATTTCACGGGAATATATTTCTTGACTTAGAGGAAAAAATCCTCTTGAGTATTGATTAATCAGCAAAATCAAACATACTCTCTTTTCTCGAAATAATTCGGTCGTAATCTGAAAGCGGATGTACTTAAGGTTTTGAAGATATGAAATAGAATACTTTCCTTGCGTGTCATACAATTCCTTAATCTTTTCCTATATTCTTTTGTTCTCTATTAACTTTCTGAAAACTCTATTATCGAAAGAATTTGTAATCTGTTAAAAAATTAAACAACCCTGAAAAAATTTGTTTATAGTGTTTCTTATACGATTCGCTAATTATAGTTCTCGTAATTCAAAAGTTTATATTTCCAAGGGTTAAAAGTGTTATAGAAGATTCTACTCTCTAATTTGAAAACAAAAAATGGTTATATGAAAATTTTTTTCGCTATTCCGTTTTAACTATTTATTACCACAATATATATATACATATTCAAAGGGCAGGAAACAGTTATGAAAGGTTCTGTTTTTGTTTCTTCAATAATTTAGCGTCTCGACGGTTTTGGGGTCTTTTACAATGTCAAAACGGTTGAATTTGAGAGCTATTATAGTCTTCTATATGAGACATGCCGTTATGATTGTCAAGTCATAATGAATTCAGCACTCAGGCGGATTTTTCTCAGTGACTCTGATCAGCCGACGAACAGAAGAAAAACACATTTTTTTACGCAATGAAAGAAAACCGCTCAAACATTTATACGTTAAACCAGTGGGATAAGTTTCGTATACACGATGTACAGTACGTATTGTTTCATAACCGCCAATGTCGTATCATGTATATAAAATCTCTACCTCATACAACATATATTATACAAGTACTCAGATAAACGTTTGATAGAAAGCGGTAGTATAAATGTGTTTAATCCTTTCGGAACTTACATAATTAAAATGCACCGGTTAATTTAAATTATTTTTTTAACATTTATTTTTGTAGTTATCTGCATTTAGATATGATAATGTATGTCTAAAAGGTACTTTATTATCACTTCATTTATGTTTCAGTATTTAATAATAAAACTTTTGCATAGAAACCTTTGGAACATTGGTGATTCTTTTAAATTAACCCTTTCGGGTCTGGTACACTATTAATAATACATGTCTTTTAATAGAGTACTATTTTGTTTTAAGAAATACTTCAGCTACTCTTTTAAAACCTCAGCCAAAAAATTACTCAAATTGAGCTGAAAACCACTCATCTTACGATTTGCAAGTCAGCATCTCGTAAAGAGCGACTCAACTCGAGTGAACGAATTAATTTTAAGTCATTTAAATGAAGATGTGTGGTTTAAATAAGCAATTTAAATCAAGATTAGTAAAATGTTTTAAAAAGCAACTCATTCAATATTGAATAAATTACAACTGTTTCCTGAAAATCCAAATCCACTCTTTCGTTTTAAGAGTGTAGTATTTACTTATAATATTGTTAATATATGCCTAAGAATTTACAATATGACTTCATTTATGTTTAGGTATTTAGTAATACTAATAATTATTATTATTTACTTATTATTATTTACTCTTTGCGCCGTTTGTGACTCTTTTATTTCAAAGATATATTTCACTCTTTAAATTTAAAATAAAAGTTACTATCCTGAGAGAATCATGTGCAATAAATCGCAAAAAGTATTAGAAAGTTGTAATATAAGTTAAATCTTACTGTAATACAATATTTTCTAAACATCTCCCAAAATTCTTCCTTACTCTATTGTCATATAAATAGAAATTGAATAGTACAACAACGTTTGTTATCTTTCAGAAAGTAAAATGTTTGCCAAACAATAATTAAATTATTTGTCTAGCCAATGTTAATCTTATTAATATAAAAATATTTTTTTCTAAAAACTGAAAAAAATACGGACTCGAAAGGGTTAAATATACCGATTCATTACATTTCGGCAAACCTTATGTTTGTAGTTTGAATAGCTACTTTAATTTTTTAAACCTTCAAGTAATTTTTTCCCAACATTAAAAAACAAATTCTTATATAAAAGGTTTCACATTCAAAATGTTTCATTAATGTGGCTACAAACTGGGAGCGGTAACAGTATACGTCAATACAGTTTGTACAAGAAACTAACATGAAGTTTGAATCATTATTGCTAATTTGGCTTCCTATTATAGTCAGATACTCCGAATTCATACCAGAAATTTCGAAAGAAGAATTTTTTCTATATGTAGTAACGAAGTGTCTGTCATTAAATGTAGCAAAAATTACTATTTGTAATTTCTGGTATGTATCTCGAGTTTTTGACTAAAAAAGATGGCCAAACTTTAAAACCCTGACTGGAATACTTTTTCTTTTTTGTCCAAAAACATAAACTGTCTCCTTCCAAGCCGACACGTTATTTTTGCTTTTGTTTTTTTTCTGCATTTTCGCTTTTTCGATTTTTTTTTCAGATATTACTTATAAAGTTACTTTCGCAATCAAAATCAAAAAAGTAAAAAATGAGCGAAGTAGAGATTGAACGCAGCTGTCTAACGCAAAAAATAAAAATAAAAATAAATAAATACAAATGCTGAAATACAAACGAGATATATTAGAAAATAGTCTCCCCATATGATTAGCATTTGATCGCGAGTTTTTCTCCAGCAGGGACTGGATTCTTAATAAGCAGATAGTAACCTAAGTTTCCCATATGAAAATTGTTTCTCGTCCACCATTACTTTTTTCAGTTTGTCGCCCAATTTTCTGAGCACCCTGTATAATTTATGAGAAATTTAAAGTACGATTCCCATAAAATATATTCCAATTCCGCAGTAAAATGATGTTAAAAATGCAGAATTTTCCCTAAAAGAAGAAGATTTTATGCGTTCCGTATCCCGAAAAGGTCAGATATTTGTATTTTACTTGATGAAAGCACAAAAAATCTTCCGGATATACTCGTTGAAATTCGTAAAGCAAAGAGGAAAGAAGAAATTTTGCATGATGAGCTGAGTTTGCAGATACCGTTTAAATATGTAAAACTTCATCACGTTATGGTGCACATAGGTGCACATAGGGGCACATAAATGAGCATTTATTAATGACTGCTGTATTGGGCATTATTTCTTCCAAACTTAATTTTTTGATTTAGAAAAATACTTCTGAGTTGTCCAATGTAAAAATGAATTATTTAGGTATTTTTTATCCTACTTTTCAGGATAATGAGCTTCAAGAAAACTATAATTGCTATTTGCTTTATGCAAGAGCAGCATTATTAATTTCGAGGGGGGAGGTTGTGAAAAGAAATGTAAGATTGTTTCTCATTTTTTAACACTTTTTAAGATAGTTGAAAAGTGTTCATAAATTCGGTTTGCCTGTCCGTCAGTCTGTACATGCTCTAACTGACGTAAATATAGTACGATTATTGTGAAATTCCTACAAGTTACTGTGGTTTATTATCACATGTTCGATATTAAAAATGAAGTGCTTATCATTTACGGTTTATCGACAAGGATGCTCAAAATTACTGCATTACATTGCGATCTACCTGGGAAAACTGTTTACAGTGTATGTTAACGATATTACACAAATGTACTCATATTAAAATTGACATAGAACACTGAGGTGTACTACAACATTCTTATTATAGAATATGGTGCTCAGAGAATTTATCTCTCATTATGGAATCACAAAAAAAATCGACTGCAGAAGAAAATAAACAATAATTGTGTTATTGAAACCTATGAACAATAATTGTTGAAAGTTGCTGTATTCAGTTGTATACATTTTTTGATTAACGATTTTACTTAACCATCATAACTGGTATAGGGAAAGTCTCGCAATCACTTTGAAAATAAAAAAAAAAAAATTTTGACGGATTTACAAGTTTTAGACACTGGAGATTCCGGAAAAAATATTTTTAGAAAAAAAAATTGCCGTCTGTCTGTCTGTAAATGCTATATCTTCCGAGCAAATTGAGATAGAGACTTGAAATTTGGTATGTACGTAGTATGTAAGAATGGGAAGAAGCCTATTGAATAACAGTAGCCTCTATTATACGCAATTATTTTTTTCGGACTCTCGAAATATTCGTTCTGATGAAAGGTATATAAAAACTTTCGAATTTTTTTTTTAAGGAGTGATTATAAAAGACAATACAAAACATAAATTTGCTTAAAGAATGAAGCAAATCGAATAATTAGTTAGTGAGTTATTTGTAATCATGTTTTCCACATTCTTCGATTTTTTATGAACCTGTATTACATTCAAATTTGAATTCAAAGCTATATTTTAATTGCAAATGAAACGCTTAATTTAACTCAGTAAATTTTTAGTTAATATATTTATCATTTTTGGAGTTATAAGGATGCTTCTTTTACGCATACGTATAACTTGATTTTATTTTCATATTTTATAGTATGCATATCTATGATGGGAAAGTATTACGGTAGCCCCCAAGGACTAGTTTAAATAGTTGTTGATATGTATAAATTCTATGGACCATATACTCGGGTGCACACAATTGATCAACAAGATCCGTTTATTGGCAAAAATGTTCAACTATGCTATGCACTTTATTGAACTAACACATATCACATTATGTAGTATACATACCTATCCATAGATCATATACAGGGCTGCACAAAAATATCGTATGTTTTGTCAGCTATTCATGACGATAAGAGAAATTTGCTTTTCAAATGCATTATGGTTATGCGGTTTCTAAATTTTTTAATTAGACATCACCTTTTAGCTTCGTAAACCGTGAATTTCTCTTATAACTTTCTGAATGTGTTGGAAAGTGTTTCATAATCTATGCTTAAGCGAAATTTTCCGTTTTGTTTAAATTTTTAATTTTAGCTCTTATGGAGTTATGGGAGATTTTTAGGTTCAAAATACGTTTCTTTTCTTTTCTTTGTTTTTTCCTTTTTATTTATTTATTTATTTATCTATTGCACCTTATGAATGCCTGAAGTTTCTTAAATGTTTGCTGGAAGCTTTTTTTTAACTCTTTACAGTACGTAATTTTCTATTTTTACGAAAAAAAATTATTTGAAATCGATAAATGTATAATAACGAAAAAAATATTTAAAAAAAAATTAAATTTCAAAATTTCAGATAAAATTTCATATTTTATGGTGATGCTGTATGGACACACTTAGGTTTTTTAAATATTGTATTGCTATATTTTCAACGAAATGAGCTTAAATTAATTAATTTTACATTCTTAATACTCTGCAACTATTTTTATACTGAAATTTTTTAAGTATTAACTAAAAATAATGAAAGTAAATGTTACCTTAATAGCTTGATCGAAGTTTGTTTTGTTTCCGAAGAAAAAATTCCAATTTTTCTCTAATGCAGCCATCTGGCATAGACAAAATAAGCGTTATTCCATTCTTTGGAGTGTTCCTGATCAGGGACAGGGGTCATACTGATCGTATTCATGGCACATAAGGAACATTATAATGTATTTAGGTATGTACCAGATATGACACGTGGAGCAGTAAAGTGTTAAACATACAGTCTAATATAGAAGTTCGAAAGGTATTTTTCAATGTGCGCATATTAGTCATTCTCACATAAAGAGAAATTTCGTATCCTTACATAAAAAATGTAAAATATTGAAGTTAAGATGAATATTTACATGTATTTTAGATATAAAAAAAAGTAATTGTAATATCTACTAACAAATTTTAAAGGAAATTTCATAATAATTAAGGACTTTACTTTGTACTATTGAATACTAAATAAAATTGAGGTTGCTATTCAAAGTTTACTTTCTTCATAAATTTAAAGCATTTTTAGCTACATCAGATATCAATTGATAAAATTATTTTTTTAATTATGTTTCCGTTGCTGTGTAGCTATATTTTATTTTAAAATATATCCGATGGCATACTTAGTATATACAAATGTTGCTTCTAAAATTTGAAATTAATTCGTTTCAATATTAAACAGCGTTTTTATGTTTGAAAAAAGAATGGTTATATAATGTCCATTTATCCACATATTTCTTAGTAATTTGGTAATCTGCCTTCTATTTCTCTTCAAACTTCAACTGTTTTTAATAATATGAATGTAAAAATACTGGTTTCATTGGTTCTTTTATTGGTATTGTCTTAATAACTTTGTACAGCGGTAAAGGAAATTTGTACAGCGGTAATCAAAAAATCTCATCAAGATCCTTTTATTGGAGAAAATTCTTGATAGGAAATTTTCAACAGTGTTTTGCATTAAATTGAACTCATTTCATATATATATTAGTTTTGATACATATCAATAGGTGTGTATAAATTTATAGATTATATATGTAGCCGCACAAAACTAATCAACAAGATCCGTTTATTGATAGAAAATGTCAACTATGCTACACTGT